>CAWLCU010000405.1:0-10000 GCA_963855975.1 Andrena chrysosceles
TCGTTGCATGCGAACGTATTACATTAATGTTTCGACCGCGGTCGTCGCGCTCGTTTTCGAGAAAAACGAGAAAAACACCTTTCGGTCCGAAATATTTCCAAGTCCGTCAGATCTCAAAGTCCACCGGCACCATCGTCCAAAAGCCAAACTCGTCCGATCGCCAAAACAATTATAGATCCTTGTTCCTCGTTGCATTGCGAACGTATTACATTAATGGTTCGACCGCGGTCGTCGCGCTCGTTTTCGAGAAAAACGAGAAAAACACCTTTCGGTCCGAAATATTTCCAAGTCCCGTCAGATCTCAAAGTCCACCGGCACCATCGTCCAAAAGCCAAACTCGTCCGATCGCCAAAACAATTATAGATCCTTGTTCCTCGTTGCATTGCGAACGTATTACATTAATGGTTCGACCGCGGTCGTCGCGCTCGTTTTCGAGAAAAACGAGAAAAACACCTTTCGGTCCGAAATATTTCCAAGTCCCGTCAGATCTCAAAGTCCACCGGCACCATCGTCCAAAAGCCAAACTCGTCCGATCGCCAAAACAATTATAGATCCTTGTTCCTCGTTGCATTCCGAACGTATTACATTAATGGTTCGACCGCGGTCGTCGCGCTCGTTTTCGAGAAAAACGAGAAAAACACCTTTCGGTCCGAAATATTTCCAAGTCCCGTCAGATCTCAAAGTCCACCGGCACCATCGTCCAAAAGCCAAACTCGTCCGATCGCCAAAACAATTATAGATCCTTGTTCCTCGTTGCATTGCGAACGTATTACATTAATGGTTCGACCGCGGTCGTCGCGCTCGTTTTCGAGAAAAAAGAGAAAAACACCTTTCGGTCCGAAATATTTCCAAGTCCCGTCAGATCTCAAAGTCCACCGGCACCATCGTCCAAAAGCCAAACTCGTCCGATCGCCAAAACAATTATAGATCCTTGTTCCTCGTTGCATTCCGAACGTATTACATTAATGGTTCGACCGCGGTCGTCGCGCTCGTTTTCGAGAAAAAAGAGAAAAACACCTTTCGGTCCGAAATATTTCCAAGTCCCGTCAGATCTCAAAGTCCACCGGCACCATCGTCCAAAAGCCAAACTCGTCCGATCGCCAAAACAATTATAGATCCTTGTTCCTCGTTGCATTGCGAACGTATTACATTAATGGTTCGACCGCGGTCGTCGCGCTCGTTTTCGAGAAAAAAGAGAAAAACACCTTTCGGTCCGAAATATTTCCAAGTCCCGTCAGATCTCAAAGTCCACCGGCACCATCGTCCAAAAGCCAAACTCGTCCGATCGCCAAAACAATTATAGATCCTTGTTCCTCGTTGCATTCCGAACGTATTACATTAATGGTTCGACCGCGGTCGTCGCGCTCGTTTTCGAGAAAAAAGAGAAAAACACCTTTCGGTCCGAAATATTTCCAAGTCCCGTCAGATCTCAAAGTCCACCGGCACCATCGTCCAAAAGCCAAACTCGTCCGATCGCCAAAACAATTATAGATCCTTGTTCCTCGTTGCATTCCGAACGTATTACATTAATGGTTCGACCGCGGTCGTCGCGCTCGTTTTCGAGAAAAAAGAGAAAAACACCTTTCGGTCCGAAATATTTCCAAGTCCCGTCAGATCTCAAAGTCCACCGGCACCATCGTCCAAAAGCCAAACTCGTCCGATCGCCAAAACAATTATAGATCCTTGTTCCTCGTTGCATTGCGAACGTATTACATTAATGGTTCGACCGCGGTCGTCGCGCTCGTTTTCGAGAAAAAAGAGAAAAACACCTTTCGGTCCGAAATATTTCCAAGTCCCGTCAGATCTCAAAGTCCACCGGCACCATCGTCCAAAAGCCAAACTCGTCCGATCGCCAAAACAATTATAGATCCTTGTTCCTCGTTGCATTCCGAACGTATTACATTAATGGTTCGACCGCGGTCGTCGCGCTCGTTTTCGAGAAAAAAGAGAAAAACACCTTTCGGTCCGAAATATTTCCAAGTCCCGTCAGATCTCAAAGTCCACCGGCACCATCGTCCAAAAGCCAAACTCGTCCGATCGCCAAAACAATTATAGATCCTTGTTCCTCGTTGCATTGCGAACGTATTACATTAATGTTTCGACCGCGGTCGTCGCGCTCGTTTTCGAGAAAAACGAGAAAAACACCTTTCGGTCCGAAATATTTCCAAGTCCCGTCAGATCTCAAAGTCCACCGGCACCATCGTCCAAAAGCCAAACTCGTCCGATCGCCAAAACAATTATAGATCCTTGTTCCTCGTTGCATTCCGAACGTATTACATTAATGGTTCGACCGCGGTCGTCGCGCTCGTTTTCGAGAAAAACGAGAAAAACACCTTTCGGTCCGAAATATTTCCAAGTCCCGTCAGATCTCAAAGTCCACCGGCACCATCGTCCAAAAGCCAAACTCGTCCGATCGCCAAAACAATTATAGATCCTTGTTCCTCGTTGCATTGCGAACGTATTACATTAATGGTTCGACCGCGGTCGTCGCGCTCGTTTTCGAGAAAAAAGAGAAAAACACCTTTCGGTCCGAAATATTTCCAAGTCCCGTCAGATCTCAAAGTCCACCGGCACCATCGTCCAAAAGCCAAACTCGTCCGATCGCCAAAACAATTATAGATCCTTGTTCCTCGTTGCATTGCGAACGTATTACATTAATGTTTCGACCGCGGTCGTCGCGCTCGTTTTCGAGAAAAAAGAGAAAAACACCTTTCGGTCCGAAATATTTCCAAGTCCCGTCAGATCTCAAAGTCCACCGGCACCATCGTCCAAAAGCCAAACTCGTCCGATCGCCAAAACAATTATAGATCCTTGTTCCTCGTTGCATTCCGAACGTATTACATTAATGGTTCGACCGCGGTCGTCGCGCTCGTTTTCGAGAAAAAAGAGAAAAACACCTTTCGGTCCGAAATATTTCCAAGTCCCGTCAGATCTCAAAGTCCACCGGCACCATCGTCCAAAAGCCAAACTCGTCCGATCGCCAAAACAATTATAGATCCTTGTTCCTCGTTGCATTGCGAACGTATTACATTAATGTTTCGACCGCGGTCGTCGCGCTCGTTTTCGAGAAAAACGAGAAAAACACCTTTCGGTCCGAAATATTTCCAAGTCCCGTCAGATCTCAAAGTCCACCGGCACCATCGTCCAAAAGCCAAACTCGTCCGATCGCCAAAACAATTATAGATCCTTGTTCCTCGTTGCATTCCGAACGTATTACATTAATGGTTCGACCGCGGTCGTCGCGCTCGTTTTCGAGAAAAACGAGAAAAACACCTTTCGGTCCGAAATATTTCCAAGTCCCGTCAGATCTCAAAGTCCACCGGCACCATCGTCCAAAAGCCAAACTCGTCCGATCGCCAAAACAATTATAGATCCTTGTTCCTCGTTGCATTGCGAACGTATTACATTAATGGTTCGACCGCGGTCGTCGCGCTCGTTTTCGAGAAAAAAGAGAAAAACACCTTTCGGTCCGAAATATTTCCAAGTCCCGTCAGATCTCAAAGTCCACCGGCACCATCGTCCAAAAGCCAAACTCGTCCGATCGCCAAAACAATTATAGATCCTTGTTCCTCGTTGCATTCCGAACGTATTACATTAATGGTTCGACCGCGGTCGTCGCGCTCGTTTTCGAGAAAAAAGAGAAAAACACCTTTCGGTCCGAAATATTTCCAAGTCCCGTCAGATCTCAAAGTCCACCGGCACCATCGTCCAAAAGCCAAACTCGTCCGATCGCCAAAACAATTATAGATCCTTGTTCCTCGTTGCATTCCGAACGTATTACATTAATGGTTCGACCGCGGTCGTCGCGCTCGTTTTCGAGAAAAAAGAGAAAAACACCTTTCGGTCCGAAATATTTCCAAGTCCCGTCAGATCTCAAAGTCCACCGGCACCATCGTCCAAAAGCCAAACTCGTCCGATCGCCAAAACAATTATAGATCCTTGTTCCTCGTTGCATTCCGAACGTATTACATTAATGGTTCGACCGCGGTCGTCGCGCTCGTTTTCGAGAAAAACGAGAAAAACACCTTTCGGTCCGAAATATTTCCAAGTCCCGTCAGATCTCAAAGTCCACCGGCACCATCGTCCAAAAGCCAAACTCGTCCGATCGCCAAAACAATTATAGATCCTTGTTCCTCGTTGCATTGCGAACGTATTACATTAATGGTTCGACCGCGGTCGTCGCGCTCGTTTTCGAGAAAAAAGAGAAAAACACCTTTCGGTCCGAAATATTTCCAAGTCCCGTCAGATCTCAAAGTCCACCGGCACCATCGTCCAAAAGCCAAACTCGTCCGATCGCCAAAACAATTATAGATCCTTGTTCCTCGTTGCATTCCGAACGTATTACATTAATGGTTCGACCGCGGTCGTCGCGCTCGTTTTCGAGAAAAAAGAGAAAAACACCTTTCGGTCCGAAATATTTCCAAGTCCCGTCAGATCTCAAAGTCCACCGGCACCATCGTCCAAAAGCCAAACTCGTCCGATCGCCAAAACAATTATAGATCCTTGTTCCTCGTTGCATTGCGAACGTATTACATTAATGTTTCGACCGCGGTCGTCGCGCTCGTTTTCGAGAAAAACGAGAAAAACACCTTTCGGTCCGAAATATTTCCAAGTCCCGTCAGATCTCAAAGTCCACCGGCACCATCGTCCAAAAGCCAAACTCGTCCGATCGCCAAAACAATTATAGATCCTTGTTCCTCGTTGCATTCCGAACGTATTACATTAATGGTTCGACCGCGGTCGTCGCGCTCGTTTTCGAGAAAAAAGAGAAAAACACCTTTCGGTCCGAAATATTTCCAAGTCCCGTCAGATCTCAAAGTCCACCGGCACCATCGTCCAAAAGCCAAACTCGTCCGATCGCCAAAACAATTATAGATCCTTGTTCCTCGTTGCATTGCGAACGTATTACATTAATGGTTCGACCGCGGTCGTCGCGCTCGTTTTCGAGAAAAAAGAGAAAAACACCTTTCGGTCCGAAATATTTCCAAGTCCCGTCAGATCTCAAAGTCCACCGGCACCATCGTCCAAAAGCCAAACTCGTCCGATCGCCAAAACAATTATAGATCCTTGTTCCTCGTTGCATTCCGAACGTATTACATTAATGGTTCGACCGCGGTCGTCGCGCTCGTTTTCGAGAAAAAAGAGAAAAACACCTTTCGGTCCGAAATATTTCCAAGTCCCGTCAGATCTCAAAGTCCACCGGCACCATCGTCCAAAAGCCAAACTCGTCCGATCGCCAAAACAATTATAGATCCTTGTTCCTCGTTGCATTGCGAACGTATTACATTAATGTTTCGACCGCGGTCGTCGCGCTCGTTTTCGAGAAAAACGAGAAAAACACCTTTCGGTCCGAAATATTTCCAAGTCCCGTCAGATCTCAAAGTCCACCGGCACCATCGTCCAAAAGCCAAACTCGTCCGATCGCCAAAACAATTATAGATCCTTGTTCCTCGTTGCATTCCGAACGTATTACATTAATGGTTCGACCGCGGTCGTCGCGCTCGTTTTCGAGAAAAACGAGAAAAACACCTTTCGGTCCGAAATATTTCCAAGTCCCGTCAGATCTCAAAGTCCACCGGCACCATCGTCCAAAAGCCAAACTCGTCCGATCGCCAAAACAATTATAGATCCTTGTTCCTCGTTGCATTGCGAACGTATTACATTAATGGTTCGACCGCGGTCGTCGCGCTCGTTTTCGAGAAAAAAGAGAAAAACACCTTTCGGTCCGAAATATTTCCAAGTCCCGTCAGATCTCAAAGTCCACCGGCACCATCGTCCAAAAGCCAAACTCGTCCGATCGCCAAAACAATTATAGATCCTTGTTCCTCGTTGCATTCCGAACGTATTACATTAATGGTTCGACCGCGGTCGTCGCGCTCGTTTTCGAGAAAAAAGAGAAAAACACCTTTCGGTCCGAAATATTTCCAAGTCCCGTCAGATCTCAAAGTCCACCGGCACCATCGTCCAAAAGCCAAACTCGTCCGATCGCCAAAACAATTATAGATCCTTGTTCCTCGTTGCATTCCGAACGTATTACATTAATGGTTCGACCGCGGTCGTCGCGCTCGTTTTCGAGAAAAAAGAGAAAAACACCTTTCGGTCCGAAATATTTCCAAGTCCCGTCAGATCTCAAAGTCCACCGGCACCATCGTCCAAAAGCCAAACTCGTCCGATCGCCAAAACAATTATAGATCCTTGTTCCTCGTTGCATTCCGAACGTATTACATTAATGGTTCGACCGCGGTCGTCGCGCTCGTTTTCGAGAAAAACGAGAAAAACACCTTTCGGTCCGAAATATTTCCAAGTCCCGTCAGATCTCAAAGTCCACCGGCACCATCGTCCAAAAGCCAAACTCGTCCGATCGCCAAAACAATTATAGATCCTTGTTCCTCGTTGCATTGCGAACGTATTACATTAATGGTTCGACCGCGGTCGTCGCGCTCGTTTTCGAGAAAAAAGAGAAAAACACCTTTCGGTCCGAAATATTTCCAAGTCCCGTCAGATCTCAAAGTCCACCGGCACCATCGTCCAAAAGCCAAACTCGTCCGATCGCCAAAACAATTATAGATCCTTGTTCCTCGTTGCATTCCGAACGTATTACATTAATGGTTCGACCGCGGTCGTCGCGCTCGTTTTCGAGAAAAAAGAGAAAAACACCTTTCGGTCCGAAATATTTCCAAGTCCCGTCAGATCTCAAAGTCCACCGGCACCATCGTCCAAAAGCCAAACTCGTCCGATCGCCAAAACAATTATAGATCCTTGTTCCTCGTTGCATTGCGAACGTATTACATTAATGTTTCGACCGCGGTCGTCGCGCTCGTTTTCGAGAAAAACGAGAAAAACACCTTTCGGTCCGAAATATTTCCAAGTCCCGTCAGATCTCAAAGTCCACCGGCACCATCGTCCAAAAGCCAAACTCGTCCGATCGCCAAAACAATTATAGATCCTTGTTCCTCGTTGCATTCCGAACGTATTACATTAATGGTTCGACCGCGGTCGTCGCGCTCGTTTTCGAGAAAAACGAGAAAAACACCTTTCGGTCCGAAATATTTCCAAGTCCCGTCAGATCTCAAAGTCCACCGGCACCATCGTCCAAAAGCCAAACTCGTCCGATCGCCAAAACAATTATAGATCCTTGTTCCTCGTTGCATTGCGAACGTATTACATTAATGGTTCGACCGCGGTCGTCGCGCTCGTTTTCGAGAAAAAAGAGAAAAACACCTTTCGGTCCGAAATATTTCCAAGTCCCGTCAGATCTCAAAGTCCACCGGCACCATCGTCCAAAAGCCAAACTCGTCCGATCGCCAAAACAATTATAGATCCTTGTTCCTCGTTGCATTCCGAACGTATTACATTAATGGTTCGACCGCGGTCGTCGCGCTCGTTTTCGAGAAAAAAGAGAAAAACACCTTTCGGTCCGAAATATTTCCAAGTCCCGTCAGATCTCAAAGTCCACCGGCACCATCGTCCAAAAGCCAAACTCGTCCGATCGCCAAAACAATTATAGATCCTTGTTCCTCGTTGCATTCCGAACGTATTACATTAATGGTTCGACCGCGGTCGTCGCGCTCGTTTTCGAGAAAAAAGAGAAAAACACCTTTCGGTCCGAAATATTTCCAAGTCCCGTCAGATCTCAAAGTCCACCGGCACCATCGTCCAAAAGCCAAACTCGTCCGATCGCCAAAACAATTATAGATCCTTGTTCCTCGTTGCATTCCGAACGTATTACATTAATGGTTCGACCGCGGTCGTCGCGCTCGTTTTCGAGAAAAACGAGAAAAACACCTTTCGGTCCGAAATATTTCCAAGTCCCGTCAGATCTCAAAGTCCACCGGCACCATCGTCCAAAAGCCAAACTCGTCCGATCGCCAAAACAATTATAGATCCTTGTTCCTCGTTGCATTGCGAACGTATTACATTAATGGTTCGACCGCGGTCGTCGCGCTCGTTTTCGAGAAAAAAGAGAAAAACACCTTTCGGTCCGAAATATTTCCAAGTCCCGTCAGATCTCAAAGTCCACCGGCACCATCGTCCAAAAGCCAAACTCGTCCGATCGCCAAAACAATTATAGATCCTTGTTCCTCGTTGCATTCCGAACGTATTACATTAATGGTTCGACCGCGGTCGTCGCGCTCGTTTTCGAGAAAAAAGAGAAAAACACCTTTCGGTCCGAAATATTTCCAAGTCCCGTCAGATCTCAAAGTCCACCGGCACCATCGTCCAAAAGCCAAACTCGTCCGATCGCCAAAACAATTATAGATCCTTGTTCCTCGTTGCATTGCGAACGTATTACATTAATGTTTCGACCGCGGTCGTCGCGCTCGTTTTCGAGAAAAACGAGAAAAACACCTTTCGGTCCGAAATATTTCCAAGTCCCGTCAGATCTCAAAGTCCACCGGCACCATCGTCCAAAAGCCAAACTCGTCCGATCGCCAAAACAATTATAGATCCTTGTTCCTCGTTGCATTCCGAACGTATTACATTAATGGTTCGACCGCGGTCGTCGCGCTCGTTTTCGAGAAAAAAGAGAAAAACACCTTTCGGTCCGAAATATTTCCAAGTCCCGTCAGATCTCAAAGTCCACCGGCACCATCGTCCAAAAGCCAAACTCGTCCGATCGCCAAAACAATTATAGATCCTTGTTCCTCGTTGCATTGCGAACGTATTACATTAATGGTTCGAACGCGGTCGTCGCGCTCGTTTTCGAGAAAAAAGAGAAAAACACCTTTCGACCCGAAATATTTCTAAGTTGCGAGAAATTATTTTCAAATGTCGTTTGGGACAGTGTATTTATCGTGATAATGTTCCCGGCGATTGTTTATAATAATTTGTTTATTCGGTTTACTCTTGTCTCCGACGCTCTCCGCGGCTAAGTCCAAACGTGCCGGGCGGCCGGGCTGTTGTAGCGGCGGTTTTCACCCATAAGCGCCCGTGCGTAAGGTACGGCGGCGCCGGCGTTCCGGCCGGCCGTTCGGTATCTATAAGGGAGAGCGACGGTCCGAACGTCTCGGTCGGAGCAGCGTTGGGCGCGTGGCTATTCTATGACCTCGGTTGAGAAGCAGTCACCGCTCCTCGAGATTCTTTCTCAACTGTTCTTACCGTGTTGCGTTTTGGATTTCTCCACACAGCATTACCACGGGTCGGTGTCTAAGACCGAATGGCCCTTACGTGGTGAGCGTCCAAAAGTGACGTTGGTGACATGTATGCAGTTATCTGTATGCTTGTACTACCTTATGCATTCAACTCTTTATCCACGCAGATGGACGATGTAAATTTAACAAAACGCTAAGGAAGGCTAGCGTCGGGTACATATAAAGTATCGAACTTAAAAGTTCGAACTTTGAAAGAGGGAGAAAGTAGATACAAACCCAAGAGGTGTCAGATCTCGATATGCCTAGCGCGCACATTACGTGCCAACTCGTTATGAACAGCATGGCACGATTCGCGCTTTCCCGTTTGCTCAGCATGCACTTGTCCGCGCTATTACGTACATGACCAGCGTGAATGATACGCGCTTTGTCGATATGTCCAGCGTGTAGTGGTCCGTGCTTCTACGGTTGATGCTAGCGTGCGTGTACTCCGTGCTTCCCGATGGATGCAGCGGCACGCGTGATACGCGCTTTATCGTGCATCCGATGCCATCCCCTTATTTATAAGGGGAAATGTAATGAATTTTGTCTGAATCCGAGATCTTTCTGTGAACGTATATATAAAAGGGGCACATATCCGATTCACATATTAGTCCGTGGAAGAATCAAAACGATATGATGTCGAAATATAATAGAGAAGGAAGGGAAAAAGGCACATACGCGTATCCGATGGAGCGAGTTAGTCTGTGGAAAATCCTCCAGGATATATACGGTGTGTCTAGAAGGGAGTATTGAGCTAAGAGAGGAGGAGGAGGTAGGCACATATCCGAGATGATAGAATTAGTGGAACAAATCGAGGATATGATGTCTCAAACTGCACGCTATGTGCAAGTTTATAAAATCAAACGTGG
>CAWLCU010000405.1:12500-15000 GCA_963855975.1 Andrena chrysosceles
GGCTTACGCGCGGAGGTCGCTACAGACGGAGAGAACCTGGTTTCTCATCGCGACTCTCCCGTCCGCTGTCATCGGTGAAGCGCAAAGAGCCAAGCGCGCCAGACCGCCGGATGCGCCCTCCTCTTTGAGAACGGGACGATAATAATACGAACGCAATCACGAGTGCGCTCGCGCGACGTTTCTCGAGAGGCCGTTGTTAACTGATCGGGAAAAACTAGACCCGTCGTTGCGATCGTCATCTACGATAACCCGCCGCCTCGTCGATTCGCGTTCACCTCGTATGGGAGACCCCGTGTCTGTGCGTGTTGTCTGCGCTAGTAGCGTGTAGAGGCTCGAATCGAGAAAGGAGTCACTCGCGACCCAAGACAGGGACGAGAAAACACACCATAAGCGCTCCGAGTGGTCAAGTAAAGCTCGCGAGAGAGAGAGAGAGAGAGAGAGCAGGAACGAGCCGCCGTCGAAGCCCCTCGGTTTCTCGCGACGTTTCTCTCTCTCTTTCTGGACGACGCTTCTTCCACTCTCATATCCCGCTTCCTCAGTTTTGGTCGCGCTCTCCGAAAAGTCCTGTGACGGACGACACTCTCCTTGGAGAGGATCCGGGTAACCTAGGGCGCGGCATCTATCGCGTCGACGTGCATCCCGCGTATCGCTTGCTTAATCGCGCATCCCCGATAACCGAAAAAAGGGACCGGCTGTGAAGCTTCGATAGCGAAAGTCCGATTGGACCGATCGAAGCCGGCCGTGCGTCCGCTTTCGGGGGAGCGTGTTGTAAGTAGAGGATGCTGTCGCGTGCGGTGGCCTCGCCCCGAGTACATCTCGAAGGTTTTTAAATGAATATGTACGCTCGGCCGTCGGACGTGTCGCGGTGTTTCCGCGGTACGCGTCGACGGTGTTCCCGTCCTGGACACAAATCACACACCGTGTCGTCATCGCTGGCGACGCCCGGACCTCCTTCGCGCGCTGGTTGGAGGCGCACCGGCCTCGGCTTTATCCGAACCGAGAACAAAGATAATAACGAACATAATAACATGATTACCCTGAACGGTGGATCACTTGGCTCGTGGGTCGATGAAGAACGCAGCTAATTGCGCGTCAACGTGTGAACTGCAGGACACATGAACATCGACATTTCGAACGCACATTGCGGTCCACGGATACAATTCCTGGACCACGCCTGGCTGAGGGTCGTTATCACATACAAAAGACTGCTTGCGTCTGTCTGCGTATAATCACATCCTCGCCGTCACGCGTTTCCGACGATGTAACGCGTTTCGGAGTCGGGTCGGATGATACACGTCAGATACGCGACGTACGAGCGAAAGTTGGGCCGTTCGTCGGCGTTTGCAACGGCTCGCGTGAGAATCGTGAAGCGTGTGTTGTACTCTCACCCGTGCGAGAACCAGAAAGGGAGAGCCGAAATGTGATGAATGATGATCGCGTTATCAGGGACTCGCGTGCGTGCGTGCTTTCACGGCGTTGTGCGTCGTTGTTTTATAACGACCGCCCGTGTGCTGCACCGCTCCCCTGGATCATCATCATCACACACAGCGGTCTCTCCACTCGCACTGGTGGTGCAGAATTTGCCTTCACGTTCTGCGCGAGATCTTTTACCGTGCTCCCGACGTCGCCTGAAATGAAAAATTTGTCCTGAGAAAGAGAGACCAAAGAGCGAGAGATAAAGATAGAGTGAGAAAGAGCAGGGTGCGGCGCGGCATATGTGCGCCATTCTGTATCGTCGCGTTCACGCGGCCCCAGGGATTTTATAAAAGAGAGGGTCGTCGTTGACAAGTGAGAGAACAGTCAATCGATACATCGAGGGCACAACACACTCGTTCTTCGGGACGCCGTGAAGATCCAAGGGGATGGTGTGTACATGAGAGAATGGAGGCGCTGTGCGGGATGATAAATTAGAAAATCACTCGTTAACATGATCGGGTCGATGTATTTCCCCGTCGTTGCGCGTGTCCTCGCCTAGCCGCCATATTCATTCCCTCCCTACGGCCACGTTCCGTCGACACACAAGAGTGTTTGCGCCAAACATCCGATGAGAGAAGAGTGATTGCTCCACGCGTCGTTTAAAACGTTTCTGTACCCCGGAATCCTCGTTGGCGCGGCTGCGCGAATTGGAACTTTGACGAACCTAAAGGCGCCGATGCCGCGAAAGGTGTGTAAGAAGACTGTACTTCGTACAATTGAAGAAAACGAGTCTCCCCGATCGCCCCATGTGTTTGTCGCGTTGTTGGTCGATCGTATACGAGACCGCGGGTCTCACCGGTCGTCCAGTCCACGGAAAAGCTTATTTTTCCACGGTTCCCTCTGCTGCGAGTCACTGCTCGAGGCGTGAAGGGATAGCGGAATCTCAAAGCTAATAATAGCGGACGGACGTTAAAATAAAAACCGGTGGGGTCGTTCTGCGAGAGTCTCCTCCCGGATCGAATCGACGATGCGCGACGAAAAGACACTTTGGCGAGGCGTAAAATAATAGAGGTAGGGGGGACTA
>CAWLCU010000405.1:20000-27500 GCA_963855975.1 Andrena chrysosceles
CAAACTCGTCCGATCGCCAAAACAATTATAGATCCTTGTTCCTCGTTGCATTGCGAACGTATTACATTAATGTTTCGACCGCGGTCGTCGCGCTCGTTTTCGAGAAAAACGAGAAAAACACCTTTCGGTCCGAAATATTTCCAAGTCCCGTCAGATCTCAAAGTCCACCGGCACCATCGTCCAAAAGCCAAACTCGTCCGATCGCCAAAACAATTATAGATCCTTGTTCCTCGTTGCATTGCGAACGTATTACATTAATGGTTCGACCGCGGTCGTCGCGCTCGTTTTCGAGAAAAAAGAGAAAAACACCTTTCGGTCCGAAATATTTCCAAGTCCCGTCAGATCTCAAAGTCCACCGGCACCATCGTCCAAAAGCCAAACTCGTCCGATCGCCAAAACAATTATAGATCCTTGTTCCTCGTTGCATTGCGAACGTATTACATTAATGTTTCGACCGCGGTCGTCGCGCTCGTTTTCGAGAAAAACGAGAAAAACACCTTTCGGTCCGAAATATTTCCAAGTCCCGTCAGATCTCAAAGTCCACCGGCACCATCGTCCAAAAGCCAAACTCGTCCGATCGCCAAAACAATTATAGATCCTTGTTCCTCGTTGCATTGCGAACGTATTACATTAATGGTTCGACCGCGGTCGTCGCGCTCGTTTTCGAGAAAAAAGAGAAAAACACCTTTCGGTCCGAAATATTTCCAAGTCCCGTCAGATCTCAAAGTCCACCGGCACCATCGTCCAAAAGCCAAACTCGTCCGATCGCCAAAACAATTATAGATCCTTGTTCCTCGTTGCATTCCGAACGTATTACATTAATGGTTCGACCGCGGTCGTCGCGCTCGTTTTCGAGAAAAAAGAGAAAAACACCTTTCGGTCCGAAAGATTTCCAAGTCCCGTCAGATCTCAAAGTCCACCGGCACCATCGTCCAAAAGCCAAACTCGTCCGATCGCCAAAACAATTATAGATCCTTGTTCCTCGTTGCATTGCGAACGTATTACATTAATGTTTCGACGCGGTCGTCGCGCTCGTTTTCGAGAAAAACGAGAAAAGACACCTTTCGGTCCGAAATATTTCCAAGTCCCGTCAGATCTCAAAGTCCACCGGCACCATCGTCCATAAGCCAAACTCGTCGATCGCCAAAACAATTATAGATCCTTGTTCCTCGTTGCATTCCGAACGTCATTACATTAATGGTTCGACCGCGGTCGTCGCGCTCGTTTTCGAGAAAAACGAGAAAAACACCTTTCGGTCCGAAATATTTCCAAGTCCCGTCAGATCTCAAAGTCCACCGGCACCATCGTCCAAAAGCCAAACTCGTCCGATCGCCAAAACAATTATAGATCCTTGTTCCTCGTTGCATTGCGAACGTATTACATTAATGGTTCGACCGCGGTCGTCGCGCTCGTTTTCGAGAAAAAAGAGAAAAACACCTTTCGGTCCGAAATATTTCCAAGTCCCGTCAGATCTCAAAGTCCACCGGCACCATCGTCCAAAAGCCAAACTCGTCCGATCGCCAAAACAATTATAGATCCTTGTTCCTCGTTGCATTCCGAACGTATTACATTAATGGTTCGACCGCGGTCGTCGCGCTCGTTTTCGAGAAAAAAGAGAAAAACACCTTTCGGTCCGAAATATTTCCAAGTCCCGTCAGATCTCAAAGTCCACCGGCACCATCGTCCAAAAGCCAAACTCGTCCGATCGCCAAAACAATTATAGATCCTTGTTCCTCGTTGCATTCCGAACGTATTACATTAATGGTTCGACCGCGGTCGTCGCGCTCGTTTTCGAGAAAAAAGAGAAAAACACCTTTCGGTCCGAAATATTTCCAAGTCCCGTCAGATCTCAAAGTCCACCGGCACCATCGTCCAAAAGCCAAACTCGTCCGATCGCCAAAACAATTATAGATCCTTGTTCCTCGTTGCATTCCGAACGTATTACATTAATGGTTCGACCGCGGTCGTCGCGCTCGTTTTCGAGAAAAACGAGAAAAACACCTTTCGGTCCGAAATATTTCCAAGTCCCGTCAGATCTCAAAGTCCACCGGCACCATCGTCCAAAAGCCAAACTCGTCCGATCGCCAAAACAATTATAGATCCTTGTTCCTCGTTGCATTGCGAACGTATTACATTAATGGTTCGACCGCGGTCGTCGCGCTCGTTTTCGAGAAAAAAGAGAAAAACACCTTTCGGTCCGAAATATTTCCAAGTCCCGTCAGATCTCAAAGTCCACCGGCACCATCGTCCAAAAGCCAAACTCGTCCGATCGCCAAAACAATTATAGATCCTTGTTCCTCGTTGCATTCCGAACGTATTACATTAATGGTTCGACCGCGGTCGTCGCGCTCGTTTTCGAGAAAAAAGAGAAAAACACCTTTCGGTCCGAAATATTTCCAAGTCCCGTCAGATCTCAAAGTCCACCGGCACCATCGTCCAAAAGCCAAACTCGTCCGATCGCCAAAACAATTATAGATCCTTGTTCCTCGTTGCATTGCGAACGTATTACATTAATGTTTCGACCGCGGTCGTCGCGCTCGTTTTCGAGAAAAACGAGAAAAACACCTTTCGGTCCGAAATATTTCCAAGTCCCGTCAGATCTCAAAGTCCACCGGCACCATCGTCCAAAAGCCAAACTCGTCCGATCGCCAAAACAATTATAGATCCTTGTTCCTCGTTGCATTCCGAACGTATTACATTAATGGTTCGACCGCGGTCGTCGCGCTCGTTTTCGAGAAAAACGAGAAAAACACCTTTCGGTCCGAAATATTTCCAAGTCCCGTCAGATCTCAAAGTCCACCGGCACCATCGTCCAAAAGCCAAACTCGTCCGATCGCCAAAACAATTATAGATCCTTGTTCCTCGTTGCATTGCGAACGTATTACATTAATGGTTCGACCGCGGTCGTCGCGCTCGTTTTCGAGAAAAAAGAGAAAAACACCTTTCGGTCCGAAATATTTCCAAGTCCCGTCAGATCTCAAAGTCCACCGGCACCATCGTCCAAAAGCCAAACTCGTCCGATCGCCAAAACAATTATAGATCCTTGTTCCTCGTTGCATTCCGAACGTATTACATTAATGGTTCGACCGCGGTCGTCGCGCTCGTTTTCGAGAAAAAAGAGAAAAACACCTTTCGGTCCGAAATATTTCCAAGTCCCGTCAGATCTCAAAGTCCACCGGCACCATCGTCCAAAAGCCAAACTCGTCCGATCGCCAAAACAATTATAGATCCTTGTTCCTCGTTGCATTCCGAACGTATTACATTAATGGTTCGACCGCGGTCGTCGCGCTCGTTTTCGAGAAAAAAGAGAAAAACACCTTTCGGTCCGAAATATTTCCAAGTCCCGTCAGATCTCAAAGTCCACCGGCACCATCGTCCAAAAGCCAAACTCGTCCGATCGCCAAAACAATTATAGATCCTTGTTCCTCGTTGCATTCCGAACGTATTACATTAATGGTTCGACCGCGGTCGTCGCGCTCGTTTTCGAGAAAAACGAGAAAAACACCTTTCGGTCCGAAATATTTCCAAGTCCCGTCAGATCTCAAAGTCCACCGGCACCATCGTCCAAAAGCCAAACTCGTCCGATCGCCAAAACAATTATAGATCCTTGTTCCTCGTTGCATTGCGATCGTATTACATTAATGGTTCGACCGCGGTCGTCGCGCTCGTTTTCGAGAAAAAAGAGAAAAACACCTTTCGGTCCGAAATATTTCCAAGTCCCGTCAGATCTCAAAGTCCACCGGCACCATCGTCCAAAAGCCAAACTCGTCCGATCGCCAAAACAATTATAGATCCTTGTTCCTCGTTGCATTCCGAACGTATTACATTAATGGTTCGACCGCGGTCGTCGCGCTCGTTTTCGAGAAAAAAGAGAAAAACACCTTTCGGTCCGAAATATTTCCAAGTCCCGTCAGATCTCAAAGTCCACCGGCACCATCGTCCAAAAGCCAAACTCGTCCGATCGCCAAAACAATTATAGATCCTTGTTCCTCGTTGCATTGCGAACGTATTACATTAATGTTTCGACCGCGGTCGTCGCGCTCGTTTTCGAGAAAAACGAGAAAAACACCTTTCGGTCCGAAATATTTCCAAGTCCCGTCAGATCTCAAAGTCCACCGGCACCATCGTCCAAAAGCCAAACTCGTCCGATCGCCAAAACAATTATAGATCCTTGTTCCTCGTTGCATTCCGAACGTATTACATTAATGGTTCGACCGCGGTCGTCGCGCTCGTTTTCGAGAAAAACGAGAAAAACACCTTTCGGTCCGAAATATTTCCAAGTCCCGTCAGATCTCAAAGTCCACCGGCACCATCGTCCAAAAGCCAAACTCGTCCGATCGCCAAAACAATTATAGATCCTTGTTCCTCGTTGCATTGCGAACGTATTACATTAATGGTTCGACCGCGGTCGTCGCGCTCGTTTTCGAGAAAAAAGAGAAAAACACCTTTCGGTCCGAAATATTTCCAAGTCCCGTCAGATCTCAAAGTCCACCGGCACCATCGTCCAAAAGCCAAACTCGTCCGATCGCCAAAACAATTATAGATCCTTGTTCCTCGTTGCATTCCGAACGTATTACATTAATGGTTCGACCGCGGTCGTCGCGCTCGTTTTCGAGAAAAAAGAGAAAAACACCTTTCGGTCCGAAATATTTCCAAGTCCCGTCAGATCTCAAAGTCCACCGGCACCATCGTCCAAAAGCCAAACTCGTCCGATCGCCAAAACAATTATAGATCCTTGTTCCTCGTTGCATTCCGAACGTATTACATTAATGGTTCGACCGCGGTCGTCGCGCTCGTTTTCGAGAAAAAAGAGAAAAACACCTTTCGGTCCGAAATATTTCCAAGTCCCGTCAGATCTCAAAGTCCACCGGCACCATCGTCCAAAAGCCAAACTCGTCCGATCGCCAAAACAATTATAGATCCTTGTTCCTCGTTGCATTGCGAACGTATTACATTAATGTTTCGACCGCGGTCGTCGCGCTCGTTTTCGAGAAAAACGAGAAAAACACCTTTCGGTCCGAAATATTTCCAAGTCCCGTCAGATCTCAAAGTCCACCGGCACCATCGTCCAAAAGCCAAACTCGTCCGATCGCCAAAACAATTATAGATCCTTGTTCCTCGTTGCATTCCGAACGTATTACATTAATGGTTCGACCGCGGTCGTCGCGCTCGTTTTCGAGAAAAACGAGAAAAACACCTTTCGGTCCGAAATATTTCCAAGTCCCGTCAGATCTCAAAGTCCACCGGCACCATCGTCCAAAAGCCAAACTCGTCCGATCGCCAAAACAATTATAGATCCTTGTTCCTCGTTGCATTGCGAACGTATTACATTAATGGTTCGACCGCGGTCGTCGCGCTCGTTTTCGAGAAAAAAGAGAAAAACACCTTTCGGTCCGAAATATTTCCAAGTCCCGTCAGATCTCAAAGTCCACCGGCACCATCGTCCAAAAGCCAAACTCGTCCGATCGCCAAAACAATTATAGATCCTTGTTCCTCGTTGCATTCCGAACGTATTACATTAATGGTTCGACCGCGGTCGTCGCGCTCGTTTTCGAGAAAAAAGAGAAAAACACCTTTCGGTCCGAAATATTTCCAAGTCCCGTCAGATCTCAAAGTCCACCGGCACCATCGTCCAAAAGCCAAACTCGTCCGATCGCCAAAACAATTATAGATCCTTGTTCCTCGTTGCATTCCGAACGTATTACATTAATGGTTCGACCGCGGTCGTCGCGCTCGTTTTCGAGAAAAAAGAGAAAAACACCTTTCGGTCCGAAATATTTCCAAGTCCCGTCAGATCTCAAAGTCCACCGGCACCATCGTCCAAAAGCCAAACTCGTCCGATCGCCAAAACAATTATAGATCCTTGTTCCTCGTTGCATTCCGAACGTATTACATTAATGGTTCGACCGCGGTCGTCGCGCTCGTTTTCGAGAAAAACGAGAAAAACACCTTTCGGTCCGAAATATTTCCAAGTCCCGTCAGATCTCAAAGTCCACCGGCACCATCGTCCAAAAGCCAAACTCGTCCGATCGCCAAAACAATTATAGATCCTTGTTCCTCGTTGCATTGCGAACGTATTACATTAATGGTTCGACCGCGGTCGTCGCGCTCGTTTTCGAGAAAAAAGAGAAAAACACCTTTCGGTCCGAAATATTTCCAAGTCCCGTCAGATCTCAAAGTCCACCGGCACCATCGTCCAAAAGCCAAACTCGTCCGATCGCCAAAACAATTATAGATCCTTGTTCCTCGTTGCATTCCGAACGTATTACATTAATGGTTCGACCGCGGTCGTCGCGCTCGTTTTCGAGAAAAAAGAGAAAAACACCTTTCGGTCCGAAATATTTCCAAGTCCCGTCAGATCTCAAAGTCCACCGGCACCATCGTCCAAAAGCCAAACTCGTCCGATCGCCAAAACAATTATAGATCCTTGTTCCTCGTTGCATTGCGAACGTATTACATTAATGTTTCGACCGCGGTCGTCGCGCTCGTTTTCGAGAAAAACGAGAAAAACACCTTTCGGTCCGAAATATTTCCAAGTCCCGTCAGATCTCAAAGTCCACCGGCACCATCGTCCAAAAGCCAAACTCGTCCGATCGCCAAAACAATTATAGATCCTTGTTCCTCGTTGCATTCCGAACGTATTACATTAATGGTTCGACCGCGGTCGTCGCGCTCGTTTTCGAGAAAAAAGAGAAAAACACCTTTCGGTCCGAAATATTTCCAAGTCCCGTCAGATCTCAAAGTCCACCGGCACCATCGTCCAAAAGCCAAACTCGTCCGATCGCCAAAACAATTATAGATCCTTGTTCCTCGTTGCATTGCGAACGTATTACATTAATGGTTCGAACGCGGTCGTCGCGCTCGTTTTCGAGAAAAAAGAGAAAAACACCTTTCGACCCGAAATATTTCTAAGTTGCGAGAAATTATTTTCAAATGTCGTTTGGGACAGTGTATTTATCGTGATAATGTTCCCGGCGATTGTTTATAATAATTTGTTTATTCGGTTTACTCTTGTCTCCGACGCTCTCCGCGGCTAAGTCCAAACGTGCCGGGCGGCCGGGCTGTTGTAGCGGCGGTTTTCACCCATAAGCGCCCGTGCGTAAGGTACGGCGGCGCCGGCGTTCCGGCCGGCCGTTCGGTATCTATAAGGGAGAGCGACGGTCCGAACGTCTCGGTCGGAGCAGCGTTGGGCGCGTGGCTATTCTATGACCTCGGTTGAGAAGCAGTCACCGCTCCTCGAGATTCTTTCTCAACTGTTCTTACCGTGTTGCGTTTTGGATTTCTCCACACAGCATTACCACGGGTCGGTGTCTAAGACCGAATGGCCCTTACGTGGTGAGCGTCCAAAAGTGACGTTGGTGACATGTATGCAGTTATCTGTATGCTTGTACTACCTTATGCATTCAACTCTTTATCCACGCAGATGGACGATGTAAATTTAACAAAACGCTAAGGAAGGCTAGCGTCGGGTACATATAAAGTATCGAACTTAAAAGTTCG
>CAWLCU010000406.1:0-387251 GCA_963855975.1 Andrena chrysosceles
TAAATAAAATTAAATTCCATCTAAATTCACTCAAATTTAACTCCTCCAACAAAAAAACTCATCAAAATTCTAAAAAATAGAAGTTGATTTCAAATTACTTTATTACAATTGGACTAAAAATTTATATAAAATCCAAAAAAATAGGTGTTAATTTCATCTAAATTTACTGAAATTTAACTCCTCCAACAACCAAAATCATCAAAATCCAAAAAAATCGAAGTTGGTTTCAAATTCCGTTAATACAATTAGACTAAAAATTTATATAAAATAAAAAAAAATAGAAGTAAATTTCATCTACATTCACTCAAATTTAACTCCTCCAACAAAAAAAACTCATCAAAATCCAAAAAATCGAAGTTGGATTCAAATTACTTTATTACAATTTGACTAAAAATTTATATAAAATCCAAAAAAATAGAAGTAAATTTCATCTAAATTCACTCAAATTTAACTCGTCCAACAAAAAAACTCATCAAAATCCCAAAAAATCGAAGTTGGTTTCAAATTACTTTATTACAATTTGACTAAAAATTTATATAAAATCCAAAAAAATAGAAGTAAATTTCATCTAAATTCACTCAAATTTAACTCGTCCAACAAAAAAACTCATCAAAATCCAAAAAAATTGAAGTTGGTTTCAAATTACTTTATTACAATTTGACTAAAAATTTATATAAAATTAAAAAAAATAGAAGTAAATTTCATCTAAATTCAATCAAATTTAACTCCTCCAACCAAAAAACTCATCAAAATCCAAAAAAATCGAAGTTGGTTTCAAATTACTTTATTACAATTTGACTAAAAATTTATATAAAATCCAAAAAAATAAATTAAATTCCATCTAAATTCACTCAAATTTAACTCCTCCAACAAAAAAACTCATCAAAATCCTAAAAAATCGAAGATTGTTTCACATTACTTTATTACAATTTGACTAAAAATTTATATAAAATCCAAAAAAATAGAAGTAAATTTCTTCTAAATTCACTCAAATTTAACTCGTCCAACAAAAAAACTCATCAAAATCCAAAAAAATTGAAGTTGGTTTCAAATTACTTTATTACAATTTGACTAAAAATTTATATAAAATTAAAAAAAATAGAAGTAAATTTCATCTAAATTCAATCAAATTTAACTCCTCCAACCAAAAAACTCATCAAAATCCCAAAAATCGAAGTTGGTTTCAAATTACTTTATTACAATTTGACTAAAAATTTATATAAAATCCAAAAAAATATAAGTAAATTTCATCTAAATTCACTCAAATTTAACACGTCCAACAAAAAAACTCATCAAATCCAAAAAAATTGAAGTTGGTTTCAAATTACTTTATTACAATTTGACTAAAAATTTATATAAAATTAAAAAAAATAGAAGTAAATTTCATCTAAATTCAATCAAATTTAACTCCTCCAACCAAAAAACTCATCAAAATCCCAAAAAATCGAAGTTGGTTTCAAATTACTTTATTACAATTTGACTAAAAATTTATATAAAATCCAAAAAAATATAAGTAAATTTCATCTAAATTCACTCAAATTTAACACGTCCAACAAAAAAACTCATCAAATCCCAAAAAATCGAAGTTGGTTTCAAATTACTTTATTACAATTTGACTAAAAATTTATATAAAATCCAAAAAAATAGAAGTAAATTTCATCTAAATTCACTCAAATTTAACTCGTCCAACAAAAAAACTTATCAAAATCCAAAAAAATTGAAGTTGGTTTCAAATTACTTTATTACAATTTGACTAAAAATTTATATAAAATTAAAAAAAATAGAAGTAAATTTCATCTAAATTCAATCAAATTTAACTCCTCCAACCAAAAAACTCATCAAAATCCAAAAAAATCGAAGTTGGTTTCAAATTACTTTATTACAATTTGACTAAAAATTTATATAAAATCCAAAAAAATAAAATTAAATTCATCTAAATTCACTCAAATTTAACTCCTCCAACAAAAAACTCATCAAAATCCTAAAAAATCGAAGATTGTTTCACATTACTTTATTACAATTGGACTAAAAATTTGTATAAAATCCAAAAAATAGGTGTTAATTTCATCTAAATTTACTGAAATTTAACTCCTCCAACAACCAAAATCATCAAAATCCAAAAAAATCGAAGTTGGTTTCAAATTCCGTTAATACAATTAGACTAAAAATTTATATAAAATAAAAAAAAATAGAAGTAAATTTCATCTACATTCACTCAAATTTAACTCCTCCAACAAAAAAAACTCATCAAAATCCAAAAAATCGAAGTTGGATTCAAATTACTTTATTACAATTTGACTAAAAATTTATATAAAATAAAAAAAAATAGAAGTAAATTTCATTTAAATTCAATCAAATTTAACTCCTCCAACCAAAAAACTCATCAAAATCCAAAAAAATCAAAGTTGGTTTCAAATTACTTTATTACAATTTGACTAAAAATTTATATAAAATCCAAAAAAATAAAATTAAATTCCATATAAATTCACTCAAATTTAACTCCTCCAACAAAAAAACTAATCAAAATTAAAAAAAATCGAAGATTGTTTCACATTACTTTATTACAATTGGACTAAAAATTTATATAAAATCCAAAAAAATAGAAGTAAATTTCATCTAAATTCACTCAAATTTAACTCCTCCAACAACGAAAATCATCAAAATCCAAAAAAATCGAAGTTGGTTTCAAATTCCGTTAATACATTTTGACTAAAAATTTATATGAAATAAAAAAAAATAGAAGTAAATTTCATCTAAATTCACTCAAATTTAACCACTCCAACAAAAAAACTTATCAAAATCAAAAAAAATCGAAGTTGGTTTCAAATCACTTTATTACAATTTGACTAAAAATTTATATAAATAAAAAAAAATAGAAGTAAATTTCATCTAAATTCACTCAAATTTAACTCCTCCAACAACCAAAATCATCAAAATCCAAAAAATCGAAGTTGGTTTCAAATTACTTTATTACAATTTGACTAAAAATTTATATAAAATCAAAAAAAAATACAAGTAAATTTCATCTAAATTCACTCGAATTTAACTCCTCCAACAAAAAAACTCATCAAAATACATAAAAATAGAAATTGGTTTCAAATTACTTTATTACAATTTGAATAAAAATTTATATAAAACAAAAAAAATAGTAGTAAATTTCATCTAAATTCACTCAAATTTAACTCCTCCAACAAAAAAACTCATCAAAATTCTAAAAAATCGAAGTTGATTTCAAATTACTTTATTACAATTGGACTAAAAATTTATATAAAATCCAAAAAAATAGGTGTTAATTTCATCTAAATTTACTGAAATTTAACTCCTCCAACAACCAAAATCATCAAAATCCAAAAAAATCGAAGTTGGTTTCAAATTCCGTTAATACAATTAGACTAAAAATTTATATAAAATAAAAAAAAATAGAAGTAAATTTCATCTACATTCACTCAAATTTAACTCCTCCAACAAAAAAAACTCATCAAAATCCAAAAAAATCAAAGTTGGTTTCAAATTACTTTATTACAATTTGACTAAAAATTTATATAAAATCCAAAAAAATAAAATTAAATTCCATCTAAATTCACTCAAATTTAACTCCTCCAACAAAAAACTCATCAAAATCCTAAAAAATCGAAGATTGTTTCACATTACTTTATTACAATTGGACTAAAAATTTGTATAAAATCCAAAAAAATAGGTGTTAATTTCATCTAAATTTACTGAAATTTAACTCCTCCAACAACCAAAATCATCAAAATCCAAAAAAATCGAAGTTGGTTTCAAATTCCGTTAATACAATTAGACTAAAAATTTATATAAAATAAAAAAAAATAGAAGTAAATTTCATCTACATTCACTCAAATTTAACTCCTCCAACAAAAAAAACTCATCAAAATCCAAAAAATCGAAGTTGGATTCAAATTACTTTATTACAATTTGACTAAAAATTTATATAAAATAAAAAAAAATAGAAGTAAATTTCATTTAAATTCAATCAAATTTAACTCCTCCAACCAAAAAACTCATCAAAATCCAAAAAAATCAAAGTTGGTTTCAAATTACTTTATTACAATTTGACTAAAAATTTATATAAAATCCAAAAAAATAAAATTAAATTCCATATAAATTCACTCAAATTTAACTCCTCCAACAAAAAAACTAATCAAAATTAAAAAAAATCGAAGATTGTTTCACATTACTTTATTACAATTGGACTAAAAATTTATATAAAATCCAAAAAAATAGAAGTAAATTTCATCTAAATTCACTCAAATTTAACTCCTCCAACAACGAAAATCATCAAAATCCAAAAAAATCGAAGTTGGTTTCAAATTCCGTTAATACATTTTGACTAAAAATTTATATGAAATAAAAAAAAATAGAAGTAAATTTCATCTAAATTCACTCAAATTTAACCACTCCAACAAAAAAACTTATCAAAATCAAAAAAAATCGAAGTTGGTTTCAAATCACTTTATTACAATTTGACTAAAAATTTATATAAATAAAAAAAAATAGAAGTAAATTTCATCTAAATTCACTCAAATTTAACTCCTCCAACAACCAAAATCATCAAAATCCAAAAAATCGAAGTTGGTTTCAAATTACTTTATTACAATTTGACTAAAAATTTATATAAAATCAAAAAAAAATACAAGTAAATTTCATCTAAATTCACTCGAATTTAACTCCTCCAACAAAAAAACTCATCAAAATACATAAAAATAGAAATTGGTTTCAAATTACTTTATTACAATTTGACTAAAAATTTATATAAAACAAAAAAAATAGTAGTAAATTTCATCTAAATTCACTCAAATTTAACTCCTCCAACAAAAAAACTCATCAAAATTCTAAAAATCGAAGTTGATTTCAAATTACTTTATTACAATTGGACTAAAAATTTATATAAAATCCAAAAAAATAGGTGTTAATTTCATCTAAATTTACTGAAATTTAACTCCTCCAACAACCAAAATCATCAAAATCCAAAAAATCGAAGTTGGTTTCAAATTCCGTTAATACAATTAGACTAAAAATTTATATAAAATAAAAAAAAATAGAAGTAAATTTCATCTACATTCACTCAAATTTAACTCCTCCAACAAAAAAAACTCATCAAAATCCAAAAAAATCAAAGTTGGTTTCAAATTACTTTATTACAATTTGACTAAAAATTTATATAAAATCCAAAAAAATAAAATTAAATTCCATCTAAATTCACTCAAATTTAACTCCTCCAACAAAAAACTCATCAAAATCCTAAAAAATCGAAGATTGTTTCACATTACTTTATTACAATTGGACTAAAAATTTGTATAAAATCCAAAAAAATAGGTGTTAATTTCATCTAAATTTACTGAAATTTAACTCCTCCAACAACCAAAATCATCAAAATCCAAAAAAATCGAAGTTGGTTTCAAATTCCGTTAATACAATTAGACTAAAAATTTATATAAAATAAAAAAAAATAGAAGTAAATTTCATCTACATTCACTCAAATTTAACTCCTCCAACAAAAAAAACTCATCAAAATCCAAAAAATCGAAGTTGGATTCAAATTACTTTATTACAATTTGACTAAAAATTTATATAAAATAAAAAAAAATAGAAGTAAATTTCATTTAAATTCAATCAAATTTAACTCCTCCAACCAAAAAACTCATCAAAATCCAAAAAAATCAAAGTTGGTTTCAAATTACTTTATTACAATTTGACTAAAAATTTATATAAAATCCAAAAAAATAAAATTAAATTCCATATAAATTCACTCAAATTTAACTCCTCCAACAAAAAAACTAATCAAAATTAAAAAAAATCGAAGATTGTTTCACATTACTTTATTACAATTGGACTAAAAATTTATATAAAATCCAAAAAAATAGAAGTAAATTTCATCTAAATTCACTCAAATTTAACTCCTCCAACAACGAAAATCATCAAAATCCAAAAAAATCGAAGTTGGTTTCAAATTCCGTTAATACATTTTGACTAAAAATTTATATGAAATAAAAAAAAATAGAAGTAAATTTCATCTAAATTCACTCAAATTTAACCACTCCAACAAAAAAACTTATCAAAATCAAAAAAAATCGAAGTTGGTTTCAAATCACTTTATTACAATTTGACTAAAAATTTATATAAATAAAAAAAAATAGAAGTAAATTTCATCTAAATTCACTCAAATTTAACTCCTCCAACAACCAAAATCATCAAAATCCAAAAAATCGAAGTTGGTTTCAAATTACTTTATTACAATTTGACTAAAAATTTATATAAAATCAAAAAAAAATACAAGTAAATTTCATCTAAATTCACTCGAATTTAACTCCTCCAACAAAAAAACTCATCAAAATACATAAAAATAGAAATTGGTTTCAAATTACTTTATTACAATTTGACTAAAAATTTATATAAAACAAAAAAAATAGTAGTAAATTTCATCTAAATTCACTCAAATTTAACTCCTCCAACAAAAAAACTCATCAAAATTCTAAAAAATCGAAGTTGATTTCAAATTACTTTATTACAATTGGACTAAAAATTTATATAAAATCCAAAAAAATAGGTGTTAATTTCATCTAAATTTACTGAAATTTAACTCCTCCAACAACCAAAATCATCAAAATCCAAAAAAATCGAAGTTGGTTTCAAATTCCGTTAATACAATTAGACTAAAAATTTATATAAAATAAAAAAAAATAGAAGTAAATTTCATCTACATTCACTCAAATTTAACTCCTCCAACAAAAAAAACTCATCAAAATCCAAAAAAATCAAAGTTGGTTTCAAATTACTTTATTACAATTTGACTAAAAATTTATATAAAATCCAAAAAATAGAAGTAAATTTCATCTAAATTCACTCAAATTTAACTCCTCCAACAACGAAAATCATCAAAATCCAAAAAAATCGAAGTTGGTTTCAAATTCCGTTAATACATTTTGACTAAAAATTTATATGAAATAAAAAAAAATAGAAGTAAATTTCATCTAAATTCACTCAAATTTAACCACTCCAACAAAAAAACTGATCAAAATCCAAAAAAATCGAAGTTGGTTTAAAATTACTTTATTACAATTTGACTAAAAATTTATATAAAATCCAAAAAAATAGGTGTTAATTTCATCTAAATTTACTGACATTTAACTCCTCCACCAACCAAAATCATCAAAATCCAAAAAAATCGAAGTTGGTTTCAAATTCCGTTAATACAATTAGACTAAAAATTTATATAAAATCCAAAAAAATAAAATTAAATTTCATCTAAATTCACACAAATTTAAATCGTCCAACAAAAAAACTTATCAAAATCCAAAAAAATCGAAGTTGGTTTCAAATCACTTTATTACAATTTGACTAAAAATTTATATAAATAAAAAAAAATAGAAGTAAATTTCATCTAAATTCACTCAAATTTAACTCCTCCAACAACCAAAATCATCAAAATCCAAAAAATCGAAGTTGGTTTCAAATTACTTTATTACAATTTGACTAAAAAATTATATAAAATCAAAAAAAAATACAAGTAAATTTCATCTAAATTCACTCGAATTTAACTCCTCCAACAAAAAAACTCATCAAAATACATAAAAATAGAAATTGGTTTCAAATTACTTTATTACAATTTGACTAAAAATTTATATAACACAAAAAAAATAGTAAATTTCATCTAAATTCACTCAAATTTAACTCCTCCAACAAAAAAACTCATCAAAATCCCAAAAAATCGAAGTTGGTTTCAAATTACTTTATTACAATTTGACTAAAAATTTATATAAATCAAAAAAAATAGAAGTAAATTTCATCTAAATTCACTCAAATTTAACTCCTCCAACAACCAAAATCATCAAAATCCAAAAAATCGAAGTTGGTTTCAAATTACTTTATTACAATTTGACTAAAAATTTATATAAAATAAAAAAAAATAGAAGTAAATTTCATCTAAATTCACTCAAACTTAACCACTCCAACAAAAAAACTCATCAAAATCCAAAAAAATCGAAGTTGGTTTAAAATTACTTTATTACAATTTGACTAAAAATTTATATAAAATCCAAAAAAATAAAATTAAATTCCATCTAAATTCACTCAAATTTAACTCCCCCAACAACCAAAATCATCAAAATCCAAAAAAATCGAAGATTGTTTCACATTACTTTATTACAATTGGACTAAAAATTTGTATAAAATCCAAAAAAATAGGTGTTAATTTCATCTAAATTTACTGAAATTTAACTCCTCCAACAACCAAAATCATCAAAATCCAAAAAAATCGAAGTTGGTTTCAAATTCCGTTAATACAATTAGACTAAAAATTTATATAAAATAAAAAAAAATAGAAGTAAATTTCATCTACATTCACTCAAATTTAACTCCTCCAACAAAAAAAACTCATCAAAATCCAAAAAATCGAAGTTGGATTCAAATTACTTTATTACAATTTGACTAAAAATTTATATAAAATCCAAAAAAATAGAAGTAAATTTCATCTAAATTCACTCAAATTTAACTCGTCCAACAAAAAAACTCATCAAAATCCAAAAAAATTGAAGTTGGTTTCAAATTACTTTATTACAATTTGACTAAAAATTTGTATAAAATCCAAAAAAATAAAATTAAATTCCATCTAAATTCACTCAAATTTAACTCCTCCAACAAAAAAACTCATCAAAATCCTAAAAAATCGAAGATTGTTTCACATTACTTTATTACAATTTGACTAAAAATTTATATAAAATCCAAAAAAATAGAAGTAAATTTCATCTAAATTCACTCAAATTTAACTCGTCCAACAAAAAAACTCATCAAAATCCAAAAAAATTGAAGTTGGTTTCAAATTACTTTATTACAATTTGACTAAAAATTTATATAAAATTAAAAAAAATAGAAGTAAATTTCATCTAAATTCAATCAAATTTAACTCCTCCAACCAAAAAACTCATCAAAATCCCAAAAAATCGAAGTTGGTTTCAAATTACTTTATTACAATTTGACTAAAAATTTATATAAAATCCAAAAAAATAGAAGTAAATTTCATCTAAATTCACTCAAATTTAACACGTCCAACAAAAAAACTCATCAAAATCCAAAAAAATTGAAGTTGGTTTCAAATTACTTTATTACAATTTGACTAAAAATTTATATAAAATTAAAAAAAATGGAAGTAAATTTCATCTAAATTCAATCAAATTTAACTCCTCCAACCAAAAAACTCATCAAAATCCAAAAAAATCGAAGTTGGTTTCAAATTACTTTATTACAATTTGACTAAAAATTTATATAAAATCCAAAAAAATAAAATTAAATTCCATCTAAATTCACTCAAATTTAACTCCTCCAACAAAAAAACTCATCAAAATCCTAAAAAATCGAAGATTGTTTCACATTACTTTATTACAATTTGACTAAAAATTTATATAAAATCCAAAAAAATAGAAGTAAATTTCATCTAAATTCACTCAAATTTAACTCGTCCAACAAAAAAACTCATCAAAATCCAAAAAAATTGAAGTTGGTTTCAAATTACTTTATTACAATTTGACTAAAAATTTATATAAAATTAAAAAAAATAGAAGTAAATTTCATCTAAATTCAATCAAATTTAACTCCTCCAACCAAAAAACTCATCAAAATCCAAAAAAATCGAAGTTGGTTTCAAATTACTTTATTACAATTTGACTAAAAATTTATATAAAATCCAAAAAAATAAAATTAAATTCCATCTAAATTCACTCAAATTTAACTCCTCCAACAAAAAACTCATCAAAATCCTAAAAAATCGAAGATTGTTTCACATTACTTTATTACAATTGGACTAAAAATTTGTATAAAATCCAAAAAAATAGGTGTTAATTTCATCTAAATTTACTGAAATTTAACTCCTCCAACATCCAAAATCATCAAAATCCAAAAAAATCTAAGTTGGTTTCAAATTCCGTTAATACAATTAGACTAAAAATTTATATAAAATAAAAAAAAATAGAAGTAAATTTCATCTACATTCACTCAAATTTAACTCCTCCAACAAAAAAAACTCATCAAAATCCAAAAAATCGAAGTTGGATTCAAATTACTTTATTACAATTTGACTAAAAATTTATATAAAATAAAAAAAAATAGAAGTAAATTTCATTTAAATTCAATCAAATTTAACTCCTCCAACCAAAAAACTCATCAAAATCCAAAAAAATCAAAGTTGGTTTCAAATTACTTTATTACAATTTGACTAAAAATTTATATAAAATCCAAAAAAATAAAATTAAATTCCATATAAATTCACTCAAATTTAACTCCTCCAACAAAAAAACTAATCAAAATTAAAAAAAATCGAAGATTGTTTCACATTACTTTATTACAATTGGACTAAAAATTTATATAAAATCCAAAAAAATAGAAGTAAATTTCATCTAAATTCACTTAAATTTAACTCCTCCAACAACGAAAATCATCAAAATCCAAAAAAATCGAAGTTGGTTTCAAATTCCGTTAATACATTTTGACTAAAAATTTATATGAAATAAAAAAAAATAGAAGTAAATTTCATCTAAATTCACTCAAATTTAACCACTCCAACAAAAAAACTTATCAAAATCAAAAAAAATCGAAGTTGGTTTCAAATCACTTTATTACAATTTGACTAAAAATTTATATAAATAAAAAAAAATAGAAGTAAATTTCATCTAAATTCACTCAAATTTAACTCCTCCAACAACCAAAATCATCAAAATCCAAAAAATCGAAGTTGGTTTCAAATTACTTTATTACAATTTGACTAAAAATTTATATAAAATCAAAAAAAAATACAAGTAAATTTCATCTAAATTCACTCGAATTTAACTCCTCCAACAAAAAAACTCATCAAAATACATAAAAATAGAAATTGGTTTCAAATTACTTTATTACAATTTGACTAAAAATTTATATAAAACAAAAAAAATAGTAGTAAATTTCATCTAAATTCACTCAAATTTAACTCCTCCAACAAAAAAACTCATCAAAATTCTAAAAAATCGAAGTTGATTTCAAATTACTTTATTACAATTGGACTAAAAATTTATATAAAATCCAAAAAAATAGGTGTTAATTTCATCTAAATTTACTGAAATTTAACTCCTCCAACAACCAAAATCATCAAAATCCAAAAAAATCGAAGTTGGTTTCAAATTCCGTTAATACAATTAGACTAAAAATTTATATAAAATAAAAAAAAATAGAAGTAAATTTCATCTACATTCACTCAAATTTAACTCCTCCAACAAAAAAAACTCATCAAAATCCAAAAAATCGAAGTTGGATTCAAATTACTTTATTACAATTTGACTAAAAATTTATATAAAATAAAAAAAAATAGAAGTAAATTTCATTTAAATTCAATCAAATTTAACTCCTCCAACCAAAAAACTCATCAAAATCCAAAAAAATCAAAGTTGGTTTCAAATTACTTTATTACAATTTGACTAAAAATTTATATAAAATCCAAAAAAATAGAAGTAAATTTCATCTAAATTCACTCAAATTTAACTCCTCCAACAACGAAAATCATCAAAATCCAAAAAAATCGAAGTTGGTTTCAAATTCCGTTAATACATTTTGACTAAAAATTTATATGAAATAAAAAAAAATAGAAGTAAATTTCATCTAAATTCACTCAAATTTAACCACTCCAACAAAAAAACTGATCAAAATCCAAAAAAATCGAAGTTGGTTTAAAATTACTTTATTACAATTTGACTAAAAATTTATATAAAATCCAAAAAAATAGGTGTTAATTTCATCTAAATTTACTGACATTTAACTCCTCCACCAACCAAAATCATCAAAATCCAAAAAAATCGAAGTTGGTTTCAAATTCCGTTAATACAATTAGACTAAAAATTTATATAAAATCCAAAAAAATAAAATTAAATTTCATCTAAATTCACACAAATTTAAATCGTCCAACAAAAAAACTTATCAAAATCCAAAAAAATCGAAGTTGGTTTCAAATCACTTTATTACAATTTGACTAAAAATTTATATAAATAAAAAAAAATAGAAGTAAATTTCATCTAAATTCACTCAAATTTAACTCCTCCAACAACCAAAATCATCAAAATCCAAAAAATCGAAGTTGGTTTCAAATTACTTTATTACAATTTGACTAAAAATTTATATAAAATCAAAAAAAAATACAAGTAAATTTCATCTAAATTCACTCGAATTTAACTCCTCCAACAAAAAAACTCATCAAAATACATAAAAATAGAAATTGGTTTCAAATTACTTTATTACAATTTGACTAAAAATTTATATAAAATCCAAAAAAATAAAATTAAATTCCATATAAATTCACTCAAATTTAACTCCTCCAACAAAAAAACTAATCAAAATTAAAAAAAATCGAAGATTGTTTCACATTACTTTATTACAATTGGACTAAAAATTTATATAAAATCCAAAAAAATAGAAGTAAATTTCATCTAAATTCACTCAAATTTAACTCCTCCAACAACGAAAATCATCAAAATCCAAAAAAATCGAAGTTGGTTTCAAATTCCGTTAATACATTTTGACTAAAAATTTATATGAAATAAAAAAAAATAGAAGTAAATTTCATCTAAATTCACTCAAATTTAACCACTCCAACAAAAAAACTTATCAAAATCAAAAAAAATCGAAGTTGGTTTCAAATCACTTTATTACAATTTGACTAAAAATTTATATAAATAAAAAAAAATAGAAGTAAATTTCATCTAAATTCACTCAAATTTAACTCCTCCAACAACCAAAATCATCAAAATCCAAAAAATCGAAGTTGGTTTCAAATTACTTTATTACAATTTGACTAAAAATTTATATAAAATCAAAAAAAAATACAAGTAAATTTCATCTAAATTCACTCGAATTTAACTCCTCCAACAAAAAAACTCATCAAAATACATAAAAATAGAAATTGGTTTCAAATTACTTTATTACAATTTGACTAAAAATTTATATAAAACAAAAAAAATAGTAGTAAATTTCATCTAAATTCACTCAAATTTAACTCCTCCAACAAAAAAACTCATCAAAATTCTAAAAAATCGAAGTTGATTTCAAATTACTTTATTACAATTGGACTAAAAATTTATATAAAATCCAAAAAAATAGGTGTTAATTTCATCTAAATTTACTGAAATTTAACTCCTCCAACAACCAAAATCATCAAAATCCAAAAAAATCGAAGTTGGTTTCAAATTCCGTTAATACAATTAGACTAAAAATTTATATAAAATAAAAAAAAATAGAAGTAAATTTCATCTACATTCACTCAAATTTAACTCCTCCAACAAAAAAAACTCATCAAAATCCAAAAAAATCAAAGTTGGTTTCAAATTACTTTATTACAATTTGACTAAAAATTTATATAAAATCCAAAAAAATAAAATTAAATTCCATCTAAATTCACTCAAATTTAACTCCTCCAACAAAAAACTCATCAAAATCCTAAAAAATCGAAGATTGTTTCACATTACTTTATTACAATTGGACTAAAAATTTGTATAAAATCCAAAAAAATAGGTGTTAATTTCATCTAAATTTACTGAAATTTAACTCCTCCAACAACCAAAATCATCAAAATCCAAAAAAATCGAAGTTGGTTTCAAATTCCGTTAATACAATTAGACTAAAAATTTATATAAAATAAAAAAAAATAGAAGTAAATTTCATCTACATTCACTCAAATTTAACTCCTCCAACAAAAAAAACTCATCAAAATCCAAAAAATCGAAGTTGGATTCAAATTACTTTATTACAATTTGACTAAAAATTTATATAAAATAAAAAAAAATAGAAGTAAATTTCATTTAAATTCAATCAAATTTAACTCCTCCAACCAAAAAACTCATCAAAATCCAAAAAAATCAAAGTTGGTTTCAAATTACTTTATTACAATTTGACTAAAAATTTATATAAAATCCAAAAAAATAAAATTAAATTCCATATAAATTCACTCAAATTTAACTCCTCCAACAAAAAAACTAATCAAAATTAAAAAAAATCGAAGATTGTTTCACATTACTTTATTACAATTGGACTAAAAATTTATATAAAATCCAAAAAAATAGAAGTAAATTTCATCTAAATTCACTCAAATTTAACTCCTCCAACAACGAAAATCATCAAAATCCAAAAAAATCGAAGTTGGTTTCAAATTCCGTTAATACATTTTGACTAAAAATTTATATGAAATAAAAAAAAATAGAAGTAAATTTCATCTAAATTCACTCAAATTTAACCACTCCAACAAAAAAACTTATCAAAATCAAAAAAAATCGAAGTTGGTTTCAAATCACTTTATTACAATTTGACTAAAAATTTATATAAATAAAAAAAAATAGAAGTAAATTTCATCTAAATTCACTCAAATTTAACTCCTCCAACAACCAAAATCATCAAAATCCAAAAAATCGAAGTTGGTTTCAAATTACTTTATTACAATTTGACTAAAAATTTATATAAAATCAAAAAAAAATACAAGTAAATTTCATCTAAATTCACTCGAATTTAACTCCTCCAACAAAAAAACTCATCAAAATACATAAAAATAGAAATTGGTTTCAAATTACTTTATTACAATTTGACTAAAAATTTATATAAAACAAAAAAAATAGTAGTAAATTTCATCTAAATTCACTCAAATTTAACTCCTCCAACAAAAAAACTCATCAAAATTCTAAAAAATCGAAGTTGATTTCAAATTACTTTATTACAATTGGACTAAAAATTTATATAAAATCCAAAAAAATAGGTGTTAATTTCATCTAAATTTACTGAAATTTAACTCCTCCAACAACCAAAATCATCAAAATCCAAAAAAATCGAAGTTGGTTTCAAATTCCGTTAATACAATTAGACTAAAAATTTATATAAAATAAAAAAAAATAGAAGTAAATTTCATCTAAATTCACTCGAATTTAACTCCTCCAACAAAAAAACTCATCAAAATACATAAAAATAGAAATTGGTTTCAAATTACTTTATTACAATTTGACTAAAAATTTATATAACACAAAAAAAATAGTAAATTTCATCTAAATTCACTCAAATTTAACTCCTCCAACAAAAAAACTCATCAAAATCCCAAAAAATCGAAGTTGGTTTCAAATTACTTTATTACAATTTGACTAAAAATTTATATAAATCAAAAAAAATAGAAGTAAATTTCATCTAAATTCACTCAAATTTAACTCCTCCAACAACCAAAATCATCAAAATCCAAAAAATCGAAGTTGGTTTCAAATTACTTTATTACAATTTGACTAAAAATTTATATAAAATAAAAAAAAATAGAAGTAAATTTCATCTAAATTCACTCAAACTTAACCACTCCAACAAAAAAACTCATCAAAATCCAAAAAAATCGAAGTTGGTTTAAAATTACTTTATTACAATTTGACTAAAAATTTATATAAAATCCAAAAAAATAAAATTAAATTCCATCTAAATTCACTCAAATTTAACTCCCCCAACAACCAAAATCATCAAAATCCAAAAAAATCGAAGATTGTTTCACATTACTTTATTACAATTGGACTAAAAATTTGTATAAAATCCAAAAAAATAGGTGTTAATTTCATCTAAATTTACTGAAATTTAACTCCTCCAACAACCAAAATCATCAAAATCCAAAAAAATCGAAGTTGGTTTCAAATTCCGTTAATACAATTAGACTAAAAATTTATATAAAATAAAAAAAAATAGAAGTAAATTTCATCTACATTCACTCAAATTTAACTCCTCCAACAAAAAAAACTCATCAAAATCCAAAAAATCGAAGTTGGATTCAAATTACTTTATTACAATTTGACTAAAAATTTATATAAAATCCAAAAAAATAGAAGTAAATTTCATCTAAATTCACTCAAATTTAACTCGTCCAACAAAAAAACTCATCAAAATCCAAAAAAATTGAAGTTGGTTTCAAATTACTTTATTACAATTTGACTAAAAATTTGTATAAAATCCAAAAAAATAAAATTAAATTCCATCTAAATTCACTCAAATTTAACTCCTCCAACAAAAAAACTCATCAAAATCCTAAAAAATCGAAGATTGTTTCACATTACTTTATTACAATTTGACTAAAAATTTATATAAAATCCAAAAAAATAGAAGTAAATTTCATCTAAATTCACTCAAATTTAACTCGTCCAACAAAAAAACTCATCAAAATCCAAAAAAATTGAAGTTGGTTTCAAATTACTTTATTACAATTTGACTAAAAATTTATATAAAATTAAAAAAAATAGAAGTAAATTTCATCTAAATTCAATCAAATTTAACTCCTCCAACCAAAAAACTCATCAAAATCCCAAAAAATCGAAGTTGGTTTCAAATTACTTTATTACAATTTGACTAAAAATTTATATAAAATCCAAAAAAATAGAAGTAAATTTCATCTAAATTCACTCAAATTTAACACGTCCAACAAAAAAACTCATCAAAATCCAAAAAAATTGAAGTTGGTTTCAAATTACTTTATTACAATTTGACTAAAAATTTATATAAAATTAAAAAAAATGGAAGTAAATTTCATCTAAATTCAATCAAATTTAACTCCTCCAACCAAAAAACTCATCAAAATCCAAAAAAATCGAAGTTGGTTTCAAATTACTTTATTACAATTTGACTAAAAATTTATATAAAATCCAAAAAAATAAAATTAAATTCCATCTAAATTCACTCAAATTTAACTCCTCCAACAAAAAAACTCATCAAAATCCTAAAAAATCGAAGATTGTTTCACATTACTTTATTACAATTTGACTAAAAATTTATATAAAATCCAAAAAAATAGAAGTAAATTTCATCTAAATTCACTCAAATTTAACTCGTCCAACAAAAAAACTCATCAAAATCCAAAAAAATTGAAGTTGGTTTCAAATTACTTTATTACAATTTGACTAAAAATTTATATAAAATTAAAAAAAATAGAAGTAAATTTCATCTAAATTCAATCAAATTTAACTCCTCCAACCAAAAAACTCATCAAAATCCAAAAAAATCGAAGTTGGTTTCAAATTACTTTATTACAATTTGACTAAAAATTTATATAAAATCCAAAAAAATAAAATTAAATTCCATCTAAATTCACTCAAATTTAACTCCTCCAACAAAAAACTCATCAAAATCCTAAAAAATCGAAGATTGTTTCACATTACTTTATTACAATTGGACTAAAAATTTGTATAAAATCCAAAAAAATAGGTGTTAATTTCATCTAAATTTACTGAAATTTAACTCCTCCAACATCCAAAATCATCAAAATCCAAAAAAATCTAAGTTGGTTTCAAATTCCGTTAATACAATTAGACTAAAAATTTATATAAAATAAAAAAAAATAGAAGTAAATTTCATCTACATTCACTCAAATTTAACTCCTCCAACAAAAAAAACTCATCAAAATCCAAAAAATCGAAGTTGGATTCAAATTACTTTATTACAATTTGACTAAAAATTTATATAAAATAAAAAAAAATAGAAGTAAATTTCATTTAAATTCAATCAAATTTAACTCCTCCAACCAAAAAACTCATCAAAATCCAAAAAAATCAAAGTTGGTTTCAAATTACTTTATTACAATTTGACTAAAAATTTATATAAAATCCAAAAAAATAAAATTAAATTCCATATAAATTCACTCAAATTTAACTCCTCCAACAAAAAAACTAATCAAAATTAAAAAAAATCGAAGATTGTTTCACATTACTTTATTACAATTGGACTAAAAATTTATATAAAATCCAAAAAAATAGAAGTAAATTTCATCTAAATTCACTTAAATTTAACTCCTCCAACAACGAAAATCATCAAAATCCAAAAAAATCGAAGTTGGTTTCAAATTCCGTTAATACATTTTGACTAAAAATTTATATGAAATAAAAAAAAATAGAAGTAAATTTCATCTAAATTCACTCAAATTTAACCACTCCAACAAAAAAACTTATCAAAATCAAAAAAAATCGAAGTTGGTTTCAAATCACTTTATTACAATTTGACTAAAAATTTATATAAATAAAAAAAAATAGAAGTAAATTTCATCTAAATTCACTCAAATTTAACTCCTCCAACAACCAAAATCATCAAAATCCAAAAAATCGAAGTTGGTTTCAAATTACTTTATTACAATTTGACTAAAAATTTATATAAAATCAAAAAAAAATACAAGTAAATTTCATCTAAATTCACTCGAATTTAACTCCTCCAACAAAAAAACTCATCAAAATACATAAAAATAGAAATTGGTTTCAAATTACTTTATTACAATTTGACTAAAAATTTATATAAAACAAAAAAAATAGTAGTAAATTTCATCTAAATTCACTCAAATTTAACTCCTCCAACAAAAAAACTCATCAAAATTCTAAAAAATCGAAGTTGATTTCAAATTACTTTATTACAATTGGACTAAAAATTTATATAAAATCCAAAAAAATAGGTGTTAATTTCATCTAAATTTACTGAAATTTAACTCCTCCAACAACCAAAATCATCAAAATCCAAAAAAATCGAAGTTGGTTTCAAATTCCGTTAATACAATTAGACTAAAAATTTATATAAAATAAAAAAAAATAGAAGTAAATTTCATCTACATTCACTCAAATTTAACTCCTCCAACAAAAAAAACTCATCAAAATCCAAAAAATCGAAGTTGGATTCAAATTACTTTATTACAATTTGACTAAAAATTTATATAAAATAAAAAAAAATAGAAGTAAATTTCATTTAAATTCAATCAAATTTAACTCCTCCAACCAAAAAACTCATCAAAATCCAAAAAAATCAAAGTTGGTTTCAAATTCCGTTAATACATTTTGACTAAAAATTTATATGAAATAAAAAAAAATAGAAGTAAATTTCATCTAAATTCACTCAAATTTAACCACTCCAACAAAAAAACTGATCAAAATCCAAAAAAATCGAAGTTGGTTTAAAATTACTTTATTACAATTTGACTAAAAATTTATATAAAATCCAAAAAAATAGGTGTTAATTTCATCTAAATTTACTGACATTTAACTCCTCCACCAACCAAAATCATCAAAATCCAAAAAAATCGAAGTTGGTTTCAAATTCCGTTAATACAATTAGACTAAAAATTTATATAAAATCCAAAAAAATAAAATTAAATTTCATCTAAATTCACACAAATTTAAATCGTCCAACAAAAAAACTTATCAAAATCCAAAAAAATCGAAGTTGGTTTCAAATCACTTTATTACAATTTGACTAAAAATTTATATAAATAAAAAAAAATAGAAGTAAATTTCATCTAAATTCACTCAAATTTAACTCCTCCAACAACCAAAATCATCAAAATCCAAAAAATCGAAGTTGGTTTCAAATTACTTTATTACAATTTGACTAAAAATTTATATAAAATCAAAAAAAAATACAAGTAAATTTCATCTAAATTCACTCGAATTTAACTCCTCCAACAAAAAAACTCATCAAAATACATAAAAATAGAAATTGGTTTCAAATTACTTTATTACAATTTGACTAAAAATTTATATAACACAAAAAAAATAGTAAATTTCATCTAAATTCACTCAAATTTAACTCCTCCAACAAAAAAACTCATCAAAATCCCAAAAAATCGAAGTTGGTTTCAAATTACTTTATTACAATTTGACTAAAAATTTATATAAATCAAAAAAAATAGAAGTAAATTTCATCTAAATTCACTCAAATTTAACTCCTCCAACAACCAAAATCATCAAAATCCAAAAAATCGAAGTTGGTTTCAAATTACTTTATTACAATTTGACTAAAAATTTATATAAAATAAAAAAAAATAGAAGTAAATTTCATCTAAATTCACTCAAACTTAACCACTCCAACAAAAAAACTCATCAAAATCCAAAAAAATCGAAGTTGGTTTAAAATTACTTTATTACAATTTGACTAAAAATTTATATAAAATCCAAAAAATAAAATTAAATTCCATCTAAATTCACTCAAATTTAACTCCTCCAACAACCAAAATCATCAAAATCCAAAAAAATCGAAGATTGTTTCACATTACTTTATTACAATTGGACTAAAAATTTGTATAAAATCCAAAAAAATAGGTGTTAATTTCATCTAAATTTACTGAAATTTAACTCCTCCAACAACCAAAATCATCAAAATCCAAAAAAATCGAAGTTGGTTTCAAATTCCGTTAATACAATTAGACTAAAAATTTATATAAAATAAAAAAAATAGAAGTAAATTTCATCTACATTCACTCAAATTTAACTCCTCCAACAAAAAAACTCATCAAAATCCCAAAAAATCGAAGTTGGTTTCAAATTACTTTATTACAATTTGACTAAAAATTTATATAAATAAAAAAAAATAGAAGTAAATTTCATCTAAATTCACTCAAATTTAACTCCTCCAACAACCAAAATCATCAAAATCCAAAAAATCGAAGTTGGTTTCAAATTACTTTATTACAATTTGACTAAAAATTTATATAAAATAAAAAAAATAGAAGTAAATTTCATCTAAATTCACTCAAACTTTACCACTCCAACAAAAAAACTCATCAAAATCCTAAAAAATCGAAGATTGTTTCACATTACTTTATTACAATTTGACTAAAAATTTATATAAAATCCAAAAAAATAGAAGTAAATTTCATCTAAATTCACTCAAATTTAACTCGTCCAACAAAAAAACTCATCAAAATCCAAAAAAATTGAAGTTGGTTTCAAATTACTTTATTACAATTTGACTAAAAATTTATATAAAATTAAAAAAAATAGAAGTAAATTTCATCTAAATTCAATCAAATTTAACTCCTCCAACCAAAAAACTCATCAAAATCCAAAAAAATCGAAGTTGGTTTCAAATTACTTTATTACAATTTGACTAAAAATTTATATAAAATCCAAAAAAATAAAATTAAATTCCATCTAAATTCACTCAAATTTAACTCCTCCAACAAAAAAACTCATCAAAATCCTAAAAAATCGAAGATTGTTTCACATTACTTTATTACAATTGGACTAAAAATTTGTATAAAATCCAAAAAAATAGGTGTTAATTTCATCTAAATTTACTGAAATTTAACTCCTCCAACAACCAAAATCATCAAAATCCAAAAAAATCGAAGTTGGTTTCAAATTCCGTTAATACAATTAGACTAAAAATTTATATAAAATAAAAAAAATAGAAGTAAATTTCATCTACATTCACTCAAATTTAACTCCTCCAACAAAAAAAACTCATCAAAATCCAAAAAATCGAAGTTGGATTCAAATTACTTTATTACAATTTGACTAAAAATTTATATAAAATAAAAAAAAATAGAAGTAAATTTCATTTAAATTCAATCAAATTTAACTCCTCCAACCAAAAAACTCATCAAAATCCAAAAAAATCAAAGTTGGTTTCAAATTACTTTATTACAATTTGACTAAAAATTTATATAAAATCCAAAAAAAATAAAATTAAATTCCATATAAATTCACTCAAATTTAACTCCTCCAACAAAAAAACTAATCAAAATTAAAAAAAATCGAAGATTGTTTCACATTACTTTATTACAATTGGACTAAAAATTTATATAAAATCCAAAAAAATAGAAGTAAATTTCATCTAAATTCACTCAAATTTAACTCCTCCAACAACGAAAATCATAAAAAATCCAAAAAAATCGAAGTTGGTTTCAAATTCCGTTAATACATTTTGACTAAAAATTTATATGAAATAAAAAAAAATAGAAGTAAATTTCATCTAAATTCACTCAAATTTAACCACTCCAACAAAAAAACTGATCAAAATCCAAAAAAATCGAAGTTGGTTTAAAATTACTTTATTACAATTTGACTAAAAATTTATATAAAATCCAAAAAAATAGGTGTTAATTTCATCTAAATTTACTGACATTTAACTCCTCCACCAACCAAAATCATCAAAATCCAAAAAAATCGAAGTTGGTTTCAAATTCCGTTAATACAATTAGACTAAAAATTTATATAAAATCCAAAAAAATAAAATTAAATTTCATCTAAATTCACTCAAATTTAAATCGTCCAACAAAAAAACTTATCAAAATCCAAAAAAATCGAAGTTGGTTTCAAATCACTTTATTACAATTTGACTAAAAATTTATATAAATAAAAAAAAATAGAAGTAAATTTCATCTAAATTCACTCAAATTTAACTCCTCCAACAACCAAAATCATCAAAATCCAAAAAATCGAAGTTGGTTTCAAATTACTTTATTACAATTTGACTAAAAATTTATATAAAATCAAAAAAAATACAAGTAAATTTCATCTAAATTCACTCGAATTTAACCACTCCAATAAAAAAACTCATCAAAATCCAAAAAAATCGAAGTTGGTTTAAAATTACTTTATTACAATTTGACTAAAAATTTATATAAAATCCAAAAAAATAGGTGTTAATTTCATCTAAATTTACTGAAATTTAACTCCTCCAACAACCAAAATCATCAAAATCCAAAAAAATCAAAGTTGGTTTCAAATTCCGTTAATACAATTTGACTAAAAATTTATATAAAATAAAAAAAAATAGAAGTAAATTTCATCTAAATTCACTCAAATTTAACTCCTCCAACAAAAAAACTCTTCAAAATCCAAAAAAATCGAAGTTGGTTTAAAATTACTTTATTTCAATTTGACTAAAAATTTATATAAAATCCAAAAAAATAGGTGTTAATTTCATCTAAATTTACTGACATTTAACTCCTCCACCAACCAAAATCATCAAAATCCAAAAAAATCGAAGTTGGTTTCAAATTCCGTTAATACAATTAGACCAAAAATTTATATAAAATCCAAAAAAATAAAATTAAATTTCATCTAAATTCACTCAAATTTAAATCGTCCAACAAAAAAACTTATCAAAATCCAAAAAAATCGAAGTTGGTTTCAAATTACTTTATTACAATTTGACTAAAAATTTATATAAAATTAAAAAAAATAGAAGTAAATTTCATCTAAATTCAATCAAATTTAACTCCTCCAACCAAAAAACTCATCAAAATCCAAAAAAATCGAAGTTGGTTTCAAATTACTTTATTACAATTTGACTAAAAATTTATATAAAATCCAAAAAATAAAATTGAATTCCATCTAAATTCACTCAAATTTAACTCCTCCAACAAAAAAACTCATCAAAATCCTAAAAAATCGAAGATTGTTTCACATTACTTTATTACAATTGGACTAAAAATTTGTATAAAATCCAAAAAAAATAGAAGTAAATTTCATCTAAATTCACTCAAATTTAACTCGTCCAACAACCAAAATCATCAAAATCCAAAAAAATCGAAGTTGGTTTCAAATTCCGTTAATACAATTTGACTAAAAATTTATATGAAATAAAAAAAATAGCAGTAAATTTCATCTAAATTCACTCAAATTTAACCACTCCAACAAAAAAACTCATCAAAATCCAAAAAAATCGAAGTTGGTTTAAAACTACTTTATTACAAAATGACTAAAAATTTATATAAAATCCAAAAAAATAGGTGTTAATTTCATCTAAATTTACTGAAATTTAACTCCTCCAACAACCAAAATCATCAAAATCCAAAAAAATCAAAGTTGGTTTCAAATTCCGTTAATACAATTTGACTAAAAATTTATATAAAATAAAAAAAAATAGAAGTAAATTTCATCTAAATTCACTCAAATTTAACTCCTCCAACAAAAAAACTCATCAAAATCCCAAAAAATCGAAGTTGGTTTCAAATTACTTTATTACAATTTGACTAAAAATTTATATAAATCAAAAAAAATAGAAGTAAATTTCATCTAAATTCACTCAAATTTAACTCCTCCAACAACCAAAATCATCAAAATCCAAAAAATCGAAGTTGGTTTCAAATTACTTTATTACAATTTGACTAAAAATTTATATAAAATAAAAAAAAATAGAAGTAAATTTCATCTAAATTCACTCAAACTTAACCACTCCAACAAAAAAACTCATCAAAATCCAAAAAAATCGAAGTTGGTTTAAAATTACTTTATTACAATTTGACTAAAAATTTATATAAAATCCAAAAAATAAAATTAAATTCCATCTAAATTCACTCAAATTTAACTCCTCCAACAACCAAAATCATCAAAATCCAAAAAAATCGAAGATTGTTTCACATTACTTTATTACAATTGGACTAAAAATTTGTATAAAATCCAAAAAAATAGGTGTTAATTTCATCTAAATTTACTGAAATTTAACTCCTCCAACAACCAAAATCATCAAAATCCAAAAAAATCGAAGTTGGTTTCAAATTCCGTTAATACAATTAGACTAAAAATTTATATAAAATAAAAAAAATAGAAGTAAATTTCATCTACATTCACTCAAATTTAACTCCTCCAACAAAAAAACTCATCAAAATCCCAAAAAATCGAAGTTGGTTTCAAATTACTTTATTACAATTTGACTAAAAATTTATATAAATAAAAAAAAATAGAAGTAAATTTCATCTAAATTCACTCAAATTTAACTCCTCCAACAACCAAAATCATCAAAATCCAAAAAATCGAAGTTGGTTTCAAATTACTTTATTACAATTTGACTAAAAATTTATATAAAATAAAAAAAATAGAAGTAAATTTCATCTAAATTCACTCAAACTTTACCACTCCAACAAAAAAACTCATCAAAATCCTAAAAAATCGAAGATTGTTTCACATTACTTTATTACAATTTGACTAAAAATTTATATAAAATCCAAAAAAATAGAAGTAAATTTCATCTAAATTCACTCAAATTTAACTCGTCCAACAAAAAAACTCATCAAAATCCAAAAAAATTGAAGTTGGTTTCAAATTACTTTATTACAATTTGACTAAAAATTTATATAAAATTAAAAAAAATAGAAGTAAATTTCATCTAAATTCAATCAAATTTAACTCCTCCAACCAAAAAACTCATCAAAATCCAAAAAAATCGAAGTTGGTTTCAAATTACTTTATTACAATTTGACTAAAAATTTATATAAAATCCAAAAAAATAAAATTAAATTCCATCTAAATTCACTCAAATTTAACTCCTCCAACAAAAAAACTCATCAAAATCCTAAAAAATCGAAGATTGTTTCACATTACTTTATTACAATTGGACTAAAAATTTGTATAAAATCCAAAAAAATAGGTGTTAATTTCATCTAAATTTACTGAAATTTAACTCCTCCAACAACCAAAATCATCAAAATCCAAAAAAATCGAAGTTGGTTTCAAATTCCGTTAATACAATTAGACTAAAAATTTATATAAAATAAAAAAAATAGAAGTAAATTTCATCTACATTCACTCAAATTTAACTCCTCCAACAAAAAAAACTCATCAAAATCCAAAAAATCGAAGTTGGATTCAAATTACTTTATTACAATTTGACTAAAAATTTATATAAAATAAAAAAAAATAGAAGTAAATTTCATTTAAATTCAATCAAATTTAACTCCTCCAACCAAAAAACTCATCAAAATCCAAAAAAATCAAAGTTGGTTTCAAATTACTTTATTACAATTTGACTAAAAATTTATATAAAATCCAAAAAAAATAAAATTAAATTCCATATAAATTCACTCAAATTTAACTCCTCCAACAAAAAAACTAATCAAAATTAAAAAAAATCGAAGATTGTTTCACATTACTTTATTACAATTGGACTAAAAATTTATATAAAATCCAAAAAAATAGAAGTAAATTTCATCTAAATTCACTCAAATTTAACTCCTCCAACAACGAAAATCATAAAAAATCCAAAAAAATCGAAGTTGGTTTCAAATTCCGTTAATACATTTTGACTAAAAATTTATATGAAATAAAAAAAAATAGAAGTAAATTTCATCTAAATTCACTCAAATTTAACCACTCCAACAAAAAAACTGATCAAAATCCAAAAAAATCGAAGTTGGTTTAAAATTACTTTATTACAATTTGACTAAAAATTTATATAAAATCCAAAAAAATAGGTGTTAATTTCATCTAAATTTACTGACATTTAACTCCTCCACCAACCAAAATCATCAAAATCCAAAAAAATCGAAGTTGGTTTCAAATTCCGTTAATACAATTAGACTAAAAATTTATATAAAATCCAAAAAAATAAAATTAAATTTCATCTAAATTCACTCAAATTTAAATCGTCCAACAAAAAAACTTATCAAAATCCAAAAAAATCGAAGTTGGTTTCAAATCACTTTATTACAATTTGACTAAAAATTTATATAAATAAAAAAAAATAGAAGTAAATTTCATCTAAATTCACTCAAATTTAACTCCTCCAACAACCAAAATCATCAAAATCCAAAAAATCGAAGTTGGTTTCAAATTACTTTATTACAATTTGACTAAAAATTTATATAAAATCAAAAAAAATACAAGTAAATTTCATCTAAATTCACTCGAATTTAACCACTCCAACAAAAAAACTCATCAAAATCCAAAAAAATCGAAGTTGGTTTAAAATTACTTTATTACAATTTGACTAAAAATTTATATAAAATCCAAAAAAATAGGTGTTAATTTCATCTAAATTTACTGAAATTTAACTCCTCCAACAACCAAAATCATCAAAATCCAAAAAAATCAAAGTTGGTTTCAAATTCCGTTAATACAATTTGACTAAAAATTTATATAAAATAAAAAAAAATAGAAGTAAATTTCATCTAAATTCACTCAAATTTAACTCCTCCAACAAAAAAACTCTTCAAAATCCAAAAAAATCGAAGTTGGTTTAAAATTACTTTATTTCAATTTGACTAAAAATTTATATAAAATCCAAAAAAATAGGTGTTAATTTCATCTAAATTTACTGACATTTAACTCCTCCACCAACCAAAATCATCAAAATCCAAAAAAATCGAAGTTGGTTTCAAATTCCGTTAATACAATTAGACCAAAAATTTATATAAAATCCAAAAAAATAAAATTAAATTTCATCTAAATTCACTCAAATTTAAATCGTCCAACAAAAAAACTTATCAAAATCCAAAAAAATCGAAGTTGGTTTCAAATTACTTTATTACAATTTGACTAAAAATTTATATAAAATTAAAAAAAATAGAAGTAAATTTCATCTAAATTCAATCAAATTTAACTCCTCCAACCAAAAAACTCATCAAAATCCAAAAAAATCGAAGTTGGTTTCAAATTACTTTATTACAATTTGACTAAAAATTTATATAAAATCCAAAAAATAAAATTGAATTCCATCTAAATTCACTCAAATTTAACTCCTCCAACAAAAAAACTCATCAAAATCCTAAAAAATCGAAGATTGTTTCACATTACTTTATTACAATTGGACTAAAAATTTGTATAAAATCCAAAAAAAATAGAAGTAAATTTCATCTAAATTCACTCAAATTTAACTCGTCCAACAACCAAAATCATCAAAATCCAAAAAAATCGAAGTTGGTTTCAAATTCCGTTAATACAATTTGACTAAAAATTTATATGAAATAAAAAAAATAGCAGTAAATTTCATCTAAATTCACTCAAATTTAACCACTCCAACAAAAAAACTCATCAAAATCCAAAAAAATCGAAGTTGGTTTAAAACTACTTTATTACAAAATGACTAAAAATTTATATAAAATCCAAAAAAATAGGTGTTAATTTCATCTAAATTTACTGAAATTTAACTCCTCCAACAACCAAAATCATCAAAATCCAAAAAAATCAAAGTTGGTTTCAAATTCCGTTAATACAATTTGACTAAAAATTTATATAAAATAAAAAAAAATAGAAGTAAATTTCATCTAAATTCACTCAAATTTAACTCCTCCAACAAAAAAACTCTTCAAAATCCAAAAAAATCGAAGTTGGTTTAAAATTACTTTATTTCAATTTGACTAAAAATTTATATAAAATCCAAAAAAATAGGTGTTAATTTCATCTAAATTTACTGACATTTAACTCCTCCACCAACCAAAATCATCAAAATCCAAAAAAATCGAAGTTGGTTTCAAATTCCGTTAATACAATTAGACCAAAAATTTATATAAAATCCAAAAAAATAAAATTAAATTTCATCTAAATTCACTCAAATTTAAATCGTCCAACAAAAAAACTTATCAAAATCCAAAAAAATCGAAGTTGGTTTCAAATTACTTTATTACAATTTGACTAAAAATTTATATAAAATTAAAAAAAATAGAAGTAAATTTCATCTAAATTCAATCAAATTTAACTCCTCCAACCAAAAAACTCATCAAAATCCAAAAAAATCGAAGTTGGTTTCAAATTACTTTATTACAATTTGACTAAAAATTTATATAAAATCCAAAAAATAAAATTGAATTCCATCTAAATTCACTCAAATTTAACTCCTCCAACAAAAAAACTCATCAAAATCCTAAAAAATCGAAGATTGTTTCACATTACTTTATTACAATTGGACTAAAAATTTGTATAAAATCCAAAAAAAATAGAAGTAAATTTCATCTAAATTCACTCAAATTTAACTCGTCCAACAACCAAAATCATCAAAATCCAAAAAAATCGAAGTTGGTTTCAAATTCCGTTAATACAATTTGACTAAAAATTTATATGAAATAAAAAAAATAGCAGTAAATTTCATCTAAATTCACTCAAATTTAACCACTCCAACAAAAAAACTCATCAAAATCCAAAAAAATCGAAGTTGGTTTAAAACTACTTTATTACAAAATGACTAAAAATTTATATAAAATCCAAAAAAATAGGTGTTAATTTCATCTAAATTTACTGAAATTTAACTCCTCCAACAACCAAAATCATCAAAATCCAAAAAAATCGAAGTTGGTTTCAAATTCCTTTAATACAATTAGACTAAAAATTTATATAAAATAAAAAAAAATAGAAGTAAATTTCATCTACATTCACTCGAATTTAACTCCTCCAACAAAAAAACTCATCAAAATACATAAAAATAGAAATTGGTTTCAAATTACTTTATTACAATTTGACTAAAAATTTATATAAAACAAAAAAAAATAGTAAATTTCATCTAAATTCACTCAAATTTAACTCCTCCAACAAAAAAACTCATCAAAATCCCAAAAAATCGAAGTTGGTTTCAAATTACTTTATTACAATTTGACTAAAAATTTATATAAATAAAAAAAAATAGAAGTAAATTTCATCTAAATTCACTCAAATTTAACTCCTCCAACAACCAAAATCATCAAAATCCAAAAAATCGAAGTTGGTTTCAAATTACTTTATTACAATTTGACTAAAAATTTATATAAAATAAAAAAAAATAGAAGTAAATTCCATCTAAATTCACTCAAATTTAACTCCTCCAACAACCAAAATCATCAAAATCCAAAAAAATCGAAGATTGTTTCACATTACTTTATTACAATTGGACTAAAAATTTGTATAAAATCCATAAAAATAGAAGTAAATTTCATCTAAATTCACTCAAATTTAACTCGTCCAACAACCAAAATCATCAAAATCCAAAAAAATCGAAGTTGGTTTCAAATTCCGTTAATACAATTTGACTAAAAGTTTATATGAAATAAAAAAAAATAGAAGTAAATTTCATCTAAATTCACTCAAATTTAACCACTCCAACAAAAAAAAATAGAAGTAAATTTCATCTAAATTCAATCAAATTTAACTCCTCCAACCAAAAAACTCATCAAAATCCCAAAAAATCGAAGTTGGTTTCAAATTACTTTATTACAATTTGACTAAAAATTTATATAAAATCAAAAAAAATAGAAGTAAATTTCATCTAAATTCACTCAAATTTAACTCGTCCAACAAAAAAACTCATCAAAATCCAAAAAAATTAAAGTTAGTTTCAAATTACTTTATTACAATTTGACTAAAAATTTATATAAAATTAAAAAAAATAGAAGTAAATTTCATCTAAATTCAATCAAATTTAACTCCTCCAACCAAAAAACTCATCAAAATCCAAAAAAATCGAAGTTGGTTTCAAATTACTTTATTACAATTTGACTAAAAATTTATATAAAATCCAAAAAAATAAAATTAAATTCCATCTAAATTCACTCAAATTTAACTCCTCCAACAAAAAAACTCATCAAAATCCTAAAAAATCGAAGATTGTTTCACATTACTTTATTACAATTTGACTAAAAATTTATATAAAATCCAAAAAAATAGAAGTAAATTTCATCTAAATTCACTCAAACTTAACCACTCCAACAAAAAAACTCATCAAAATCCAAAAAAATCGAAGTTGGTTTAAAATTACTTTATTACAATTTGACTAAAAATTTATATAAAATCCAAAAAAATAAAATTAAATTCCATCTAAATTCACTCAAATTTAACTCCTCCAACAACCAAAATCATCAAAATCCAAAAAAATCGAAGATTGTTTCACATTACTTTATTACAATTGGACTAAAAATTTGTATAAAATCCAAAAAAATAGGTGTTAATTTCATCTAAATTTACTGAAATTTAACTCCTCCAACAACCAAAATCATCAAAATCCAAAAAAATCGAAGTTGGTTTCAAATTCCGTTAATACAATTAGACTAAAAATTTATATAAAATAAAAAAAATAGAAGTAAATTTCATCTACATTCACTCAAATTTAACTCCTCCAACAAAAAAAACTCATCAAAATCCAAAAAATCGAAGTTGGATTCAAATTACTTTATTACAATTTGACTAAAAATTTATATAAAATCCAAAAAAATAGAAGTAAATTTCATCTAAATTCACTCAAATTTAACTCGTCCAACAAAAAAACTCATCAAAATCCAAAAAAATTGAAGTTGGTTTCAAATTACTTTATTACAATTTGACTAAAAATTTATATAAAATTAAAAAAAATAGAAGTAAATTTCATCTAAATTCAATCAAATTTAACTCCTCCAACCAAAAAACTCATCAAAATCCAAAAAAATCGAAGTTGGTTTCAAATTACTTTATTACAATTTGACTAAAAATTTATATAAAATCCAAAAAATAGGTGTTAATTTCATCTAAATTTACTGAAATTTAACTCCTCCAACAACCAAAATCATCAAAATCCAAAAAAATCGAAGTTGGTTTCAAATTCCGTTAATACATTTTGACTAAAAATTTATATGAAATAAAAAAAAATAGAAGTTAATTTCATCTACATTCACTCGAATTTAACTCCTCCAACAAAAAAACTCATCAAAATACATAAAAATAGAAATTGGTTTCAAATTACTTTATTACAATTTGACTAAAAATTTATATAAAACAAAAAAAAATAGTAAATTTCATCTAAATTCACTCAAATTTAACTCCTCCAACAAAAAAACTCATCAAAATCCCAAAAAATCGAAGTTGGTTTCAAATTACTTTATTACAATTTGACTAAAAATTTATATAACACAAAAAAAATAGTAAATTTCATCTAAATTCACTCAAATTTAACTCCTCCAACAAAAAAACTCATCAAAATCCCAAAAAATCGAAGTTGGTTTCAAATTACTTTATTACAATTTGACTAAAAATTTATATAAATCAAAAAAAATAGAAGTAAATTTCATCTAAATTCACTCAAATTTAACTCCTCCAACAACCAAAATCATCAAAATCCAAAAAATCGAAGTTGGTTTCAAATTACTTTATTACAATTTGACTAAAAATTTATATAAAATAAAAAAAAATAGAAGTAAATTTCATCTAAATTCACTCAAACTTAACCACTCCAACAAAAAAACTCATCAAAATCCAAAAAAATCGAAGTTGGTTTAAAATTACTTTATTACAATTTGACTAAAAATTTATATAAAATCCAAAAAAATAAAATTAAATTCCATCTAAATTCACTCAAATTTAACTCCTCCAACAACCAAAATCATCAAAATCCAAAAAAATCGAAGATTGTTTCACATTACTTTATTACAATTGGACTAAAAATTTGTATAAAATCCAAAAAAATAGGTGTTAATTTCATCTAAATTTACTGAAATTTAACTCCTCCAACAACCAAAATCATCAAAATCCAAAAAAATCGAAGTTGGTTTCAAATTCCGTTAATACAATTAGACTAAAAATTTATATAAAATAAAAAAAATAGAAGTAAATTTCATCTACATTCACTCAAATTTAACTCCTCCAACAAAAAAAACTCATCAAAATCCAAAAAATCGAAGTTGGATTCAAATTACTTTATTACAATTTGACTAAAAATTTATATAAAATCCAAAAAAATAGAAGTAAATTTCATCTAAATTCACTCAAATTTAACTCGTCCAACAAAAAAACTCATCAAAATCCAAAAAAATTGAAGTTGGTTTCAAATTACTTTATTACAATTTGACTAAAAATTTATATAAAATTAAAAAAAATAGAAGTAAATTTCATCTAAATTCAATCAAATTTAACTCCTCCAACCAAAAAACTCATCAAAATCCAAAAAAATCGAAGTTGGTTTCAAATTACTTTATTACAATTTGACTAAAAATTTATATAAAATCCAAAAAATAGGTGTTAATTTCATCTAAATTTACTGAAATTTAACTCCTCCAACAACCAAAATCATCAAAATCCAAAAAAATCGAAGTTGGTTTCAAATTCCGTTAATACATTTTGACTAAAAATTTATATGAAATAAAAAAAAATAGAAGTTAATTTCATCTACATTCACTCGAATTTAACTCCTCCAACAAAAAAACTCATCAAAATACATAAAAATAGAAATTGGTTTCAAATTACTTTATTACAATTTGACTAAAAATTTATATAAAACAAAAAAAAATAGTAAATTTCATCTAAATTCACTCAAATTTAACTCCTCCAACAAAAAAACTCATCAAAATCCCAAAAAATCGAAGTTGGTTTCAAATTACTTTATTACAATTTGACTAAAAATTTATATAAATAAAAAAAAATAGAAGTAAATTTCATCTAAATTCACTCAAATTTAACTCCTCCAACAACCAAAATCATCAAAATCCAAAAAATCGAAGTTGGTTTCAAATTACTTTATTACAATTTGACTAAAAATTTATATAAAATAAAAAAAATAGAAGTAAATTTCATCTAAATTCACTCAAACTTTACCACTCCAACAAAAAAACTCATCAAAATCCTAAAAAATCGAAGATTGTTTCACATTACTTTATTACAATTTGACTAAAAATTTATATAAAATCCAAAAAAATAGAAGTAAATTTCATCTAAATTCACTCAAATTTAACTCGTCCAACAAAAAAACTCATCAAAATCCAAAAAAATTGAAGTTGGTTTCAAATTACTTTATTACAATTTGACTAAAAATTTATATAAAATTAAAAAAAATAGAAGTAAATTTCATCTAAATTCAATCAAATTTAACTCCTCCAACCAAAAAACTCATCAAAATCCAAAAAAATCGAAGTTGGTTTCAAATTACTTTATTACAATTTGACTAAAAATTTATATAAAATCCAAAAAAATAAAATTAAATTCCATCTAAATTCACTCAAATTTAACTCCTCCAACAAAAAAACTCATCAAAATCCTAAAAAATCGAAGATTGTTTCACATTACTTTATTACAATTGGACTAAAAATTTGTATAAAATCCAAAAAATAGGTGTTAATTTCATCTAAATTTACTGAAATTTAACTCCTCCAACAACCAAAATCATCAAAATCCAAAAAAATCGAAGTTGGTTTCAAATTCCGTTAATACAATTAGACTAAAAATTTATATAAAATAAAAAAAATAGAAGTAAATTTCATCTACATTCACTCAAATTTAACTCCTCCAACAAAAAAAACTCATCAAAATCCAAAAAATCGAAGTTGGATTCAAATTACTTTATTACAATTTGACTAAAAATTTATATAAAATAAAAAAAAATAGAAGTAAATTTCATTTAAATTCAATCAAATTTAACTCCTCCAACCAAAAAACTCATCAAAATCCAAAAAAATCAAAGTTGGCTTCAAATTACTTTATTACAATTTGACTAAAAATTTATATAAAATCCAAAAAAAATAAAATTAAATTCCATATAAATTCACTCAAATTTAACTCCTCCAACAAAAAAACTAATCAAAATTAAAAAAAATCGAAGATTGTTTCACATTACTTTATTACAATTGGACTAAAAATTTATATAAAATCCAAAAAAATAGAAGTAAATTTCATCTAAATTCACTCAAATTTAACTCCTCCAACAACGAAAATCATCAAAATCCAAAAAAATCGAAGTTGGTTTCAAATTCCGTTAATACATTTTGACTAAAAATTTATATGAAATAAAAAAAAATAGAAGTAAATTTCATCTAAATTCACTCAAATTTAACCACTCCAACAAAAAAACTGATCAAAATCCAAAAAAATCGAAGTTGGTTTAAAATTACTTTATTTCAATTTGACTAAAAATTTATATAAAATCCAAAAAAATAGGTGTTAATTTCATCTAAATTTACTGACATTTAACTCCTCCACCAACCAAAATCATCAAAATCCAAAAAAATCGAAGTTGGTTTCAAATTCCGTTAATACAATTAGACCAAAAATTTATATAAAATCCAAAAAAATAAAATTAAATTTCATCTAAATTCACTCAAATTTAAATCGTCCAACAAAAAAACTTATCAAAATCCAAAAAAATCGAAGTTGGTTTCAAATTACTTTATTACAATTTGACTAAAAATTTATATAAAATTAAAAAAAATAGAAGTAAATTTCATCTAAATTCACTCAAATTTAACTCCACCAACAAAAAAACTCATCAAAATCCAAAAACATTGAAGTTGGTTTCAAATTACTTTATTACAATTTGACTAAAAATTTATATAAAATTAAAAAAAATAGAAGTAAATTTCATCTAAATTCAATCAAATTTAACTCCTCCAACCAAAAAACTCATCAAAATCCAAAAAAATCGAAGTTGGTTTCAAATTACTTTATTACAATTTGACTAAAAATTTATATAAAATCCAAAAAATAAAATTGAATTCCATCTAAATTCACTCAAATTTAACTCCTCCAACAAAAAAACTCATCAAAATCCTAAAAAATCGAAGATTGTTTCACATTACTTTATTACAATTGGACTAAAAATTTGTATAAAATCCAAAAAAATAGAAGTAAATTTCATCTAAATTCACTCAAATTTAACTCGTCCAACAACCAAAATCATCAAAATCCAAAAAAATCGAAGTTGGTTTCAAATTCCGTTAATACAATTTGACTAAAAATTTATATGAAATAAAAAAAATAGCAGTAAATTTCATCTAAATTCACTCAAATTTAACCACTCCAACAAAAAAACTCATCAAAATCCAAAAAAATCGAAGTTGGTTTAAAACTACTTTATTACAAAATGACTAAAAATTTATATAAAATCCAAAAAAATAGGTGTTAATTTCATCTAAATTTACTGAAATTTAACTCCTCCAACAACCAAAATCATCAAAATCCAAAAAAATCGAAGTTGGTTTCAAATTCCTTTAATACAATTAGACTAAAAATTTATATAAAATAAAAAAAAATAGAAGTAAATTTCATCTACATTCAATCGAATTTAACTCCTCCAACAAAAAAACTCATCAAAATACATAAAAATAGAAATTGGTTTCAAATTACTTTATTACAATTTGACTAAAAATTTATATAAAACAAAAAAAAATAGTAAATTTCATCTAAATTCACTCAAATTTAACTCCTCCAACAAAAAAACTCATCAAAATCCCAAAAAATCGAAGTTGGTTTCAAATTACTTTATTACAATTTGACTAAAAATTTATATAAATAAAAAAAAATAGAAGTAAATTTCATCTAAATTCACTCAAATTTAACTCCTCCAACAACCAAAATCATCAAAATCCAAAAAATCGAAGTTGGTTTCAAATTACTTTATTACAATTTGACTAAAAATTTATATAAAATAAAAAAAAATAGAAGTAAATTCCATCTAAATTCACTCAAATTTAACTCCTCCAACAACCAAAATCATCAAAATCCAAAAAAATCGAAGATTGTTTCACATTACTTTATTACAATTGGACTAAAAATTTGTATAAAATCCATAAAAATAGAAGTAAATTTCATCTAAATTCACTCAAATTTAACTCGTCCAACAACCAAAATCATCAAAATCCAAAAAAATCGAAGTTGGTTTCAAATTCCGTTAATACAATTTGACTAAAAGTTTATATGAAATAAAAAAAAATAGAAGTAAATTTCATCTAAATTCACTCAAATTTAACCACTCCAACAAAAAAACTCATCAAAATCCCAAAAAATCGGAGTTGGTTTAAAATTACTTTATTACAATTTGACTAAAAATTTATGTAAAATCCAAAAAAATAGGTGTTAATTTCATCTAAATTTACTGAAATTTAACTCCTCCAACAACCAAAATCATCAAAATCCAAAAAAATCGAAGTTGGTTTCAAATTCCGTTAATACAATTTGACTAAAAATTTATATAAAATAAAAAAAATAGAAGTAAATTTCATCTAAATTCAATCAAATTTAACTCCTCCAACCAAAAAACTCATCAAAATCCCAAAAAATCGAAGTTGGTTTCAAATTACTTTATTACAATTTGACTAAAAATTTATATAAAATCAAAAAAAATAGAAGTAAATTTCATCTAAATTCACTCAAATTTAACTCGTCCAACAAAAAAACTCATCAAAATCCAAAAAAATTAAAGTTAGTTTCAAATTACTTTATTACAATTTGACTAAAAATTTATATAAAATTAAAAAAAATAGAAGTAAATTTCATCTAAATTCAATCAAATTTAACTCCTCCAACCAAAAAACTCATCAAAATCCAAAAAAATCGAAGTTGGTTTCAAATTACTTTATTACAATTTGACTAAAAATTTATATAAAATCCAAAAAAATAAAATTAAATTCCATCTAAATTCACTCAAATTTAACTCCTCCAACAAAAAAACTCATCAAAATCCTAAAAAATCGAAGATTGTTTCACATTACTTTATTACAATTTGACTAAAAATTTATATAAAATCCAAAAAAATAGAAGTAAATTTCATCTAAATTCACTCAAATTTAACTCGTCCAACAACCAAAATCATCAAAATCCAAAAAAATCGAAGTTGGTTTCAAATTCCGTTAATACAATTTGACTAAAAATTTATATGAAATAAAAAAAATAGCAGTAAATTTCATCTAAATTCACTCAAATTTAACCACTCCAACAAAAAAACTCATCAAAATCCAAAAAAATCGAAGTTGGTTTAAAACTACTTTATTACAAAATGACTAAAAATTTATATAAAATCCAAAAAAATAGGTGTTAATTTCATCTAAATTTACTGAAATTTAACTCCTCCAACAACCAAAATCATCAAAATCCAAAAAAATCGAAGTTGGTTTCAAATTCCTTTAATACAATTAGACTAAAAATTTATATAAAATAAAAAAAAATAGAAGTAAATTTCATCTACATTCACTCGAATTTAACTCCTCCAACAAAAAAACTCATCAAAATACATAAAAATAGAAATTGGTTTCAAATTACTTTATTACAATTTGACTAAAAATTTATATAAAACAAAAAAGAATAGTAAATTTCATCTAAATTCACTCAAATTTAACTCCTCCAACAAAAAAACTCATCAAAATCCCAAAAAATCGAAGTTGGTTTCAAATTACTTTATTACAATTTGACTAAAAATTTATATAAATAAAAAAAAATAGAAGTAAATTTCATCTAAATTCACTCAAATTTAACTCCTCCAACAACCAAAATCATCAAAATCCAAAAAATCGAAGTTGGTTTCAAATTACTTTATTACAATTTGACTAAAAATTTATATAAAATAAAAAAAAATAGAAGTAAATTCCATCTAAATTCACTCAAATTTAACTCCTCCAACAACCAAAATCATCAAAATCCAAAAAAATCGAAGATTGTTTCACATTACTTTATTACAATTGGACTAAAAATTTGTATAAAATCCATAAAAATAGAAGTAAATTTCATCTAAATTCACTCAAATTTAACTCGTCCAACAACCAAAATCATCAAAATCCAAAAAAATCGAAGTTGGTTTCAAATTCCGTTAATACAATTTGACTAAAAGTTTATATGAAATAAAAAAAAATAGAAGTAAATTTCATCTAAATTCACTCAAATTTAACCACTCCAACAAAAAAAAATAGAAGTAAATTTCATCTAAATTCAATCAAATTTAACTCCTCCAACCAAAAAACTCATCAAAATCCCAAAAAATCGAAGTTGGTTTCAAATTACTTTATTACAATTTGACTAAAAATTTATATAAAATCCAAAAAAATAGAAGTAAATTTCATCTAAATTCACTCAAATTTAACTCGTCCAACAAAAAAACTCATCAAAATCCAAAAAAATTGAAGTTGGTTTCAAATTACTTTATTACAATTTGACTAAAAATTTATATAAAATTAAAAAAAATAGAAGTAAATTTCATCTAAATTCAATCAAATTTAACTCCTCCAACCAAAAAACTCATCAAAATCCAAAAAAATCGAAGTTGGTTTCAAATTACTTTATTACAATTTGACTAAAAATTTATATAAAATCCAAAAAAATAAAATTAAATTCCATCTAAATTCACTCAAATTTAACTCCTCCAACAAAAAAACTCATCAAAATCCTAAAAAATCGAAGATTGTTTCACATTACTTTATTACAATTGGACTAAAAATTTGTATAAAATCCAAAAAATAGGTGTTAATTTCATCTAAATTTACTGAAATTTAACTCCTCCAACAACCAAAATCATCAAAATCCAAAAAAATCGAAGTTGGTTTCAAATTCCGTTAATACAATTAGACTAAAAATTTATATAAAATAAAAAAAATAGAAGTAAATTTCATCTACATTCACTCAAATTTAACTCCTCCAACAAAAAAAACTCATCAAAATCCAAAAAATCGAAGTTGGATTCAAATTACTTTATTACAATTTGACTAAAAATTTATATAAAATAAAAAAAAATAGAAGTAAATTTCATTTAAATTCAATCAAATTTAACTCCTCCAACCAAAAAACTCATCAAAATCCAAAAAAATCAAAGTTGGCTTCAAATTACTTTATTACAATTTGACTAAAAATTTATATAAAATCCAAAAAAAATAAAATTAAATTCCATATAAATTCACTCAAATTTAACTCCTCCAACAAAAAAACTAATCAAAATTAAAAAAAATCGAAGATTGTTTCACATTACTTTATTACAATTGGACTAAAAATTTATATAAAATCCAAAAAAATAGAAGTAAATTTCATCTAAATTCACTCAAATTTAACTCCTCCAACAACGAAAATCATCAAAATCCAAAAAAATCGAAGTTGGTTTCAAATTCCGTTAATACATTTTGACTAAAAATTTATATGAAATAAAAAAAAATAGAAGTAAATTTCATCTAAATTCACTCAAATTTAACCACTCCAACAAAAAAACTGATCAAAATCCAAAAAAATCGAAGTTGGTTTAAAATTACTTTATTTCAATTTGACTAAAAATTTATATAAAATCCAAAAAAATAGGTGTTAATTTCATCTAAATTTACTGACATTTAACTCCTCCACCAACCAAAATCATCAAAATCCAAAAAAATCGAAGTTGGTTTCAAATTCCGTTAATACAATTAGACCAAAAATTTATATAAAATCCAAAAAAATAAAATTAAATTTCATCTAAATTCACTCAAATTTAAATCGTCCAACAAAAAAACTTATCAAAATCCAAAAAAATCGAAGTTGGTTTCAAATTACTTTATTACAATTTGACTAAAAATTTATATAAAATTAAAAAAAATAGAAGTAAATTTCATCTAAATTCACTCAAATTTAACTCCACCAACAAAAAAACTCATCAAAATCCAAAAACATTGAAGTTGGTTTCAAATTACTTTATTACAATTTGACTAAAAATTTATATAAAATTAAAAAAAATAGAAGTAAATTTCATCTAAATTCAATCAAATTTAACTCCTCCAACCAAAAAACTCATCAAAATCCAAAAAAATCGAAGTTGGTTTCAAATTACTTTATTACAATTTGACTAAAAATTTATATAAAATCCAAAAAATAAAATTGAATTCCATCTAAATTCACTCAAATTTAACTCCTCCAACAAAAAAACTCATCAAAATCCTAAAAAATCGAAGATTGTTTCACATTACTTTATTACAATTGGACTAAAAATTTGTATAAAATCCAAAAAAATAGAAGTAAATTTCATCTAAATTCACTCAAATTTAACTCGTCCAACAACCAAAATCATCAAAATCCAAAAAAATCGAAGTTGGTTTCAAATTCCGTTAATACAATTTGACTAAAAATTTATATGAAATAAAAAAAATAGCAGTAAATTTCATCTAAATTCACTCAAATTTAACCACTCCAACAAAAAAACTCATCAAAATCCAAAAAAATCGAAGTTGGTTTAAAACTACTTTATTACAAAATGACTAAAAATTTATATAAAATCCAAAAAAATAGGTGTTAATTTCATCTAAATTTACTGAAATTTAACTCCTCCAACAACCAAAATCATCAAAATCCAAAAAAATCGAAGTTGGTTTCAAATTCCTTTAATACAATTAGACTAAAAATTTATATAAAATAAAAAAAAATAGAAGTAAATTTCATCTACATTCAATCGAATTTAACTCCTCCAACAAAAAAACTCATCAAAATACATAAAAATAGAAATTGGTTTCAAATTACTTTATTACAATTTGACTAAAAATTTATATAAAACAAAAAAAAATAGTAAATTTCATCTAAATTCACTCAAATTTAACTCCTCCAACAAAAAAACTCATCAAAATCCCAAAAAATCGAAGTTGGTTTCAAATTACTTTATTACAATTTGACTAAAAATTTATATAAATAAAAAAAAATAGAAGTAAATTTCATCTAAATTCACTCAAATTTAACTCCTCCAACAACCAAAATCATCAAAATCCAAAAAATCGAAGTTGGTTTCAAATTACTTTATTACAATTTGACTAAAAATTTATATAAAATAAAAAAAAATAGAAGTAAATTCCATCTAAATTCACTCAAATTTAACTCCTCCAACAACCAAAATCATCAAAATCCAAAAAAATCGAAGATTGTTTCACATTACTTTATTACAATTGGACTAAAAATTTGTATAAAATCCATAAAAATAGAAGTAAATTTCATCTAAATTCACTCAAATTTAACTCGTCCAACAACCAAAATCATCAAAATCCAAAAAAATCGAAGTTGGTTTCAAATTCCGTTAATACAATTTGACTAAAAGTTTATATGAAATAAAAAAAAATAGAAGTAAATTTCATCTAAATTCACTCAAATTTAACCACTCCAACAAAAAAACTCATCAAAATCCCAAAAAATCGGAGTTGGTTTAAAATTACTTTATTACAATTTGACTAAAAATTTATGTAAAATCCAAAAAAATAGGTGTTAATTTCATCTAAATTTACTGAAATTTAACTCCTCCAACAACCAAAATCATCAAAATCCAAAAAAATCGAAGTTGGTTTCAAATTCCGTTAATACAATTTGACTAAAAATTTATATAAAATAAAAAAAATAGAAGTAAATTTCATCTAAATTCAATCAAATTTAACTCCTCCAACCAAAAAACTCATCAAAATCCCAAAAAATCGAAGTTGGTTTCAAATTACTTTATTACAATTTGACTAAAAATTTATATAAAATCAAAAAAAATAGAAGTAAATTTCATCTAAATTCACTCAAATTTAACTCGTCCAACAAAAAAACTCATCAAAATCCAAAAAAATTAAAGTTAGTTTCAAATTACTTTATTACAATTTGACTAAAAATTTATATAAAATTAAAAAAAATAGAAGTAAATTTCATCTAAATTCAATCAAATTTAACTCCTCCAACCAAAAAACTCATCAAAATCCAAAAAAATCGAAGTTGGTTTCAAATTACTTTATTACAATTTGACTAAAAATTTATATAAAATCCAAAAAAATAAAATTAAATTCCATCTAAATTCACTCAAATTTAACTCCTCCAACAAAAAAACTCATCAAAATCCTAAAAAATCGAAGATTGTTTCACATTACTTTATTACAATTTGACTAAAAATTTATATAAAATCCAAAAAAATAGAAGTAAATTTCATCTAAATTCACTCAAATTTAACTCGTCCAACAACCAAAATCATCAAAATCCAAAAAAATCGAAGTTGGTTTCAAATTCCGTTAATACAATTTGACTAAAAATTTATATGAAATAAAAAAAATAGCAGTAAATTTCATCTAAATTCACTCAAATTTAACCACTCCAACAAAAAAACTCATCAAAATCCAAAAAAATCGAAGTTGGTTTAAAACTACTTTATTACAAAATGACTAAAAATTTATATAAAATCCAAAAAAATAGGTGTTAATTTCATCTAAATTTACTGAAATTTAACTCCTCCAACAACCAAAATCATCAAAATCCAAAAAAATCGAAGTTGGTTTCAAATTCCTTTAATACAATTAGACTAAAAATTTATATAAAATAAAAAAAAATAGAAGTAAATTTCATCTACATTCACTCGAATTTAACTCCTCCAACAAAAAAACTCATCAAAATACATAAAAATAGAAATTGGTTTCAAATTACTTTATTACAATTTGACTAAAAATTTATATAAAACAAAAAAGAATAGTAAATTTCATCTAAATTCACTCAAATTTAACTCCTCCAACAAAAAAACTCATCAAAATCCCAAAAAATCGAAGTTGGTTTCAAATTACTTTATTACAATTTGACTAAAAATTTATATAAATAAAAAAAAATAGAAGTAAATTTCATCTAAATTCACTCAAATTTAACTCCTCCAACAACCAAAATCATCAAAATCCAAAAAATCGAAGTTGGTTTCAAATTACTTTATTACAATTTGACTAAAAATTTATATAAAATAAAAAAAAATAGAAGTAAATTCCATCTAAATTCACTCAAATTTAACTCCTCCAACAACCAAAATCATCAAAATCCAAAAAAATCGAAGATTGTTTCACATTACTTTATTACAATTGGACTAAAAATTTGTATAAAATCCATAAAAATAGAAGTAAATTTCATCTAAATTCACTCAAATTTAACTCGTCCAACAACCAAAATCATCAAAATCCAAAAAAATCGAAGTTGGTTTCAAATTCCGTTAATACAATTTGACTAAAAGTTTATATGAAATAAAAAAAAATAGAAGTAAATTTCATCTAAATTCACTCAAATTTAACCACTCCAACAAAAAAAAATAGAAGTAAATTTCATCTAAATTCAATCAAATTTAACTCCTCCAACCAAAAAACTCATCAAAATCCCAAAAAATCGAAGTTGGTTTCAAATTACTTTATTACAATTTGACTAAAAATTTATATAAAATCAAAAAAAATAGAAGTAAATTTCATCTAAATTCACTCAAATTTAACTCGTCCAACAAAAAAACTCATCAAAATCCAAAAAAATTAAAGTTAGTTTCAAATTACTTTATTACAATTTGACTAAAAATTTATATAAAATTAAAAAAAATAGAAGTAAATTTCATCTAAATTCAATCAAATTTAACTCCTCCAACCAAAAAACTCATCAAAATCCAAAAAAATCGAAGTTGGTTTCAAATTACTTTATTACAATTTGACTAAAAATTTATATAAAATCCAAAAAAATAAAATTAAATTCCATCTAAATTCACTCAAATTTAACTCCTCCAACAAAAAAACTCATCAAAATCCTAAAAAATCGAAGATTGTTTCACATTACTTTATTACAATTTGACTAAAAATTTATATAAAATCCAAAAAAATAGAAGTAAATTTCATCTAAATTCACTCAAACTTAACCACTCCAACAAAAAAACTCATCAAAATCCAAAAAAATCGAAGTTGGTTTAAAATTACTTTATTACAATTTGACTAAAAATTTATATAAAATCCAAAAAAATAAAATTAAATTCCATCTAAATTCACTCAAATTTAACTCCTCCAACAACCAAAATCATCAAAATCCAAAAAAATCGAAGATTGTTTCACATTACTTTATTACAATTGGACTAAAAATTTGTATAAAATCCAAAAAAATAGGTGTTAATTTCATCTAAATTTACTGAAATTTAACTCCTCCAACAACCAAAATCATCAAAATCCAAAAAAATCGAAGTTGGTTTCAAATTCCGTTAATACAATTAGACTAAAAATTTATATAAAATAAAAAAAATAGAAGTAAATTTCATCTACATTCACTCAAATTTAACTCCTCCAACAAAAAAAACTCATCAAAATCCAAAAAATCGAAGTTGGATTCAAATTACTTTATTACAATTTGACTAAAAATTTATATAAAATCCAAAAAAATAGAAGTAAATTTCATCTAAATTCACTCAAATTTAACTCGTCCAACAAAAAAACTCATCAAAATCCAAAAAAATTGAAGTTGGTTTCAAATTACTTTATTACAATTTGACTAAAAATTTATATAAAATTAAAAAAAATAGAAGTAAATTTCATCTAAATTCAATCAAATTTAACTCCTCCAACCAAAAAACTCATCAAAATCCAAAAAAATCGAAGTTGGTTTCAAATTACTTTATTACAATTTGACTAAAAATTTATATAAAATCCAAAAAATAGGTGTTAATTTCATCTAAATTTACTGAAATTTAACTCCTCCAACAACCAAAATCATCAAAATCCAAAAAAATCGAAGTTGGTTTCAAATTCCGTTAATACATTTTGACTAAAAATTTATATGAAATAAAAAAAAATAGAAGTTAATTTCATCTACATTCACTCGAATTTAACTCCTCCAACAAAAAAACTCATCAAAATACATAAAAATAGAAATTGGTTTCAAATTACTTTATTACAATTTGACTAAAAATTTATATAAAACAAAAAAAAATAGTAAATTTCATCTAAATTCACTCAAATTTAACTCCTCCAACAAAAAAACTCATCAAAATCCCAAAAAATCGAAGTTGGTTTCAAATTACTTTATTACAATTTGACTAAAAATTTATATAACACAAAAAAAATAGTAAATTTCATCTAAATTCACTCAAATTTAACTCCTCCAACAAAAAAACTCATCAAAATCCCAAAAAATCGAAGTTGGTTTCAAATTACTTTATTACAATTTGACTAAAAATTTATATAAATCAAAAAAAATAGAAGTAAATTTCATCTAAATTCACTCAAATTTAACTCCTCCAACAACCAAAATCATCAAAATCCAAAAAATCGAAGTTGGTTTCAAATTACTTTATTACAATTTGACTAAAAATTTATATAAAATAAAAAAAAATAGAAGTAAATTTCATCTAAATTCACTCAAACTTAACCACTCCAACAAAAAAACTCATCAAAATCCAAAAAAATCGAAGTTGGTTTAAAATTACTTTATTACAATTTGACTAAAAATTTATATAAAATCCAAAAAAATAAAATTAAATTCCATCTAAATTCACTCAAATTTAACTCCTCCAACAACCAAAATCATCAAAATCCAAAAAAATCGAAGATTGTTTCACATTACTTTATTACAATTGGACTAAAAATTTGTATAAAATCCAAAAAAATAGGTGTTAATTTCATCTAAATTTACTGAAATTTAACTCCTCCAACAACCAAAATCATCAAAATCCAAAAAAATCGAAGTTGGTTTCAAATTCCGTTAATACAATTAGACTAAAAATTTATATAAAATAAAAAAAATAGAAGTAAATTTCATCTACATTCACTCAAATTTAACTCCTCCAACAAAAAAAACTCATCAAAATCCAAAAAATCGAAGTTGGATTCAAATTACTTTATTACAATTTGACTAAAAATTTATATAAAATCCAAAAAAATAGAAGTAAATTTCATCTAAATTCACTCAAATTTAACTCGTCCAACAAAAAAACTCATCAAAATCCAAAAAAATTGAAGTTGGTTTCAAATTACTTTATTACAATTTGACTAAAAATTTATATAAAATTAAAAAAAATAGAAGTAAATTTCATCTAAATTCAATCAAATTTAACTCCTCCAACCAAAAAACTCATCAAAATCCAAAAAAATCGAAGTTGGTTTCAAATTACTTTATTACAATTTGACTAAAAATTTATATAAAATCCAAAAAATAGGTGTTAATTTCATCTAAATTTACTGAAATTTAACTCCTCCAACAACCAAAATCATCAAAATCCAAAAAAATCGAAGTTGGTTTCAAATTCCGTTAATACATTTTGACTAAAAATTTATATGAAATAAAAAAAAATAGAAGTTAATTTCATCTACATTCACTCGAATTTAACTCCTCCAACAAAAAAACTCATCAAAATACATAAAAATAGAAATTGGTTTCAAATTACTTTATTACAATTTGACTAAAAATTTATATAAAACAAAAAAAAATAGTAAATTTCATCTAAATTCACTCAAATTTAACTCCTCCAACAAAAAAACTCATCAAAATCCCAAAAAATCGAAGTTGGTTTCAAATTACTTTATTACAATTTGACTAAAAATTTATATAAATAAAAAAAAATAGAAGTAAATTTCATCTAAATTCACTCAAATTTAACTCCTCCAACAACCAAAATCATCAAAATCCAAAAAATCGAAGTTGGTTTCAAATTACTTTATTACAATTTGACTAAAAATTTATATAAAATAAAAAAAATAGAAGTAAATTTCATCTAAATTCACTCAAACTTTACCACTCCAACAAAAAAACTCATCAAAATCCTAAAAAATCGAAGATTGTTTCACATTACTTTATTACAATTTGACTAAAAATTTATATAAAATCCAAAAAAATAGAAGTAAATTTCATCTAAATTCACTCAAATTTAACTCGTCCAACAAAAAAACTCATCAAAATCCAAAAAAATTGAAGTTGGTTTCAAATTACTTTATTACAATTTGACTAAAAATTTATATAAAATTAAAAAAAATAGAAGTAAATTTCATCTAAATTCAATCAAATTTAACTCCTCCAACCAAAAAACTCATCAAAATCCAAAAAAATCGAAGTTGGTTTCAAATTACTTTATTACAATTTGACTAAAAATTTATATAAAATCCAAAAAAATAAAATTAAATTCCATCTAAATTCACTCAAATTTAACTCCTCCAACAAAAAAACTCATCAAAATCCTAAAAAATCGAAGATTGTTTCACATTACTTTATTACAATTGGACTAAAAATTTGTATAAAATCCAAAAAATAGGTGTTAATTTCATCTAAATTTACTGAAATTTAACTCCTCCAACAACCAAAATCATCAAAATCCAAAAAAATCGAAGTTGGTTTCAAATTCCGTTAATACAATTAGACTAAAAATTTATATAAAATAAAAAAAATAGAAGTAAATTTCATCTACATTCACTCAAATTTAACTCCTCCAACAAAAAAAACTCATCAAAATCCAAAAAATCGAAGTTGGATTCAAATTACTTTATTACAATTTGACTAAAAATTTATATAAAATAAAAAAAAATAGAAGTAAATTTCATTTAAATTCAATCAAATTTAACTCCTCCAACCAAAAAACTCATCAAAATCCAAAAAAATCAAAGTTGGCTTCAAATTACTTTATTACAATTTGACTAAAAATTTATATAAAATCCAAAAAAAATAAAATTAAATTCCATATAAATTCACTCAAATTTAACTCCTCCAACAAAAAAACTAATCAAAATTAAAAAAAATCGAAGATTGTTTCACATTACTTTATTACAATTGGACTAAAAATTTATATAAAATCCAAAAAAATAGAAGTAAATTTCATCTAAATTCACTCAAATTTAACTCCTCCAACAACGAAAATCATCAAAATCCAAAAAAATCGAAGTTGGTTTCAAATTCCGTTAATACATTTTGACTAAAAATTTATATGAAATAAAAAAAAATAGAAGTAAATTTCATCTAAATTCACTCAAATTTAACCACTCCAACAAAAAAACTGATCAAAATCCAAAAAAATCGAAGTTGGTTTAAAATTACTTTATTTCAATTTGACTAAAAATTTATATAAAATCCAAAAAAATAGGTGTTAATTTCATCTAAATTTACTGACATTTAACTCCTCCACCAACCAAAATCATCAAAATCCAAAAAAATCGAAGTTGGTTTCAAATTCCGTTAATACAATTAGACCAAAAATTTATATAAAATCCAAAAAAATAAAATTAAATTTCATCTAAATTCACTCAAATTTAAATCGTCCAACAAAAAAACTTATCAAAATCCAAAAAAATCGAAGTTGGTTTCAAATTACTTTATTACAATTTGACTAAAAATTTATATAAAATTAAAAAAAATAGAAGTAAATTTCATCTAAATTCACTCAAATTTAACTCCACCAACAAAAAAACTCATCAAAATCCAAAAACATTGAAGTTGGTTTCAAATTACTTTATTATAATTTGACTAAAAATTTATATAAAATTAAAAAAAATAGAAGTAAATTTCATCTAAATTCAATCAAATTTAACTCCTCCAACCAAAAAACTCATCAAAATCCAAAAAAATCGAAGTTGGTTTCAAATTACTTTATTACAATTTGACTAAAAATTTATATAAAATCCAAAAAATAAAATTGAATTCCATCTAAATTCACTCAAATTTAACTCCTCCAACAAAAAAACTCATCAAAATCCTAAAAAATCGAAGATTGTTTCACATTACTTTATTACAATTGGACTAAAAATTTGTATAAAATCCAAAAAAATAGAAGTAAATTTCATCTAAATTCACTCAAATTTAACTCGTCCAACAACCAAAATCATCAAAATCCAAAAAAATCGAAGTTGGTTTCAAATTCCGTTAATACAATTTGACTAAAAATTTATATGAAATAAAAAAAATAGCAGTAAATTTCATCTAAATTCACTCAAATTTAACCACTCCAACAAAAAAACTCATCAAAATCCAAAAAAATCGAAGTTGGTTTAAAACTACTTTATTACAAAATGACTAAAAATTTATATAAAATCCAAAAAAATAGGTGTTAATTTCATCTAAATTTACTGAAATTTAACTCCTCCAACAACCAAAATCATCAAAATCCAAAAAAATCGAAGTTGGTTTCAAATTCCTTTAATACAATTAGACTAAAAATTTATATAAAATAAAAAAAAATAGAAGTAAATTTCATCTACATTCAATCGAATTTAACTCCTCCAACAAAAAAACTCATCAAAATACATAAAAATAGAAATTGGTTTCAAATTACTTTATTACAATTTGACTAAAAATTTATATAAAACAAAAAAAAATAGTAAATTTCATCTAAATTCACTCAAATTTAACTCCTCCAACAAAAAAACTCATCAAAATCCCAAAAAATCGAAGTTGGTTTCAAATTACTTTATTACAATTTGACTAAAAATTTATATAAATAAAAAAAAATAGAAGTAAATTTCATCTAAATTCACTCAAATTTAACTCCTCCAACAACCAAAATCATCAAAATCCAAAAAATCGAAGTTGGTTTCAAATTACTTTATTACAATTTGACTAAAAATTTATATAAAATAAAAAAAAATAGAAGTAAATTCCATCTAAATTCACTCAAATTTAACTCCTCCAACAACCAAAATCATCAAAATCCAAAAAAATCGAAGTTGGTTTCAAATTCCGTTAATACATTTTGACTAAAAATTTATATGAAATAAAAAAAATAGAAGTTAATTTCATCTACATTCACTCGAATTTAACTCCTCCAACAAAAAAACTCATCAAAATACATAAAAATAGAAATTGGTTTCAAATTACTTTATTACAATTTGACTAAAAATTTATATAAAACAAAAAAAAATAGTAAATTTCATCTAAATTCACTCAAATTTAACTCCTCCAACAAAAAAACTCATCAAAATCCCAAAAAATCGAAGTTGGTTTCAAATTACTTTATTACAATTTGACTAAAAATTTATATAACACAAAAAAAATAGTAAATTTCATCTAAATTCACTCAAATTTAACTCCTCCAACAAAAAAACTCATCAAAATCCCAAAAAATCGAAGTTGGTTTCAAATTACTTTATTACAATTTGACTAAAAATTTATATAAATCAAAAAAAATAGAAGTAAATTTCATCTAAATTCACTCAAATTTAACTCCTCCAACAACCAAAATCATCAAAATCCAAAAAATCGAAGTTGGTTTCAAATTACTTTATTACAATTTGACTAAAAATTTATATAAAATAAAAAAAAATAGAAGTAAATTTCATCTAAATTCACTCAAACTTAACCACTCCAACAAAAAAACTCATCAAAATCCAAAAAAATCGAAGTTGGTTTAAAATTACTTTATTACAATTTGACTAAAAATTTATATAAAATCCAAAAAAATAAAATTAAATTCCATCTAAATTCACTCAAATTTAACTCCTCCAACAACCAAAATCATCAAAATCCAAAAAAATCGAAGATTGTTTCACATTACTTTATTACAATTGGACTAAAAATTTGTATAAAATCCAAAAAAATAGGTGTTAATTTCATCTAAATTTACTGAAATTTAACTCCTCCAACAACCAAAATCATCAAAATCCAAAAAAATCGAAGTTGGTTTCAAATTCCGTTAATACAATTAGACTAAAAATTTATATAAAATAAAAAAAATAGAAGTAAATTTCATCTACATTCACTCAAATTTAACTCCTCCAACAAAAAAAACTCATCAAAATCCAAAAAATCGAAGTTGGATTCAAATTACTTTATTACAATTTGACTAAAAATTTATATAAAATCCAAAAAAATAGAAGTAAATTTCATCTAAATTCACTCAAATTTAACTCGTCCAACAAAAAAACTCATCAAAATCCAAAAAAATTGAAGTTGGTTTCAAATTACTTTATTACAATTTGACTAAAAATTTATATAAAATTAAAAAAAATAGAAGTAAATTTCATCTAAATTCAATCAAATTTAACTCCTCCAACCAAAAAACTCATCAAAATCCAAAAAAATCGAAGTTGGTTTCAAATTACTTTATTACAATTTGACTAAAAATTTATATAAAATCCAAAAAATAGGTGTTAATTTCATCTAAATTTACTGAAATTTAACTCCTCCAACAACCAAAATCATCAAAATCCAAAAAAATCGAAGTTGGTTTCAAATTCCGTTAATACATTTTGACTAAAAATTTATATGAAATAAAAAAAAATAGAAGTTAATTTCATCTACATTCACTCGAATTTAACTCCTCCCACAAAAAAACTCATCAAAATCCCAAAAAATCGAAGTTGGTTTCAAATTACTTTATTACAATTTGACTAAAAATTTATATAAATAAAAAAAAATAGAAGTAAATTTCATCTAAATTCACTCAAATTTAACTCCTCCAACAACCAAAATCATCAAAATCCAAAAAATCGAAGTTGGTTTCAAATTACTTTATTACAATTTGACTAAAAATTTATATAAAATAAAAAAAATAGAAGTAAATTTCATCTAAATTCACTCAAACTTTACCACTCCAACAAAAAAACTCATCAAAATCCTAAAAAATCGAAGATTGTTTCACATTACTTTATTACAATTTGACTAAAAATTTATATAAAATCCAAAAAAATAGAAGTAAATTTCATCTAAATTCACTCAAATTTAACTCGTCCAACAAAAAAACTCATCAAAATCCAAAAAAATTGAAGTTGGTTTCAAATTACTTTATTACAATTTGACTAAAAATTTATATAAAATTAAAAAAAATAGAAGTAAATTTCATCTAAATTCAATCAAATTTAACTCCTCCAACCAAAAAACTCATCAAAATCCAAAAAAATCGAAGTTGGTTTCAAATTACTTTATTACAATTTGACTAAAAATTTATATAAAATCCAAAAAAATAAAATTAAATTCCATCTAAATTCACTCAAATTTAACTCCTCCAACAAAAAAACTCATCAAAATCCTAAAAAATCGAAGATTGTTTCACATTACTTTATTACAATTGGACTAAAAATTTGTATAAAATCCAAAAAATAGGTGTTAATTTCATCTAAATTTACTGAAATTTAACTCCTCCAACAACCAAAATCATCAAAATCCAAAAAAATCGAAGTTGGTTTCAAATTCCGTTAATACAATTAGACTAAAAATTTATATAAAATAAAAAAAATAGAAGTAAATTTCATCTACATTCACTCAAATTTAACTCCTCCAACAAAAAAAACTCATCAAAATCCAAAAAATCGAAGTTGGATTCAAATTACTTTATTACAATTTGACTAAAAATTTATATAAAATAAAAAAAAATAGAAGTAAATTTCATTTAAATTCAATCAAATTTAACTCCTCCAACCAAAAAACTCATCAAAATCCAAAAAAATCAAAGTTGGCTTCAAATTACTTTATTACAATTTGACTAAAAATTTATATAAAATCCAAAAAAAATAAAATTAAATTCCATATAAATTCACTCAAATTTAACTCCTCCAACAAAAAAACTAATCAAAATTAAAAAAAATCGAAGATTGTTTCACATTACTTTATTACAATTGGACTAAAAATTTATATAAAATCCAAAAAAATAGAAGTAAATTTCATCTAAATTCACTCAAATTTAACTCCTCCAACAACGAAAATCATCAAAATCCAAAAAAATCGAAGTTGGTTTCAAATTCCGTTAATACATTTTGACTAAAAATTTATATGAAATAAAAAAAAATAGAAGTAAATTTCATCTAAATTCACTCAAATTTAACCACTCCAACAAAAAAACTGATCAAAATCCAAAAAAATCGAAGTTGGTTTAAAATTACTTTATTTCAATTTGACTAAAAATTTATATAAAATCCAAAAAAATAGGTGTTAATTTCATCTAAATTTACTGACATTTAACTCCTCCACCAACCAAAATCATCAAAATCCAAAAAAATCGAAGTTGGTTTCAAATTCCGTTAATACAATTAGACCAAAAATTTATATAAAATCCAAAAAAATAAAATTAAATTTCATCTAAATTCACTCAAATTTAAATCGTCCAACAAAAAAACTTATCAAAATCCAAAAAAATCGAAGTTGGTTTCAAATTACTTTATTACAATTTGACTAAAAATTTATATAAAATTAAAAAAAATAGAAGTAAATTTCATCTAAATTCACTCAAATTTAACTCCACCAACAAAAAAACTCATCAAAATCCAAAAACATTGAAGTTGGTTTCAAATTACTTTATTACAATTTGACTAAAAATTTATATAAAATTAAAAAAAATAGAAGTAAATTTCATCTAAATTCAATCAAATTTAACTCCTCCAACCAAAAAACTCATCAAAATCCAAAAAAATCGAAGTTGGTTTCAAATTACTTTATTACAATTTGACTAAAAATTTATATAAAATCCAAAAAATAAAATTGAATTCCATCTAAATTCACTCAAATTTAACTCCTCCAACAAAAAAACTCATCAAAATCCTAAAAAATCGAAGATTGTTTCACATTACTTTATTACAATTGGACTAAAAATTTGTATAAAATCCAAAAAAATAGAAGTAAATTTCATCTAAATTCACTCAAATTTAACTCGTCCAACAACCAAAATCATCAAAATCCAAAAAAATCGAAGTTGGTTTCAAATTCCGTTAATACAATTTGACTAAAAATTTATATGAAATAAAAAAAATAGCAGTAAATTTCATCTAAATTCACTCAAATTTAACCACTCCAACAAAAAAACTCATCAAAATCCAAAAAAATCGAAGTTGGTTTAAAACTACTTTATTACAAAATGACTAAAAATTTATATAAAATCCAAAAAAATAGGTGTTAATTTCATCTAAATTTACTGAAATTTAACTCCTCCAACAACCAAAATCATCAAAATCCAAAAAAATCGAAGTTGGTTTCAAATTCCTTTAATACAATTAGACTAAAAATTTATATAAAATAAAAAAAAATAGAAGTAAATTTCATCTACATTCACTCGAATTTAACTCCTCCAACAAAAAAACTCATCAAAATACATAAAAATAGAAATTGGTTTCAAATTACTTTATTACAATTTGACTAAAAATTTATATAAAACAAAAAAAATAGTAAATTTCATCTAAATTCACTCAAATTTAACTCCTCCAACAAAAAAACTCATCAAAATCCCAAAAAATCGAAGTTGGTTTCAAATTACTTTATTACAATTTGACTAAAAATTTATATAAATAAAAAAAATAGAAGTAAATTTCATCTAAATTCACTCAAATTTAACTCCTCCAACAACCAAAATCATCAAAATCCAAAAAATCGAAGTTGGTTTCAAATTACTTTATTACAATTTGACTAAAAATTTATATAAAATAAAAAAAAATAGAAGTAAATTCCATCTAAATTCACTCAAATTTAACTCCTCCAACAACCAAAATCATCAAAATCCAAAAAAATCGAAGATTGTTTCACATTACTTTATTAAAATTGGACTAAAAATTTGTATAAAATCCATAAAAATAGAAGTAAATTTCATCTAAATTCACTCAAATTTAACTCGTCCAACAACCAAAATCATCAAAATCCAAAAAAATCGAAGTTGGTTTCAAATTCCGTTAATACAATTTGACTAAAAGTTTATATGAAATAAAAAAAAATAGAAGTAAATTTCATCTAAATTCACTCAAATTTAACCACTCCAACAAAAAAACTCATCAAAATCCCAAAAAATCGGAGTTGGTTTAAAATTACTTTATTACAATTTGACTAAAAATTTATGTAAAATCCAAAAAAATAGGTGTTAATTTCATCTAAATTTACTGAAATTTAACTCCTCCAACAACCAAAATCATCAAAATCCAAAAAAATCGAAGTTGGTTTCAAATTCCGTTAATACAATTTGACTAAAAATTTAAATAAAATAAAAAAAATAGAAGTAAATTTCATCTAAATTCAATCAAATTTAACTCCTCCAACCAAAAAACTCATCAAAATCCCAAAAAATCGAAGTTGGTTTCAAATTACTTTATTACAATTTGACTAAAAATTTATATAAAATCAAAAAAAATAGAAGTAAATTTCATCTAAATTCACTCAAATTTAACTCGTCCAACAAAAAAACTCATCAAAATCCAAAAAAATTAAAGTTAGTTTCAAATTACTTTATTACAATTTGACTAAAAATTTATATAAAATTAAAAAAAATAGAAGTAAATTTCATCTAAATTCAATCAAATTTAACTCCTCCAACCAAAAAACTCATCAAAATCCAAAAAAATCGAAGTTGGTTTCAAATTACTTTATTACAATTTGACTAAATATTTATATAAAATCCAAAAAAATAAAATTAAATTCCATCTAAATTCACTCAAATTTAACTCCTCCAACAAAAAAACTCATCAAAATCCTAAAAAATCGAAGATTGTTTCACATTACTTTATTACAATTTGACTAAAAATTTATATAAAATCCAAAAAAATAGAAGTAAATTTCATCTAAATTCACTCAAACTTAACCACTCCAACAAAAAAACTCATCAAAATCCAAAAAAATCGAAGTTGGTTTAAAATTACTTTATTACAATTTGACTAAAAATTTATATAAAATCCAAAAAAATAAAATTAAATTCCATCTAAATTCACTCAAATTTAACTCCTCCAACAACCAAAATCATCAAAATCCAAAAAAATCGAAGATTGTTTCACATTACTTTATTACAATTGGACTAAAAATTTGTATAAAATCCAAAAAAATAGGTGTTAATTTCATCTAAATTTACTGAAATTTAACTCCTCCAACAACCAAAATCATCAAAATCCAAAAAAATCGAAGTTGGTTTCAAATTCCGTTAATACAATTAGACTAAAAATTTATATAAAATAAAAAAAATAGAAGTAAATTTCATCTACATTCACTCAAATTTAACTCCTCCAACAAAAAAAACTCATCAAAATCCAAAAAATCGAAGTTGGATTCAAATTACTTTATTACAATTTGACTAAAAATTTATATAAAATCCAAAAAAATAGAAGTAAATTTCATCTAAATTCACTCAAATTTAACTCGTCCAACAAAAAAACTCATCAAAATCCAAAAAAATTGAAGTTGGTTTCAAATTACTTTATTACAATTTGACTAAAAATTTATATAAAATTAAAAAAAATAGAAGTAAATTTCATCTAAATTCAATCAAATTTAACTCCTCCAACCAAAAAACTCATCAAAATCCAAAAAAATCGAAGTTGGTTTCAAATTACTTTATTACAATTTGACTAAAAATTTATATAAAATCCAAAAAATAGGTGTTAATTTCATCTAAATTTACTGAAATTTAACTCCTCCAACAACCAAAATCATCAAAATCCAAAAAAATCGAAGTTGGTTTCAAATTCCGTTAATACATTTTGACTAAAAATTTATATGAAATAAAAAAAAATAGAAGTTAATTTCATCTACATTCACTCGAATTTAACTCCTCCAACAAAAAAACTCATCAAAATACATAAAAATAGAAATTGGTTTCAAATTACTTTATTACAATTTGACTAAAAATTTATATAAAACAAAAAAAAATAGTAAATTTCATCTAAATTCACTCAAATTTAACTCCTCCAACAAAAAAACTCATCAAAATCCCAAAAAATCGAAGTTGGTTTCAAATTACTTTATTACAATTTGACTAAAAATTTATATAACACAAAAAAAATAGTAAATTTCATCTAAATTCACTCAAATTTAACTCCTCCAACAAAAAAACTCATCAAAATCCCAAAAAATCGAAGTTGGTTTCAAATTACTTTATTACAATTTGACTAAAAATTTATATAAATCAAAAAAAATAGAAGTAAATTTCATCTAAATTCACTCAAATTTAACTCCTCCAACAACCAAAATCATCAAAATCCAAAAAATCGAAGTTGGTTTCAAATTACTTTATTACAATTTGACTAAAAATTTATATAAAATAAAAAAAAATAGAAGTAAATTTCATCTAAATTCACTCAAACTTAACCACTCCAACAAAAAAACTCATCAAAATCCAAAAAATCGAAGTTGGATTCAAATTACTTTATTACAATTTGACTAAAAATTTATATAAAATCCAAAAAAATAGAAGTAAATTTCATCTAAATTCACTCAAATTTAACTCCTTCAACAACCAAAATCATCAAAATCCAAAAAATCGAAGTTGGTTTCAAATTACTTTATTACAATTTGACTAAAAATTTATATAAAATAAAAAAAAATAGAAGTAAATTTCATCTAAATTCACTCAAACTTAACCACTCCAACAAAAAAACTCATCAAAATCCAAAAAAATCGAAGTTGGTTTAAAATTACTTTATTACAATTTGACTAAAAATTTATATAAAATCCAAAAAAATAAAATTAAATTCCATCTAAATTCACTCAAATTTAACTCCTCCAACAACCAAAATCATCAAAATCCAAAAAAATCGAAGATTGTTTCACATTACTTTATTACAATTGGACTAAAAATTTGTATAAAATCCAAAAAAATAGGTGTTAATTTCATCTAAATTTACTGAAATTTAACTCCTCCAACAACCAAAATCATCAAAATCCAAAAAAATCGAAGTTGGTTTCAAATTCCGTTAATACAATTAGACTAAAAATTTATATAAAATAAAAAAAATAGAAGTAAATTTCATCTACATTCACTCAAATTTAACTCCTCCAACAAAAAAAACTCATCAAAATCCAAAAAATCGAAGTTGGATTCAAATTACTTTATTACAATTTGACTAAAAATTTATATAAAATCCAAAAAAATAGAAGTAAATTTCATCTAAATTCACTCAAATTTAACTCGTCCAACAAAAAAACTCATCAAAATCCAAAAAAATTGAAGTTGGTTTCAAATTACTTTATTACAATTTGACTAAAAATTTATATAAAATTAAAAAAAATAGAAGTAAATTTCATCTAAATTCAATCAAATTTAACTCCTCCAACCAAAAAACTCATCAAAATCCAAAAAAATCGAAGTTGGTTTCAAATTACTTTATTACAATTTGACTAAAAATTTATATAAAATCCAAAAAATAGGTGTTAATTTCATCTAAATTTACTGAAATTTAACTCCTCCAACAACCAAAATCATCAAAATCCAAAAAAATCGAAGTTGGTTTCAAATTCCGTTAATACATTTTGACTAAAAATTTATATGAAATAAAAAAAAATAGAAGTTAATTTCATCTACATTCACTCGAATTTAACTCCTCCAACAAAAAAACTCATCAAAATACATAAAAATAGAAATTGGTTTCAATTTACTTTATTACAATTTGACTAAAAATTTATATAAAACAAAAAAAAATAGTAAATTTCATCTAAATTCACTCAAATTTAACTCCTCCAACAAAAAAACTCATCAAAATCCCAAAAAATCGAAGTTGGTTTCAAATTACTTTATTACAATTTGACTAAAAATTTATATAAATAAAAAAAAATAGAAGTAAATTTCATCTAAATTCACTCAAATTTAACTCCTCCAACAACCAAAATCATCAAAATCCAAAAAATCGAAGTTGGTTTCAAATTACTTTATTACAATTTGACTAAAAATTTATATAAAATAAAAAAAATAGAAGTAAATTTCATCTAAATTCACTCAAACTTTACCACTCCAACAAAAAAACTCATCAAAATCCTAAAAAATCGAAGATTGTTTCACATTACTTTATTACAATTTGACTAAAAATTTATATAAAATCCAAAAAAATAGAAGTAAATTTCATCTAAATTCACTCAAATTTAACTCGTCCAACAAAAAAACTCATCAAAATCCAAAAAAATTGAAGTTGGTTTCAAATTACTTTATTACAATTTGACTAAAAATTTATATAAAATTAAAAAAAATAGAAGTAAATTTCATCTAAATTCAATCAAATTTAACTCCTCCAACCAAAAAACTCATCAAAATCCAAAAAAATCGAAGTTGGTTTCAAATTCCGTTAATACAATTAGACTAAAAATTTATATAAAATAAAAAAAATAGAAGTAAATTTCATCTACATTCACTCAAATTTAACTCCTCCAACAAAAAAAACTCATCAAAATCCAAAAAATCGAAGTTGGATTCAAATTACTTTATTACAATTTGACTAAAAATTTATATAAAATAAAAAAAAATAGAAGTAAATTTCATTTAAATTCAATCAAATTTAACTCCTCCAACCAAAAAACTCATCAAAATCCAAAAAAATCAAAGTTGGTTTCAAATTACTTTATTACAATTTGACTAAAAATTTATATAAAATCCAAAAAAATAAAATTAAATTCCATATAAATTCACTCAAATTTAACTCCTCCAACAAAAAAACTAATCAAAATTAAAAAAAATCGAAGATTGTTTCACATTACTTTATTACAATTGGACTAAAAATTTATATAAAATCCAAAAAAATAGAAGTAAATTTCATCTAAATTCACTCAAATTTAACCACTCCAACAAAAAAACTGATCAAAATCCAAAAAAATCGAAGTTGGTTTAAAATTACTTTATTACAATTTGACTAAAAATTTATATAAAATCCAAAAAAATAGGTGTTAATTTCATCTAAATTTACTGACATTTAACTCCTCCACCAACCAAAATCATCAAAATCCAAAAAAATCGAAGTTGGTTTCAAATTCCGTTAATACAATTAGACTAAAAATTTATATAAAATCCAAAAAAATAAAATTAAATTTCATCTAAATTCACTCAAATTTAAATCGTCCAACAAAAAAACTTATCAAAATCCAAAAAAATCGAAGTTGGTTTCAAATCACTTTATTACAATTTGACTAAAAATTTATATAAATAAAAAAAAATAGAAGTAAATTTCATCTAAATTCACTCAAATTTAACTCCTCCAACAACCAAAATCATCAAAATCCAAAAAATCGAAGTTGGTTTCAAATTACTTTATTACAATTTGACTAAAAATTTATATAAAATCAAAAAAAATACAAGTAAATTTCATCTAAATTCACTCGAATTTAACCACTCCAACAAAAAAACTCATCAAAATCCAAAAAAATCGAAGTTGGTTTAAAATTACTTTATTACAATTTGACTAAAAATTTATATAAAATCCAAAAAAATAGGTGTTAATTTCATCTAAATTTACTGAAATTTAACTCCTCCAACAACCAAAATCATCAAAATCCAAAAAAATCAAAGTTGGTTTCAAATTCCGTTAATACAATTTGACTAAAAATTTATATAAAATAAAAAAAAATAGAAGTAAATTTCATCTAAATTCACTCAAATTTAACTCCTCCAACAAAAAAACTCTTCAAAATCCAAAAAAATCGAAGTTGGTTTAAAATTACTTTATTTCAATTTGACTAAAAATTTATATAAAATCCAAAAAAATAGGTGTTAATTTCATCTAAATTTACTGACATTTAACTCCTCCACCAACCAAAATCATCAAAATCCAAAAAAATCGAAGTTGGTTTCAAATTCCGTTAATACAATTAGACCAAAAATTTATATAAAATCCAAAAAAATAAAATTAAATTTCATCTAAATTCACTCAAATTTAAATCGTCCAACAAAAAAACTTATCAAAATCCAAAAAAATCGAAGTTGGTTTCAAATTACTTTATTACAATTTGACTAAAAATTTATATAAAATTAAAAAAAATAGAAGTAAATTTCATCTAAATTCACTCAAATTTAACTCCACCAACAAAAAAACTCATCAAAATCCAAAAACACTGAAGTTGGTTTCAAATTACTTTATTACAATTTGACTAAAAATTTATATAAAATTAAAAAAAATAGAAGTAAATTTCATCTAAATTCAATCAAATTTAACTCCTCCAACCAAAAAACTCATCAAAATCCAAAAAAATCGAAGTTGGTTTCAAATTACTTTATTACAATTTGACTAAAAATTTATATAAAATCCAAAAAATAAAATTGAATTCCATCTAAATTCACTCAAATTTAACTCCTCCAACAAAAAAACTCATCAAAATCCTAAAAAATCGAAGATTGTTTCACATTACTTTATTACAATTGGACTAAAAATTTGTATAAAATCCAAAAAAATAGAAGTAAATTTCATCTAAATTCACTCAAATTTAACTCGTCCAACAACCAAAATCATCAAAATCCAAAAAAATCGAAGTTGGTTTCAAATTCCGTTAATACAATTTGACTAAAAATTTATATGAAATAAAAAAAATAGCAGTAAATTTCATCTAAATTCTCGCAAATTTAACCACTCCAACAAAAAAACTCATCAAAATCCAAAAAAATCGAAGTTGGTTTAAAACTACTTTATTACAAAATGACTAAAAATTTATATAAAATCCAAAAAAATATGTGTTAATTTCATCTAAATTTACTGAAATTTAACTCCTCCAACAACCAAAATCATCAAAATCCAAAAAAATCGAAGTTGGTTTCAAATTCCTTTAATACAATTAGACTAAAAATTTATATAAAATAAAAAAAAATAGAAGTAAATTTCATCTACATTCACTCGAATTTAACTCCTCCAACAAAAAAACTCATCAAAATACATAAAAATAGAAATTGGTTTCAAATTACTTTATTACAATTTGACTAAAAATTTATATAAAACAAAAAAAAATAGTAAATTTCATCTAAATTCACTCAAATTTAACTCCTCCAACAAAAAAACTCATCAAAATCCCAAAAAATCGAAGTTGGTTTCAAATTACTTTATTACAATTTGACTAAAAATTTATATAAATAAAAAAAAATAGAAGTAAATTTCATCTAAATTCACTCAAATTTAACTCCTCCAACAACCAAAATCATCAAAATCCAAAAAATCGAAGTTGGTTTCAAATTACTTTATTACAATTTGACTAAAAATTTATATAAAATAAAAAAAAATAGAAGTAAATTCCATCTAAATTCACTCAAATTTAACTCCTCCAACAACCAAAATCATCAAAATCCAAAAAAATCGAAGATTGTTTCACATTACTTTATTACAATTGGACTAAAAATTTGTATAAAATCCATAAAAATAGAAGTAAATTTCATCTAAATTCACTCAAATTTAACTCGTCCAACAACCAAAATCATCAAAATCCAAAAAAATCGAAGTTGGTTTCAAATTCCGTTAATACAATTTGACTAAAAGTTTATATGAAATAAAAAAAAATAGAAGTAAATTTCATCTAAATTCACTCAAATTTAACCACTCCAACAAAAAAACTCATCAAAATCCCAAAAAATCGGAGTTGGTTTAAAATTACTTTATTACAATTTGACTAAAAATTTATGTAAAATCCAAAAAAATAGGTGTTAATTTCATCTAAATTTACTGAAATTTAACTCCTCCAACAACCAAAATCATCAAAATCCAAAAAAATCGAAGTTGGTTTCAAATTCCGTTAATACAATTTGACTAAAAATTTATATAAAATAAAAAAAATAGAAGTAAATTTCATCTAAATTCAATCAAATTTAACTCCTCCAACCAAAAAACTCATCAAAATCCCAAAAAATCGAAGTTGGTTTCAAATTACTTTATTACAATTTGACTAAAAATTTATATAAAATCAAAAAAAATAGAAGTAAATTTCATCTAAATTCACTCAAATTTAACTCGTCCAACAAAAAAACTCATCAAAATCCAAAAAAATTAAAGTTAGTTTCAAATTACTTTATTACAATTTGACTAAAAATTTATATAAAATTAAAAAAAATAGAAGTAAATTTCATCTAAATTCAATCAAATTTAACTCCTCCAACCAAAAAACTCATCAAAATCCAAAAAAATCGAAGTTGGTTTCAAATTACTTTATTACAATTTGACTAAAAATTTATATAAAATCCAAAAAAATAAAATTAAATTCCATCTAAATTCACTCAAATTTAACTCCTCCAACAAAAAAACTCATCAAAATCCTAAAAAATCGAAGATTGTTTCACATTACTTTATTACAATTTGACTAAAAATTTATATAAAATCCAAAAAAATAGAAGTAAATTTCATCTAAATTCACTCAAATTTAACTCGTCCAACAACAAAACTCATCAAAATCCAAAAAAATTGAAGTTGGTTTCAAATTACTTTATTACAATTTGACTAAAAATTTATATAAAATTAAAAAAAATAGAAGTAAATTTCATCTAAATTCAATCAAATTTAACTCCTCCAACCAAAAAACTCTTCAAAACCCAAAAAAATCGAAGTTGGTTTCAAATTACTTTATTACAATTTGACTAAAAATTTATATAAAATAAAAAAAAATAGAAGTAAATTTCATCTAAATTCACTCAAACTTAACCACTCCAACAAAAAAACTCATCAAAATCCAAAAAAATCGAAGTTGGTTTAAAATTACTTTATTACAATTTGACTAAAAATTTATATAAAATCCAAAAAAATAAAATTAAATTCCATCTAAATTCACTCAAATTTAACTCCTCCAACAACCAAAATCATCAAAATCCAAAAAAATCGAAGATTGTTTCACATTACTTTATTACAATTGGACTAAAAATTTGTATAAAATCCAAAAAAATAGGTGTTAATTTCATCTAAATTTACTGAAATTTAACTCCTCCAACAACCAAAATCATCAAAATCCAAAAAAATCGAAGTTGGTTTCAAATTCCGTTAATACAATTAGACTAAAAATTTATATAAAATAAAAAAAATAGAAGTAAATTTCATCTACATTCACTCAAATTTAACTCCTCCAACAAAAAAAACTCATCAAAATCCAAAAAATCGAAGTTGGATTCAAATTACTTTATTACAATTTGACTAAAAATTTATATAAAATCCAAAAAAATAGAAGTAAATTTCATCTAAATTCACTCAAATTTAACTCGTCCAACAAAAAAACTCATCAAAATCCAAAAAAATTGAAGTTGGTTTCAAATTACTTTATTACAATTTGACTAAAAATTTATATAAAATTAAAAAAAATAGAAGTAAATTTCATCTAAATTCAATCAAATTTAACTCCTCCAACCAAAAAACTCATCAAAATCCAAAAAAATCGAAGTTGGTTTCAAATTACTTTATTACAATTTGACTAAAAATTTATATAAAATCCAAAAAATAGGTGTTAATTTCATCTAAATTTACTGAAATTTAACTCCTCCAACAACCAAAATCATCAAAATCCAAAAAAATCGAAGTTGGTTTCAAATTCCGTTAATACATTTTGACTAAAAATTTATATGAAATAAAAAAAAATAGAAGTTAATTTCATCTACATTCACTCGAATTTAACTCCTCCAACAAAAAAACTCATCAAAATACATAAAAATAGAAATTGGTTTCAAATTACTTTATTACAATTTGACTAAAAATTTATATAAAACAAAAAAAAATAGTAAATTTCATCTAAATTCACTCAAATTTAACTCCTCCAACAAAAAAACTCATCAAAATCCCAAAAAATCGAAGTTGGTTTCAAATTACTTTATTACAATTTGACTAAAAATTTATATAAATAAAAAAAAATAGAAGTAAATTTCATCTAAATTCACTCAAATTTAACTCCTCCAACAACCAAAATCATCAAAATCCAAAAAATCGAAGTTGGTTTCAAATTACTTTATTACAATTTGACTAAAAATTTATATAAAATAAAAAAAATAGAAGTAAATTTCATCTAAATTCACTCAAACTTTACCACTCCAACAAAAAAACTCATCAAAATCCTAAAAAATCGAAGATTGTTTCACATTACTTTATTACAATTTGACTAAAAATTTATATAAAATCCAAAAAAATAGAAGTAAATTTCATCTAAATTCACTCAAATTTAACTCGTCCAACAAAAAAACTCATCAAAATCCAAAAAAATTGAAGTTGGTTTCAAATTACTTTATTACAATTTGACTAAAAATTTATATAAAATTAAAAAAAATAGAAGTAAATTTCATCTAAATTCAATCAAATTTAACTCCTCCAACCAAAAAACTCATCAAAATCCAAAAAAATCGAAGTTGGTTTCAAATTACTTTATTACAATTTGACTAAAAATTTATATAAAATCCAAAAAAATAAAATTAAATTCCATCTAAATTCACTCAAATTTAACTCCTCCAACAAAAAAACTCATCAAAATCCTAAAAAATCGAAGATTGTTTCACATTACTTTATTACAATTGGACTAAAAATTTGTATAAAATCCAAAAAATAGGTGTTAATTTCATCTAAATTTACTGAAATTTAACTCCTCCAACAACCAAAATCATCAAAATCCAAAAAAATCGAAGTTGGTTTCAAATTCCGTTAATACAATTAGACTAAAAATTTATATAAAATAAAAAAAATAGAAGTAAATTTCATCTACATTCACTCAAATTTAACTCCTCCAACAAAAAAAACTCATCAAAATCCAAAAAATCGAAGTTGGATTCAAATTACTTTATTACAATTTGACTAAAAATTTATATAAAATAAAAAAAAATAGAAGTAAATTTCATTTAAATTCAATCAAATTTAACTCCTCCAACCAAAAAACTCATCAAAATCCAAAAAAATCAAAGTTGGCTTCAAATTACTTTATTACAATTTGACTAAAAATTTATATAAAATCCAAAAAAAATAAAATTAAATTCCATATAAATTCACTCAAATTTAACTCCTCCAACAAAAAAACTAATCAAAATTAAAAAAAATCGAAGATTGTTTCACATTACTTTATTACAATTGGACTAAAAATTTATATAAAATCCAAAAAAATAGAAGTAAATTTCATCTAAATTCACTCAAATTTAACTCCTCCAACAACGAAAATCATCAAAATCCAAAAAAATCGAAGTTGGTTTCAAATTCCGTTAATACATTTTGACTAAAAATTTATATGAAATAAAAAAAAATAGAAGTAAATTTCATCTAAATTCACTCAAATTTAACCACTCCAACAAAAAAACTGATCAAAATCCAAAAAAATCGAAGTTGGTTTAAAATTACTTTATTTCAATTTGACTAAAAATTTATATAAAATCCAAAAAAATAGGTGTTAATTTCATCTAAATTTACTGACATTTAACTCCTCCACCAACCAAAATCATCAAAATCCAAAAAAATCGAAGTTGGTTTCAAATTCCGTTAATACAATTAGACCAAAAATTTATATAAAATCCAAAAAAATAAAATTAAATTTCATCTAAATTCACTCAAATTTAAATCGTCCAACAAAAAAACTTATCAAAATCCAAAAAAATCGAAGTTGGTTTCAAATTACTTTATTACAATTTGACTAAAAATTTATATAAAATTAAAAAAAATAGAAGTAAATTTCATCTAAATTCACTCAAATTTAACTCCACCAACAAAAAAACTCATCAAAATCCAAAAACATTGAAGTTGGTTTCAAATTACTTTATTATAATTTGACTAAAAATTTATATAAAATTAAAAAAAATAGAAGTAAATTTCATCTAAATTCAATCAAATTTAACTCCTCCAACCAAAAAACTCATCAAAATCCAAAAAAATCGAAGTTGGTTTCAAATTACTTTATTACAATTTGACTAAAAATTTATATAAAATCCAAAAAATAAAATTGAATTCCATCTAAATTCACTCAAATTTAACTCCTCCAACAAAAAAACTCATCAAAATCCTAAAAAATCGAAGATTGTTTCACATTACTTTATTACAATTGGACTAAAAATTTGTATAAAATCCAAAAAAATAGAAGTAAATTTCATCTAAATTCACTCAAATTTAACTCGTCCAACAACCAAAATCATCAAAATCCAAAAAAATCGAAGTTGGTTTCAAATTCCGTTAATACAATTTGACTAAAAATTTATATGAAATAAAAAAAATAGCAGTAAATTTCATCTAAATTCACTCAAATTTAACCACTCCAACAAAAAAACTCATCAAAATCCAAAAAAATCGAAGTTGGTTTAAAACTACTTTATTACAAAATGACTAAAAATTTATATAAAATCCAAAAAAATAGGTGTTAATTTCATCTAAATTTACTGAAATTTAACTCCTCCAACAACCAAAATCATCAAAATCCAAAAAAATCGAAGTTGGTTTCAAATTCCTTTAATACAATTAGACTAAAAATTTATATAAAATAAAAAAAAATAGAAGTAAATTTCATCTACATTCAATCGAATTTAACTCCTCCAACAAAAAAACTCATCAAAATACATAAAAATAGAAATTGGTTTCAAATTACTTTATTACAATTTGACTAAAAATTTATATAAAACAAAAAAAAATAGTAAATTTCATCTAAATTCACTCAAATTTAACTCCTCCAACAAAAAAACTCATCAAAATCCCAAAAAATCGAAGTTGGTTTCAAATTACTTTATTACAATTTGACTAAAAATTTATATAAATAAAAAAAAATAGAAGTAAATTTCATCTAAATTCACTCAAATTTAACTCCTCCAACAACCAAAATCATCAAAATCCAAAAAATCGAAGTTGGTTTCAAATTACTTTATTACAATTTGACTAAAAATTTATATAAAATAAAAAAAAATAGAAGTAAATTCCATCTAAATTCACTCAAATTTAACTCCTCCAACAACCAAAATCATCAAAATCCAAAAAAATCGAAGTTGGTTTCAAATTCCGTTAATACATTTTGACTAAAAATTTATATGAAATAAAAAAAATAGAAGTTAATTTCATCTACATTCACTCGAATTTAACTCCTCCAACAAAAAAACTCATCAAAATACATAAAAATAGAAATTGGTTTCAAATTACTTTATTACAATTTGACTAAAAATTTATATAAAACAAAAAAAAATAGTAAATTTCATCTAAATTCACTCAAATTTAACTCCTCCAACAAAAAAACTCATCAAAATCCCAAAAAATCGAAGTTGGTTTCAAATTACTTTATTACAATTTGACTAAAAATTTATATAACACAAAAAAAATAGTAAATTTCATCTAAATTCACTCAAATTTAACTCCTCCAACAAAAAAACTCATCAAAATCCCAAAAAATCGAAGTTGGTTTCAAATTACTTTATTACAATTTGACTAAAAATTTATATAAATCAAAAAAAATAGAAGTAAATTTCATCTAAATTCACTCAAATTTAACTCCTCCAACAACCAAAATCATCAAAATCCAAAAAATCGAAGTTGGTTTCAAATTACTTTATTACAATTTGACTAAAAATTTATATAAAATAAAAAAAAATAGAAGTAAATTTCATCTAAATTCACTCAAACTTAACCACTCCAACAAAAAAACTCATCAAAATCCAAAAAAATCGAAGTTGGTTTAAAATTACTTTATTACAATTTGACTAAAAATTTATATAAAATCCAAAAAAATAAAATTAAATTCCATCTAAATTCACTCAAATTTAACTCCTCCAACAACCAAAATCATCAAAATCCAAAAAAATCGAAGATTGTTTCACATTACTTTATTACAATTGGACTAAAAATTTGTATAAAATCCAAAAAAATAGGTGTTAATTTCATCTAAATTTACTGAAATTTAACTCCTCCAACAACCAAAATCATCAAAATCCAAAAAAATCGAAGTTGGTTTCAAATTCCGTTAATACAATTAGACTAAAAATTTATATAAAATAAAAAAAATAGAAGTAAATTTCATCTACATTCACTCAAATTTAACTCCTCCAACAAAAAAAACTCATCAAAATCCAAAAAATCGAAGTTGGATTCAAATTACTTTATTACAATTTGACTAAAAATTTATATAAAATCCAAAAAAATAGAAGTAAATTTCATCTAAATTCACTCAAATTTAACTCGTCCAACAAAAAAACTCATCAAAATCCAAAAAAATTGAAGTTGGTTTCAAATTACTTTATTACAATTTGACTAAAAATTTATATAAAATTAAAAAAAATAGAAGTAAATTTCATCTAAATTCAATCAAATTTAACTCCTCCAACCAAAAAACTCATCAAAATCCAAAAAAATCGAAGTTGGTTTCAAATTACTTTATTACAATTTGACTAAAAATTTATATAAAATCCAAAAAATAGGTGTTAATTTCATCTAAATTTACTGAAATTTAACTCCTCCAACAACCAAAATCATCAAAATCCAAAAAAATCGAAGTTGGTTTCAAATTCCGTTAATACATTTTGACTAAAAATTTATATGAAATAAAAAAAAATAGAAGTTAATTTCATCTACATTCACTCGAATTTAACTCCTCCCACAAAAAAACTCATCAAAATCCCAAAAAATCGAAGTTGGTTTCAAATTACTTTATTACAATTTGACTAAAAATTTATATAAATAAAAAAAAATAGAAGTAAATTTCATCTAAATTCACTCAAATTTAACTCCTCCAACAACCAAAATCATCAAAATCCAAAAAATCGAAGTTGGTTTCAAATTACTTTATTACAATTTGACTAAAAATTTATATAAAATAAAAAAAATAGAAGTAAATTTCATCTAAATTCACTCAAACTTTACCACTCCAACAAAAAAACTCATCAAAATCCTAAAAAATCGAAGATTGTTTCACATTACTTTATTACAATTTGACTAAAAATTTATATAAAATCCAAAAAAATAGAAGTAAATTTCATCTAAATTCACTCAAATTTAACTCGTCCAACAAAAAAACTCATCAAAATCCAAAAAAATTGAAGTTGGTTTCAAATTACTTTATTACAATTTGACTAAAAATTTATATAAAATTAAAAAAAATAGAAGTAAATTTCATCTAAATTCAATCAAATTTAACTCCTCCAACCAAAAAACTCATCAAAATCCAAAAAAATCGAAGTTGGTTTCAAATTACTTTATTACAATTTGACTAAAAATTTATATAAAATCCAAAAAAATAAAATTAAATTCCATCTAAATTCACTCAAATTTAACTCCTCCAACAAAAAAACTCATCAAAATCCTAAAAAATCGAAGATTGTTTCACATTACTTTATTACAATTGGACTAAAAATTTGTATAAAATCCAAAAAATAGGTGTTAATTTCATCTAAATTTACTGAAATTTAACTCCTCCAACAACCAAAATCATCAAAATCCAAAAAAATCGAAGTTGGTTTCAAATTCCGTTAATACAATTAGACTAAAAATTTATATAAAATAAAAAAAATAGAAGTAAATTTCATCTACATTCACTCAAATTTAACTCCTCCAACAAAAAAAACTCATCAAAATCCAAAAAATCGAAGTTGGATTCAAATTACTTTATTACAATTTGACTAAAAATTTATATAAAATAAAAAAAAATAGAAGTAAATTTCATTTAAATTCAATCAAATTTAACTCCTCCAACCAAAAAACTCATCAAAATCCAAAAAAATCAAAGTTGGCTTCAAATTACTTTATTACAATTTGACTAAAAATTTATATAAAATCCAAAAAAAATAAAATTAAATTCCATATAAATTCACTCAAATTTAACTCCTCCAACAAAAAAACTAATCAAAATTAAAAAAAATCGAAGATTGTTTCACATTACTTTATTACAATTGGACTAAAAATTTATATAAAATCCAAAAAAATAGAAGTAAATTTCATCTAAATTCACTCAAATTTAACTCCTCCAACAACGAAAATCATCAAAATCCAAAAAAATCGAAGTTGGTTTCAAATTCCGTTAATACATTTTGACTAAAAATTTATATGAAATAAAAAAAAATAGAAGTAAATTTCATCTAAATTCACTCAAATTTAACCACTCCAACAAAAAAACTGATCAAAATCCAAAAAAATCGAAGTTGGTTTAAAATTACTTTATTTCAATTTGACTAAAAATTTATATAAAATCCAAAAAAATAGGTGTTAATTTCATCTAAATTTACTGACATTTAACTCCTCCACCAACCAAAATCATCAAAATCCAAAAAAATCGAAGTTGGTTTCAAATTCCGTTAATACAATTAGACCAAAAATTTATATAAAATCCAAAAAAATAAAATTAAATTTCATCTAAATTCACTCAAATTTAAATCGTCCAACAAAAAAACTTATCAAAATCCAAAAAAATCGAAGTTGGTTTCAAATTACTTTATTACAATTTGACTAAAAATTTATATAAAATTAAAAAAAATAGAAGTAAATTTCATCTAAATTCACTCAAATTTAACTCCACCAACAAAAAAACTCATCAAAATCCAAAAACATTGAAGTTGGTTTCAAATTACTTTATTACAATTTGACTAAAAATTTATATAAAATTAAAAAAAATAGAAGTAAATTTCATCTAAATTCAATCAAATTTAACTCCTCCAACCAAAAAACTCATCAAAATCCAAAAAAATCGAAGTTGGTTTCAAATTACTTTATTACAATTTGACTAAAAATTTATATAAAATCCAAAAAATAAAATTGAATTCCATCTAAATTCACTCAAATTTAACTCCTCCAACAAAAAAACTCATCAAAATCCTAAAAAATCGAAGATTGTTTCACATTACTTTATTACAATTGGACTAAAAATTTGTATAAAATCCAAAAAAATAGAAGTAAATTTCATCTAAATTCACTCAAATTTAACTCGTCCAACAACCAAAATCATCAAAATCCAAAAAAATCGAAGTTGGTTTCAAATTCCGTTAATACAATTTGACTAAAAATTTATATGAAATAAAAAAAATAGCAGTAAATTTCATCTAAATTCACTCAAATTTAACCACTCCAACAAAAAAACTCATCAAAATCCAAAAAAATCGAAGTTGGTTTAAAACTACTTTATTACAAAATGACTAAAAATTTATATAAAATCCAAAAAAATAGGTGTTAATTTCATCTAAATTTACTGAAATTTAACTCCTCCAACAACCAAAATCATCAAAATCCAAAAAAATCGAAGTTGGTTTCAAATTCCTTTAATACAATTAGACTAAAAATTTATATAAAATAAAAAAAAATAGAAGTAAATTTCATCTACATTCACTCGAATTTAACTCCTCCAACAAAAAAACTCATCAAAATACATAAAAATAGAAATTGGTTTCAAATTACTTTATTACAATTTGACTAAAAATTTATATAAAACAAAAAAAATAGTAAATTTCATCTAAATTCACTCAAATTTAACTCCTCCAACAAAAAAACTCATCAAAATCCCAAAAAATCGAAGTTGGTTTCAAATTACTTTATTACAATTTGACTAAAAATTTATATAAATAAAAAAAATAGAAGTAAATTTCATCTAAATTCACTCAAATTTAACTCCTCCAACAACCAAAATCATCAAAATCCAAAAAATCGAAGTTGGTTTCAAATTACTTTATTACAATTTGACTAAAAATTTATATAAAATAAAAAAAAATAGAAGTAAATTCCATCTAAATTCACTCAAATTTAACTCCTCCAACAACCAAAATCATCAAAATCCAAAAAAATCGAAGATTGTTTCACATTACTTTATTAAAATTGGACTAAAAATTTGTATAAAATCCATAAAAATAGAAGTAAATTTCATCTAAATTCACTCAAATTTAACTCGTCCAACAACCAAAATCATCAAAATCCAAAAAAATCGAAGTTGGTTTCAAATTCCGTTAATACAATTTGACTAAAAGTTTATATGAAATAAAAAAAAATAGAAGTAAATTTCATCTAAATTCACTCAAATTTAACCACTCCAACAAAAAAACTCATCAAAATCCCAAAAAATCGGAGTTGGTTTAAAATTACTTTATTACAATTTGACTAAAAATTTATGTAAAATCCAAAAAAATAGGTGTTAATTTCATCTAAATTTACTGAAATTTAACTCCTCCAACAACCAAAATCATCAAAATCCAAAAAAATCGAAGTTGGTTTCAAATTCCGTTAATACAATTTGACTAAAAATTTAAATAAAATAAAAAAAATAGAAGTAAATTTCATCTAAATTCAATCAAATTTAACTCCTCCAACCAAAAAACTCATCAAAATCCCAAAAAATCGAAGTTGGTTTCAAATTACTTTATTACAATTTGACTAAAAATTTATATAAAATCAAAAAAAATAGAAGTAAATTTCATCTAAATTCACTCAAATTTAACTCGTCCAACAAAAAAACTCATCAAAATCCAAAAAAATTAAAGTTAGTTTCAAATTACTTTATTACAATTTGACTAAAAATTTATATAAAATTAAAAAAAATAGAAGTAAATTTCATCTAAATTCAATCAAATTTAACTCCTCCAACCAAAAAACTCATCAAAATCCAAAAAAATCGAAGTTGGTTTCAAATTACTTTATTACAATTTGACTAAATATTTATATAAAATCCAAAAAAATAAAATTAAATTCCATCTAAATTCACTCAAATTTAACTCCTCCAACAAAAAAACTCATCAAAATCCTAAAAAATCGAAGATTGTTTCACATTACTTTATTACAATTTGACTAAAAATTTATATAAAATCCAAAAAAATAGAAGTAAATTTCATCTAAATTCACTCAAACTTAACCACTCCAACAAAAAAACTCATCAAAATCCAAAAAAATCGAAGTTGGTTTAAAATTACTTTATTACAATTTGACTAAAAATTTATATAAAATCCAAAAAAATAAAATTAAATTCCATCTAAATTCACTCAAATTTAACTCCTCCAACAACCAAAATCATCAAAATCCAAAAAAATCGAAGATTGTTTCACATTACTTTATTACAATTGGACTAAAAATTTGTATAAAATCCAAAAAAATAGGTGTTAATTTCATCTAAATTTACTGAAATTTAACTCCTCCAACAACCAAAATCATCAAAATCCAAAAAAATCGAAGTTGGTTTCAAATTCCGTTAATACAATTAGACTAAAAATTTATATAAAATAAAAAAAATAGAAGTAAATTTCATCTACATTCACTCAAATTTAACTCCTCCAACAAAAAAAACTCATCAAAATCCAAAAAATCGAAGTTGGATTCAAATTACTTTATTACAATTTGACTAAAAATTTATATAAAATCCAAAAAAATAGAAGTAAATTTCATCTAAATTCACTCAAATTTAACTCGTCCAACAAAAAAACTCATCAAAATCCAAAAAAATTGAAGTTGGTTTCAAATTACTTTATTACAATTTGACTAAAAATTTATATAAAATTAAAAAAAATAGAAGTAAATTTCATCTAAATTCAATCAAATTTAACTCCTCCAACCAAAAAACTCATCAAAATCCAAAAAAATCGAAGTTGGTTTCAAATTACTTTATTACAATTTGACTAAAAATTTATATAAAATCCAAAAAATAGGTGTTAATTTCATCTAAATTTACTGAAATTTAACTCCTCCAACAACCAAAATCATCAAAATCCAAAAAAATCGAAGTTGGTTTCAAATTCCGTTAATACATTTTGACTAAAAATTTATATGAAATAAAAAAAAATAGAAGTTAATTTCATCTACATTCACTCGAATTTAACTCCTCCAACAAAAAAACTCATCAAAATACATAAAAATAGAAATTGGTTTCAAATTACTTTATTACAATTTGACTAAAAATTTATATAAAACAAAAAAAAATAGTAAATTTCATCTAAATTCACTCAAATTTAACTCCTCCAACAAAAAAACTCATCAAAATCCCAAAAAATCGAAGTTGGTTTCAAATTACTTTATTACAATTTGACTAAAAATTTATATAACACAAAAAAAATAGTAAATTTCATCTAAATTCACTCAAATTTAACTCCTCCAACAAAAAAACTCATCAAAATCCCAAAAAATCGAAGTTGGTTTCAAATTACTTTATTACAATTTGACTAAAAATTTATATAAATCAAAAAAAATAGAAGTAAATTTCATCTAAATTCACTCAAATTTAACTCCTCCAACAACCAAAATCATCAAAATCCAAAAAATCGAAGTTGGTTTCAAATTACTTTATTACAATTTGACTAAAAATTTATATAAAATAAAAAAAAATAGAAGTAAATTTCATCTAAATTCACTCAAACTTAACCACTCCAACAAAAAAACTCATCAAAATCCAAAAAATCGAAGTTGGATTCAAATTACTTTATTACAATTTGACTAAAAATTTATATAAAATCCAAAAAAATAGAAGTAAATTTCATCTAAATTCACTCAAATTTAACTCCTTCAACAACCAAAATCATCAAAATCCAAAAAATCGAAGTTGGTTTCAAATTACTTTATTACAATTTGACTAAAAATTTATATAAAATAAAAAAAAATAGAAGTAAATTTCATCTAAATTCACTCAAACTTAACCACTCCAACAAAAAAACTCATCAAAATCCAAAAAAATCGAAGTTGGTTTAAAATTACTTTATTACAATTTGACTAAAAATTTATATAAAATCCAAAAAAATAAAATTAAATTCCATCTAAATTCACTCAAATTTAACTCCTCCAACAACCAAAATCATCAAAATCCAAAAAAATCGAAGATTGTTTCACATTACTTTATTACAATTGGACTAAAAATTTGTATAAAATCCAAAAAAATAGGTGTTAATTTCATCTAAATTTACTGAAATTTAACTCCTCCAACAACCAAAATCATCAAAATCCAAAAAAATCGAAGTTGGTTTCAAATTCCGTTAATACAATTAGACTAAAAATTTATATAAAATAAAAAAAATAGAAGTAAATTTCATCTACATTCACTCAAATTTAACTCCTCCAACAAAAAAAACTCATCAAAATCCAAAAAATCGAAGTTGGATTCAAATTACTTTATTACAATTTGACTAAAAATTTATATAAAATCCAAAAAAATAGAAGTAAATTTCATCTAAATTCACTCAAATTTAACTCGTCCAACAAAAAAACTCATCAAAATCCAAAAAAATTGAAGTTGGTTTCAAATTACTTTATTACAATTTGACTAAAAATTTATATAAAATTAAAAAAAATAGAAGTAAATTTCATCTAAATTCAATCAAATTTAACTCCTCCAACCAAAAAACTCATCAAAATCCAAAAAAATCGAAGTTGGTTTCAAATTACTTTATTACAATTTGACTAAAAATTTATATAAAATCCAAAAAATAGGTGTTAATTTCATCTAAATTTACTGAAATTTAACTCCTCCAACAACCAAAATCATCAAAATCCAAAAAAATCGAAGTTGGTTTCAAATTCCGTTAATACATTTTGACTAAAAATTTATATGAAATAAAAAAAAATAGAAGTTAATTTCATCTACATTCACTCGAATTTAACTCCTCCAACAAAAAAACTCATCAAAATACATAAAAATAGAAATTGGTTTCAATTTACTTTATTACAATTTGACTAAAAATTTATATAAAACAAAAAAAAATAGTAAATTTCATCTAAATTCACTCAAATTTAACTCCTCCAACAAAAAAACTCATCAAAATCCCAAAAAATCGAAGTTGGTTTCAAATTACTTTATTACAATTTGACTAAAAATTTATATAAATAAAAAAAAATAGAAGTAAATTTCATCTAAATTCACTCAAATTTAACTCCTCCAACAACCAAAATCATCAAAATCCAAAAAATCGAAGTTGGTTTCAAATTACTTTATTACAATTTGACTAAAAATTTATATAAAATAAAAAAAATAGAAGTAAATTTCATCTAAATTCACTCAAACTTTACCACTCCAACAAAAAAACTCATCAAAATCCTAAAAAATCGAAGATTGTTTCACATTACTTTATTACAATTTGACTAAAAATTTATATAAAATCCAAAAAAATAGAAGTAAATTTCATCTAAATTCACTCAAATTTAACTCGTCCAACAAAAAAACTCATCAAAATCCAAAAAAATTGAAGTTGGTTTCAAATTACTTTATTACAATTTGACTAAAAATTTATATAAAATTAAAAAAAATAGAAGTAAATTTCATCTAAATTCAATCAAATTTAACTCCTCCAACCAAAAAACTCATCAAAATCCAAAAAAATCGAAGTTGGTTTCAAATTCCGTTAATACAATTAGACTAAAAATTTATATAAAATAAAAAAAATAGAAGTAAATTTCATCTACATTCACTCAAATTTAACTCCTCCAACAAAAAAAACTCATCAAAATCCAAAAAATCGAAGTTGGATTCAAATTACTTTATTACAATTTGACTAAAAATTTATATAAAATAAAAAAAAATAGAAGTAAATTTCATTTAAATTCAATCAAATTTAACTCCTCCAACCAAAAAACTCATCAAAATCCAAAAAAATCAAAGTTGGTTTCAAATTACTTTATTACAATTTGACTAAAAATTTATATAAAATCCAAAAAAATAAAATTAAATTCCATATAAATTCACTCAAATTTAACTCCTCCAACAAAAAAACTAATCAAAATTAAAAAAAATCGAAGATTGTTTCACATTACTTTATTACAATTGGACTAAAAATTTATATAAAATCCAAAAAAATAGAAGTAAATTTCATCTAAATTCACTCAAATTTAACCACTCCAACAAAAAAACTGATCAAAATCCAAAAAAATCGAAGTTGGTTTAAAATTACTTTATTACAATTTGACTAAAAATTTATATAAAATCCAAAAAAATAGGTGTTAATTTCATCTAAATTTACTGACATTTAACTCCTCCACCAACCAAAATCATCAAAATCCAAAAAAATCGAAGTTGGTTTCAAATTCCGTTAATACAATTAGACTAAAAATTTATATAAAATCCAAAAAAATAAAATTAAATTTCATCTAAATTCACTCAAATTTAAATCGTCCAACAAAAAAACTTATCAAAATCCAAAAAAATCGAAGTTGGTTTCAAATCACTTTATTACAATTTGACTAAAAATTTATATAAATAAAAAAAAATAGAAGTAAATTTCATCTAAATTCACTCAAATTTAACTCCTCCAACAACCAAAATCATCAAAATCCAAAAAATCGAAGTTGGTTTCAAATTACTTTATTACAATTTGACTAAAAATTTATATAAAATCAAAAAAAATACAAGTAAATTTCATCTAAATTCACTCGAATTTAACCACTCCAACAAAAAAACTCATCAAAATCCAAAAAAATCGAAGTTGGTTTAAAATTACTTTATTACAATTTGACTAAAAATTTATATAAAATCCAAAAAAATAGGTGTTAATTTCATCTAAATTTACTGAAATTTAACTCCTCCAACAACCAAAATCATCAAAATCCAAAAAAATCAAAGTTGGTTTCAAATTCCGTTAATACAATTTGACTAAAAATTTATATAAAATAAAAAAAAATAGAAGTAAATTTCATCTAAATTCACTCAAATTTAACTCCTCCAACAAAAAAACTCTTCAAAATCCAAAAAAATCGAAGTTGGTTTAAAATTACTTTATTTCAATTTGACTAAAAATTTATATAAAATCCAAAAAAATAGGTGTTAATTTCATCTAAATTTACTGACATTTAACTCCTCCACCAACCAAAATCATCAAAATCCAAAAAAATCGAAGTTGGTTTCAAATTCCGTTAATACAATTAGACCAAAAATTTATATAAAATCCAAAAAAATAAAATTAAATTTCATCTAAATTCACTCAAATTTAAATCGTCCAACAAAAAAACTTATCAAAATCCAAAAAAATCGAAGTTGGTTTCAAATTACTTTATTACAATTTGACTAAAAATTTATATAAAATTAAAAAAAATAGAAGTAAATTTCATCTAAATTCACTCAAATTTAACTCCACCAACAAAAAAACTCATCAAAATCCAAAAACACTGAAGTTGGTTTCAAATTACTTTATTACAATTTGACTAAAAATTTATATAAAATTAAAAAAAATAGAAGTAAATTTCATCTAAATTCAATCAAATTTAACTCCTCCAACCAAAAAACTCATCAAAATCCAAAAAAATCGAAGTTGGTTTCAAATTACTTTATTACAATTTGACTAAAAATTTATATAAAATCCAAAAAATAAAATTGAATTCCATCTAAATTCACTCAAATTTAACTCCTCCAACAAAAAAACTCATCAAAATCCTAAAAAATCGAAGATTGTTTCACATTACTTTATTACAATTGGACTAAAAATTTGTATAAAATCCAAAAAAATAGAAGTAAATTTCATCTAAATTCACTCAAATTTAACTCGTCCAACAACCAAAATCATCAAAATCCAAAAAAATCGAAGTTGGTTTCAAATTCCGTTAATACAATTTGACTAAAAATTTATATGAAATAAAAAAAATAGCAGTAAATTTCATCTAAATTCTCGCAAATTTAACCACTCCAACAAAAAAACTCATCAAAATCCAAAAAAATCGAAGTTGGTTTAAAACTACTTTATTACAAAATGACTAAAAATTTATATAAAATCCAAAAAAATATGTGTTAATTTCATCTAAATTTACTGAAATTTAACTCCTCCAACAACCAAAATCATCAAAATCCAAAAAAATCGAAGTTGGTTTCAAATTCCTTTAATACAATTAGACTAAAAATTTATATAAAATAAAAAAAAATAGAAGTAAATTTCATCTACATTCACTCGAATTTAACTCCTCCAACAAAAAAACTCATCAAAATACATAAAAATAGAAATTGGTTTCAAATTACTTTATTACAATTTGACTAAAAATTTATATAAAACAAAAAAAAATAGTAAATTTCATCTAAATTCACTCAAATTTAACTCCTCCAACAAAAAAACTCATCAAAATCCCAAAAAATCGAAGTTGGTTTCAAATTACTTTATTACAATTTGACTAAAAATTTATATAAATAAAAAAAAATAGAAGTAAATTTCATCTAAATTCACTCAAATTTAACTCCTCCAACAACCAAAATCATCAAAATCCAAAAAATCGAAGTTGGTTTCAAATTACTTTATTACAATTTGACTAAAAATTTATATAAAATAAAAAAAAATAGAAGTAAATTCCATCTAAATTCACTCAAATTTAACTCCTCCAACAACCAAAATCATCAAAATCCAAAAAAATCGAAGATTGTTTCACATTACTTTATTACAATTGGACTAAAAATTTGTATAAAATCCATAAAAATAGAAGTAAATTTCATCTAAATTCACTCAAATTTAACTCGTCCAACAACCAAAATCATCAAAATCCAAAAAAATCGAAGTTGGTTTCAAATTCCGTTAATACAATTTGACTAAAAGTTTATATGAAATAAAAAAAAATAGAAGTAAATTTCATCTAAATTCACTCAAATTTAACCACTCCAACAAAAAAACTCATCAAAATCCCAAAAAATCGGAGTTGGTTTAAAATTACTTTATTACAATTTGACTAAAAATTTATGTAAAATCCAAAAAAATAGGTGTTAATTTCATCTAAATTTACTGAAATTTAACTCCTCCAACAACCAAAATCATCAAAATCCAAAAAAATCGAAGTTGGTTTCAAATTCCGTTAATACAATTTGACTAAAAATTTATATAAAATAAAAAAAATAGAAGTAAATTTCATCTAAATTCAATCAAATTTAACTCCTCCAACCAAAAAACTCATCAAAATCCCAAAAAATCGAAGTTGGTTTCAAATTACTTTATTACAATTTGACTAAAAATTTATATAAAATCAAAAAAAATAGAAGTAAATTTCATCTAAATTCACTCAAATTTAACTCGTCCAACAAAAAAACTCATCAAAATCCAAAAAAATTAAAGTTAGTTTCAAATTACTTTATTACAATTTGACTAAAAATTTATATAAAATTAAAAAAAATAGAAGTAAATTTCATCTAAATTCAATCAAATTTAACTCCTCCAACCAAAAAACTCATCAAAATCCAAAAAAATCGAAGTTGGTTTCAAATTACTTTATTACAATTTGACTAAAAATTTATATAAAATCCAAAAAAATAAAATTAAATTCCATCTAAATTCACTCAAATTTAACTCCTCCAACAAAAAAACTCATCAAAATCCTAAAAAATCGAAGATTGTTTCACATTACTTTATTACAATTTGACTAAAAATTTATATAAAATCCAAAAAAATAGAAGTAAATTTCATCTAAATTCACTCAAATTTAACTCGTCCAACAACAAAACTCATCAAAATCCAAAAAAATTGAAGTTGGTTTCAAATTACTTTATTACAATTTGACTAAAAATTTATATAAAATTAAAAAAAATAGAAGTAAATTTCATCTAAATTCACTCGAATTTAACCACTCCAACAAAAAAACTCATCAAAATCCAAAAAAATCGAAGTTGGTTTAAAATTACTTTATTACAATTTGACTAAAAATTTATATAAAATCCAAAAAAATAGGTGTTAATTTCATCTAAATTTACTGAAATTTAACTCCTCCAACAACCAAAATCATCAAAATCCAAAAAAATCAAAGTTGGTTTCAAATTCCGTTAATACAATTTGACTAAAAATTTATATAAAATAAAAAAAAATAGAAGTAAATTTCATCTAAATTCACTCAAATTTAACTCCTCCAACAAAAAAACTCTTCAAAATCCAAAAAAATCGAAGTTGGTTTAAAATTACTTTATTTCAATTTGACTAAAAATTTATATAAAATCCAAAAAAATAGGTGTTAATTTCATCTAAATTTACTGACATTTAACTCCTCCACCAACCAAAATCATCAAAATCCAAAAAAATCGAAGTTGGTTTCAAATTCCGTTAATACAATTAGACCAAAAATTTATATAAAATCCAAAAAAATAAAATTAAATTTCATCTAAATTCACTCAAATTTAAATCGTCCAACAAAAAAACTTATCAAAATCCAAAAAAATCGAAGTTGGTTTCAAATTACTTTATTACAATTTGACTAAAAATTTATATAAAATTAAAAAAAATAGAAGTAAATTTCATCTAAATTCACTCAAATTTAACTCCACCAACAAAAAAACTCATCAAAATCCAAAAACACTGAAGTTGGTTTCAAATTACTTTATTACAATTTGACTAAAAATTTATATAAAATTAAAAAAAATAGAAGTAAATTTCATCTAAATTCAATCAAATTTAACTCCTCCAACCAAAAAACTCATCAAAATCCAAAAAAATCGAAGTTGGTTTCAAATTACTTTATTACAATTTGACTAAAAATTTATATAAAATCCAAAAAATAAAATTGAATTCCATCTAAATTCACTCAAATTTAACTCCTCCAACAAAAAAACTCATCAAAATCCTAAAAAATCGAAGATTGTTTCACATTACTTTATTACAATTGGACTAAAAATTTGTATAAAATCCAAAAAAATAGAAGTAAATTTCATCTAAATTCACTCAAATTTAACTCGTCCAACAACCAAAATCATCAAAATCCAAAAAAATCGAAGTTGGTTTCAAATTCCGTTAATACAATTTGACTAAAAATTTATATGAAATAAAAAAAATAGCAGTAAATTTCATCTAAATTCTCGCAAATTTAACCACTCCAACAAAAAAACTCATCAAAATCCAAAAAAATCGAAGTTGGTTTAAAACTACTTTATTACAAAATGACTAAAAATTTATATAAAATCCAAAAAAATATGTGTTAATTTCATCTAAATTTACTGAAATTTAACTCCTCCAACAACCAAAATCATCAAAATCCAAAAAAATCGAAGTTGGTTTCAAATTCCTTTAATACAATTAGACTAAAAATTTATATAAAATAAAAAAAAATAGAAGTAAATTTCATCTACATTCACTCGAATTTAACTCCTCCAACAAAAAAACTCATCAAAATACATAAAAATAGAAATTGGTTTCAAATTACTTTATTACAATTTGACTAAAAATTTATATAAAACAAAAAAAAATAGTAAATTTCATCTAAATTCACTCAAATTTAACTCCTCCAACAAAAAAACTCATCAAAATCCCAAAAAATCGAAGTTGGTTTCAAATTACTTTATTACAATTTGACTAAAAATTTATATAAATAAAAAAAAATAGAAGTAAATTTCATCTAAATTCACTCAAATTTAACTCCTCCAACAACCAAAATCATCAAAATCCAAAAAATCGAAGTTGGTTTCAAATTACTTTATTACAATTTGACTAAAAATTTATATAAAATAAAAAAAAATAGAAGTAAATTCCATCTAAATTCACTCAAATTTAACTCCTCCAACAACCAAAATCATCAAAATCCAAAAAAATCGAAGATTGTTTCACATTACTTTATTACAATTGGACTAAAAATTTGTATAAAATCCATAAAAATAGAAGTAAATTTCATCTAAATTCACTCAAATTTAACTCGTCCAACAACCAAAATCATCAAAATCCAAAAAAATCGAAGTTGGTTTCAAATTCCGTTAATACAATTTGACTAAAAGTTTATATGAAATAAAAAAAAATAGAAGTAAATTTCATCTAAATTCACTCAAATTTAACCACTCCAACAAAAAAACTCATCAAAATCCCAAAAAATCGGAGTTGGTTTAAAATTACTTTATTACAATTTGACTAAAAATTTATGTAAAATCCAAAAAAATAGGTGTTAATTTCATCTAAATTTACTGAAATTTAACTCCTCCAACAACCAAAATCATCAAAATCCAAAAAAATCGAAGTTGGTTTCAAATTCCGTTAATACAATTTGACTAAAAATTTATATAAAATAAAAAAAATAGAAGTAAATTTCATCTAAATTCAATCAAATTTAACTCCTCCAACCAAAAAACTCATCAAAATCCCAAAAAATCGAAGTTGGTTTCAAATTACTTTATTACAATTTGACTAAAAATTTATATAAAATCAAAAAAAATAGAAGTAAATTTCATCTAAATTCACTCAAATTTAACTCGTCCAACAAAAAAACTCATCAAAATCCAAAAAAATTAAAGTTAGTTTCAAATTACTTTATTACAATTTGACTAAAAATTTATATAAAATTAAAAAAAATAGAAGTAAATTTCATCTAAATTCAATCAAATTTAACTCCTCCAACCAAAAAACTCATCAAAATCCAAAAAAATCGAAGTTGGTTTCAAATTACTTTATTACAATTTGACTAAAAATTTATATAAAATCCAAAAAAATAAAATTAAATTCCATCTAAATTCACTCAAATTTAACTCCTCCAACAAAAAAACTCATCAAAATCCTAAAAAATCGAAGATTGTTTCACATTACTTTATTACAATTTGACTAAAAATTTATATAAAATCCAAAAAAATAGAAGTAAATTTCATCTAAATTCACTCAAATTTAACTCGTCCAACAACAAAACTCATCAAAATCCAAAAAAATTGAAGTTGGTTTCAAATTACTTTATTACAATTTGACTAAAAATTTATATAAAATTAAAAAAAATAGAAGTAAATTTCATCTAAATTCAATCAAATTTAACTCCTCCAACCAAAAAACTCTTCAAAACCCAAAAAAATCGAAGTTGGTTTCAAATTACTTTATTACAATTTGACTAAAAATTTATATAAAATCCAAAAAAATAAAATTAAATTCCATATAAATTCACTCAAATTTAACTCCTCCAACAAAAAAACTGATCAAAATTAAAAAAAATCGAAGATTGTTTCACATTACTTTATTACAATTGGACTAAAAATTTATATAAAATCCAAAAAAATAGAAGTAAATTTCATCTAAATTCACTCAAATTTAACTCCTCCAACAACGAAAATCATCAAAATCCAAAAAAATCGAAGTTGGTTTCAAATTCCGTTAATACATTTTGACTAAAAATTTATATGAAATAAAAAAAAATAGAAGTAAATTTCATCTAAATTCATTCAAATTTAACCACTCCAACAAAAAAACTTATCAAAATCCAAAAAAATCGAAGTTGGTTTCAAATCACTTTATTACAATTTGACTAAAAATTTATATAAATAAAAAAAAATAGAAGTAAATTTCATCTACATTCACTCAAATTTAACTCCTCCAACAACCAAAATCATCAAAATCCAAAAAATCGAAGTTGGTTTCAAATTACTTTATTACAATTTGACTAAAAATTTATATAAAATCAAAAAAAAATACAAGTAAATTTCATCTAAATTCACTCGAATTTAACTCCTCCAACAAAAAAACTCATCAAAATACATAAAAAAAGAAATTGGTTTCAAATTACTTTATTACAATTTGACTAAAAATTTATATAAAACAAAAAAAATAGTAGTAAATTTCATCTAAATTCACTCAAATTTAACTCCTCCAACAAAAAAACTCATCAAAATTCTAAAAAATCGAAGTTGATTTCAAATTACTTTATTACAATTTGACTAAAAATTTATATAAAATCCAAAAAAATAGGTGTTAATTTCATCTAAATTTACTGAAATTTAACTCCTCCAACAACCAAAATCATCAAAATCCAAAAAAATCGAAGTTGGTTTCAAATTCCGTTAATACAATTAGACTAAAAATTTATATAAAATAAAAAAAAATAGAAGTAAATTTCATCTACATTCACTCAAATTTAACTCCTCCAACAAAAAAAACTCATCAAAATCCAAAAAATCGAAGTTGGATTCAAATTACTTTATTACAATTTGACTAAAAATTTATATAAAATAAAAAAAAATAGAAGTAAATTTCATTTAAATTCAATCAAATTTAACTCCTCCAACCAAAAAACTCATCAAAATCCAAAAAAATCAAAGTTGGTTTCAAATTACTTTATTACAATTTGACTAAAAATTTATATAAAATCCAAAAAAATAAAATTAAATTCCATATAAATTCACTCAAATTTAACTCCTCCAACAAAAAAACTAATCAAAATTAAAAAAAATCGAAGATTGTTTCACATTACTTTATTACAATTGGACTAAAAATTTATATAAAATCCAAAAAAATAGAAGTAAATTTCATCTAAATTCACTCAAATTTAACTCCTCCAAACAACGAAAATCATCAAAATCCAAAAAAATCGAAGTTGGTTTCAAATTCCGTTAATACATTTTGACTAAAAATTTATATGAAATAAAAAAAAAATAGAAGTAAATTTCATCTAAATTCACTCAAATTTAACCACTCCAACAAAAAAACTGATCAAAATCCAAAAAAATCGAAGTTGGTTTAAAATTACTTTATTACAATTTGACTAAAAATTTATATAAAATCCAAAAAAATAGGTGTTAATTTCATCTAAATTTACTGACATTTAACTCCTCCACCAACCAAAATCATCAAAATCCAAAAAAATCGAAGTTGGTTTCAAATTCCGTTAATACAATTAGACTAAAAATTTATATAAAATCCAAAAAAATAAAATTAAATTTCATCTAAATTCACACAAATTTAAATCGTCCAACAAAAAAACTTATCAAAATCCAAAAAAATCGAAGTTGGTTTCAAATCACTTTATTACAATTTGACTAAAAATTTATATAAATAAAAAAAAATAGAAGTAAATTTCATCTACATTCACTCAAATTTAACTCCTCCAACAACCAAAATCATCAAAATCCAAAAAATCGAAGTTGGTTTCAAATTACTTTATTACAATTTGACTAAAAATTTATATAAAATCAAAAAAAAATACAAGTAAATTTCATCTAAATTCACTCGAATTTAACTCCTCCAACAAAAAAACTCATCAAAATACATAAAAAAAGAAATTGGTTTCAAATTACTTTATTACAATTTGACTAAAAATTTATATAAAACAAAAAAAATAGTAGTAAATTTCATCTAAATTCACTCAAATTTAACTCCTCCAACAAAAAAACTCATCAAAATTCTAAAAAATCGAAGTTGATTTCAAATTACTTTATTACAATTTGACTAAAAATTTATATAAAATCCAAAAAAATAGGTGTTAATTTCATCTAAATTTACTGAAATTTAACTCCTCCAACAACCAAAATCATCAAAATCCAAAAAAATCGAAGTTGGTTTCAAATTCCGTTAATACAATTAGACTAAAAATTTATATAAAATAAAAAAAAATAGAAGTAAATTTCATCTACATTCACTCAAATTTAACTCCTCCAACAAAAAAAACTCATCAAAATCCAAAAAATCGAAGTTGGATTCAAATTACTTTATTACAATTTGACTAAAAATTTATATAAAATAAAAAAAAATAGAAGTAAATTTCATTTAAATTCAATCAAATTTAACTCCTCCAACCAAAAAACTCATCAAAATCCAAAAAAATCAAAGTTGGTTTCAAATTACTTTATTACAATTTGACTAAAAATTTATATAAAATCCAAAAAAAATAAAATTAAATTCCATATGAATTCACTCAAATTTAACTCCTCCAACAAAAAAACTAATCAAAATTAAAAAAAATCGAAGATTGTTTCACATTACTTTATTACAATTGGACTAAAAATTTATATAAAATCCAAAAAAATAGAAGTAAATTTCATCTAAATTCACTCAAATTTAACTCCTCCAACAACGAAAATCATCAAAATCCAAAAAAATCGAAGTTGGTTTCAAATTCCGTTAATACATTTTGACTAAAAATTTATATGAAATAAAAAAAAAATAGAAGTAAATTTCATCTAAATTCACTCAAATTTAACCACTCCAACAAAAAAACTGATCAAAATCCAAAAAAATCGAAGTTGGTTTAAAATTACTTTATTACAATTTGACTAAAAATTTATATAAAATCCAAAAAAATAGGTGTTAATTTCATCTAAATTTACTGACATTTAACTCCTCCACCAACCAAAATCATCAAAATCCAAAAAAATCGAAGTTGGTTTCAAATTCCGTTAATACAATTAGACTAAAAATTTATATAAAATCCAAAAAAATAAAATTAAATTTCATCTAAATTCACACAAATTTAAATCGTCCAACAAAAAAACTTATCAAAATCCAAAAAAATCGAAGTTGGTTTCAAATCACTTTATTACAATTTGACTAAAAATTTATATAAATAAAAAAAAATAGAAGTAAATTTCATCTAAATTCACTCAAATTTAACTCCTCCAACAACCAAAATCATCAAAATCCAAAAAATCGAAGTTGGTTTCAAATTACTTTATTACAATTTGACTAAAAATTTATATAAAATAAAAAAAAATAGAAGTAAATTTCATCTAAATTCACTCAAACTTAACCACTCCAACAAAAAAACTCATCAAAATCCAAAAAAATCGAAGTTGGTTTAAAATTACTTTATTACAATTGGACTAAAAATTTATATAAAATCCAAAAAAATAGAAGTAAATTTCATCTAAATTCACTCAAATTTAACTCCTCCAACAACGAAAATCATCAAAATCCAAAAAAATCGAAGTTGGTTTCAAATTCCGTTAATACATTTTGACTAAAAATTTATATGAAATAAAAAAAAAATAGAAGTAAATTTCATCTAAATTCACTCAAATTTAACCACTCCAACAAAAAAACTGATCAAAATCCAAAAAAATCGAAGTTGGTTTAAAATTACTTTATTACAATTTGACTAAAAATTTATATAAAATCCAAAAAAATAGGTGTTAATTTCATCTAAATTTACTGACATTTAACTCCTCCACCAACCAAAATCATCAAAATCCAAAAAAATCGAAGTTGGTTTCAAATTCCGTTAATACAATTAGACTAAAAATTTATATAAAATCCAAAAAAATAAAATTAAATTTCATCTAAATTCACACAAATTTAAATCGTCCAACAAAAAAACTTATCAAAATCCAAAAAAATCGAAGTTGGTTTCAAATCACTTTATTACAATTTGACTAAAAATTTATATAAATAAAAAAAAATAGAAGTAAATTTCATCTAAATTCACTCAAATTTAACTCCTCCAACAACCAAAATCATCAAAATCCAAAAAATCGAAGTTGGTTTCAAATTACTTTATTACAATTTGACTAAAAATTTATATAAAATAAAAAAAAATAGAAGTAAATTTCATCTAAATTCACTCAAACTTAACCACTCCAACAAAAAAACTCATCAAAATCCAAAAAAATCGAAGTTGGTTTAAAATTACTTTATTACAATTGGACTAAAAATTTATATAAAATCCAAAAAAATAGAAGTAAATTTCATCTAAATTCACTCAAATTTAACTCCTCCAACAACGAAAATCATCAAAATCCAAAAAAATCGAAGTTGGTTTCAAATTCCGTTAATACATTTTGACTAAAAATTTATATGAAATAAAAAAAAAATAGAAGTAAATTTCATCTAAATTCACTCAAATTTAACCACTCCAACAAAAAAACTGATCAAAATCCAAAAAAATCGAAGTTGGTTTAAAATTACTTTATTACAATTTGACTAAAAATTTATATAAAATCCAAAAAAATAGGTGTTAATTTCATCTAAATTTACTGACATTTAACTCCTCCACCAACCAAAATCATCAAAATCCAAAAAAATCGAAGTTGGTTTCAAATTCCGTTAATACAATTAGACTAAAAATTTATATAAAATCCAAAAAAATAAAATTAAATTTCATCTAAATTCACACAAATTTAAATCGTCCAACAAAAAAACTTATCAAAATCCAAAAAAATCGAAGTTGGTTTCAAATCACTTTATTACAATTTGACTAAAAATTTATATAAATAAAAAAAAATAGAAGTAAATTTCATCTAAATTCACTCAAATTTAACTCCTCCAACAACCAAAATCATCAAAATCCAAAAAATCGAAGTTGGTTTCAAATTACTTTATTACAATTTGACTAAAAATTTATATAAAATAAAAAAAAATAGAAGTAAATTTCATCTAAATTCACTCAAACTTAACCACTCCAACAAAAAAACTCATCAAAATCCAAAAAAATCGAAGTTGGTTTAAAATTACTTTATTACAATTTGACTAAAAATTTATATAAAATCCAAAAAAATAAAATTAAATTCCATCTAAATTCACTCAAATTTAACTCCTCCAACAACCAAAATCATCAAAATCCAAAAAAATCGAAGATTGTTTCACATTACTTTATTACAATTGGACTAAAAATTTGTATAAAATCCAAAAAAATAGGTGTTAATTTCATCTAAATTTACTGAAATTTAACTCCTCCAACAACCAAAATCATCAAAATCCAAAAAAATCGAAGTTGGTTTCAAATTCCGTTAATACAATTAGACTAAAAATTTATATAAAATAAAAAAAAATAGAAGTAAATTTCATCTACATTCACTCAAATTTAACTCCTCCAACAAAAAAAACTCATCAAAATCCAAAAAATCGAAGTTGGATTCAAATTACTTTATTACAATTTGACTAAAAATTTATATAAAATCCAAAAAAATAGAAGTAAATTTCATCTAAATTCACTCAAATTTAACTCGTCCAACAAAAAAAATCATCAAAATCCAAAAAAATTGAAGTTGGTTTCAAATTACTTTATTACAATTTGACTAAAAATTTATATAAAATTAAAAAAAATAGAAGTAAATTTCATCTACATTCACTCAAATTTAACTCCTCCAACAAAAAAAACTCATCAAAATCCAAAAAAATCGAAGTTGGTTTCACATTACTTTATTACAATTGGACTAAAAATTTATATAAAATCCAAAAAAATAGAAGTAAATTTCATCTAAATTCACTCAAATTTAACTCCTCCAACAACGAAAATCATCAAAATCCAAAAAAATCGAAGTTGGTTTCAAATTCCGTTAATACATTTTGACTAAAAATTTATATGAAATAAAAAAAAATAGAAGTAAATTTCATCTAAATTCACTCAAATTTAACCACTCCAACAAAAAAACTGATCAAAATCCAAAAAAATCGAAGTTGGTTTAAAATTACTTTATTACAATTTGACTAAAATTTTATATAAAATCCAAAAAAATAGGTGTTAATTTCATCTAAATTTACTGAAATTTAACTCCTCCACCAACCAAAATCATCAAAATCCAAAAAAATCGAAGTTGGTTTCAAATTCCGTGAATACAATTAGACTAAAAATTTATATAAAATAAAAAAAAATAGAAGTAAATTTCATCTACATTCACTCAAATTTAACTCCTCCAACAAAAAAAACTCATCAAAATCCAAAAAATCGAAGTTGGTTTCAAATTACTTTATTACAATTTGACTAAAAATTTATATAAAATAAAAAAATAGAAGTAAATTTCATCTAAATTCAATCAAATTTAACTCCTCCAACCAAAAAACTCATCAAAATCCCAAAAAATCGAAGTTGGTTTCAAATTACTTTATTACAATTTGACTAAAAATTTATATAAAATCCAAAAAAATAGAAGTAAATTTCATCTAAATTCACTCAAATTTAACTCGTCCAACAAAAAAACTCATCAAAATCCAAAAAAATTGAAGTTGGTTTCAAATTACTTTATTACAATTTGACTAAAAATTTATATAAAATTAAAAAAAATAGAAGTAAATTTCATCTAAATTCAATCAAATTTAACTCCTCCAACCAAAAAACTCATCAAAATCCAAAAAAATCGAAGTTGGTTTCAAATTACTTTATTTCAATTTGACTAAAAATTTATATAAAATCCAAAAAAATAAAATTAAATTCCATCTAAATTCACTCAAATTTAACTCCTCCAACAAAAAAAACTCATCAAAATCCAAAAAATCGAAGTTGGTTTCAAATTACTTTATTACAATTTGACTAAAAATTTATATAAAATTAAAAAAAATAGAAGTAAATTTCATCTAAATTCAATCAAATTTAACTCCTCCAACCAAAAAACTCATCAAAATCCCAAAAAATCGAAGTTGGTTTCAAATTACTTTATTACAATTTGACTAAAAATTTATATAAAATCCAAAAAAATAGAAGTAAATTTCATCTAAATTCACTCAAATTTAACTCGTCCAACAAAAAAACTCATCAAAATCCAAAAAAATTGAAGTTGGTTTCAAATTACTTTATTACAATTTGACTAAAAATTTATATAAAATTAAAAAAAATAGAAGTAAATTTCATCTAAATTCAATCAAATTTAACTCCTCCAACCAAAAAACTCATCAAAATCCAAAAAAATCGAAGTTGGTTTCAAATTACTTTATTACAATTTGACTAAAAATTTATATAAAATCCAAAAAAATAAAATTAAATTCCATCTAAATTCACTCAAATTTAACTCCTCCAACAAAAAAACTCATCAAAATCCTAAAAAATCGAAGATTGTTTCACATTACTTTATTACAATTTGACTAAAAATTTATATAAAATCCAAAAAAATAGAAGTAAATTTCATCTAAATTCACTCAAATTTAACTCGTCCAACAAAAAAACTCATCAAAATCCAAAAAAATTGAAGTTGGTTTCAAATTACTTTATTACAATTTGACTAAAAATTTATATAAAATTAAACAAAATAGAAGTAAATTTCATCTAAATTCAATCAAATTTAACTCCTCCAACCAAAAAACTCATCAAAATCCAAAAAAATCGAAGTTGGTTTCAAATTACTTTATTACAATTTGACTAAAAATTTATATAAAATCCAAAAAAATAAAATTAAATTCCATCTAAATTCACTCAAATTTAACTCCTCCAACAAAAAAACTCATCAAAATCCTAAAAAATCGAAGATTGTTTCACATTACTTTATTACAATTGGACTAAAAATTTGTATAAAATCCAAAAAAATAGGTGTTAATTTCATCTAAATTTACTGAAATTTAACTCCTCCAACAACCAAAATCATCAAAATCCAAAAAAATCGAAGTTGGTTTCAAATTCCGTTAATACAATTAGACTAAAAATTTATATAAAATAAAAAAAATAGAAGTAAATTTCATCTACATTCACTCAAATTTAACTCCTCCAACAAAAAAAACTCATCAAAATCCAAAAAATCGAAGTTGGATTCAAATTACTTTATTACAATTTGACTAAAAATTTATATAAAATAAAAAAAAATAGAAGTAAATTTCATTTAAATTCAATCAAATTTAACTCCTCCAACCAAAAAACTCATCAAAATCCAAAAAAATCAAAGTTGGTTTCAAATTACTTTATTACAATTTGAATAAAAATTTATATAAAATCCAAAAAAATAAAATTAAATTCCATATAAATTCACTCAAATTTAACTCCTCCAACAAAAAAACTAATCAAAATTAAAAAAAATCGAAGATTGTTTCACATTACTTTATTACAATTGGACTAAAAATTTATATAAAATCCAAAAAAATAGAAGTAAATTTCATCTAAATTCACTCAAATTTAACTCCTCCAACAACGAAAATCATCAAAATCCAAAAAAATCGAAGTTGGTTTCAAATTCCGTTAATACATTTTGACTAAAAATTTATATGAAATAAAACAAAATAGAAGTAAATTTCATCTAAATTCACTCAAATTTAACCACTCCAACAAAAAAACTGATCAAAATCCAAAAAAATCGAAGTTGGTTTAAAATTACTTTATTACAATTTGACTAAAAATTTATATAAAATCCAAAAAAATAGGTGTTAATTTCATCTAAATTTACTGACATTTAACTCCTCCACCAACCAAAATCATCAAAATCCAAAAAAATCGAAGTTGGTTTCAAATTCCGTTAATACAATTAGACTAAAAATTTATATAAAATCCAAAAAAATAAAATTAAATTTCATCTAAATTCACTCAAATTTAAATCGTCCAACAAAAAAACTTATCAAAATCCAAAAAAATCGAAGTTGGTTTCAAATCACTTTATTACAATTTGACTAAAAATTTATATAAATAAAAAAAAATAGAAGTAAATTTCATCTAAATTCACTCAAATTTAACTCCTCCAACAACCAAAATCATCAAAATCCAAAAAATCGAAGTTGGTTTCAAATTACTTTATTACAATTTGACTAAAAATTTATATAAAATCAAAAAAAATACAAGTAAATTTCATCTAAATTCACTCGAATTTAACCACTCCAACAAAAAAACTCATCAAAATCCAAAAAAATCGAAGTTGGTTTAAAATTACTTTATTACAATTTGACTAAAAATTTATATAAAATCCAAAAAAATAGGTGTTAATTTCATCTAAATTTACTGAAATTTAACTCCTCCAACAACCAAAATCATCAAAATCCAAAATAATCAAAGTTGGTTTCAAATTCCGTTAATACAATTTGACTAAAAATTTATATAAAATAAAAAAAAATAGAAGTAAATTTCATCTAAATTCACTCAAATTTAACTCCTCCAACAAAAAAACTCTTCAAAATCCAAAAAAATCGAAGTTGGTTTAAAATTACTTTATTTCAATTTGACTAAAAATTTATATAAAATCCAAAAAAATAGGTGTTAATTTCATCTAAATTTACTGACATTTAACTCCTCCACCAACCAAAATCATCAAAATCCAAAAACATTGAAGTTGGTTTCAAATTACTTTATTACAATTTGACTAAAAATTTATATAAAATTAAAAAAAATAGAAGTAAATTTCATCTAAATTCAATCAAATTTAACTCCTCCAACCAAAAAACTCATCAAAATCCAAAAAAATCGAAGTTGGTTTCAAATTACTTTATTACAATTTGACTAAAAATTTATATAAAATCCAAAAAATAAAATTGAATTCCATCTAAATTCACTCAAATTTAACTCCTCCAACAAAAAAACTCATCAAAATCCTAAAAAATCGAAGATTGTTTCACATTACTTTATTACAATTGGACTAAAAATTTGTATAAAATCCAAAAAAATAGAGATAAATTTCATCTAAATTCACTCAAATTTAACTCGTCCAACAACCAAAATCATCAAAATCCAAAAAAATCGAAGTTGGTTTCAAATTCCGTTAATACAATTTGACTAAAAATTTATATGAAATAAAAAAAATAGCAGTAAATTTCATCTAAATTCACTCAAATTTAACTCGTCCAACAACCAAAATCATCAAAATCCAAAAAAATCGAAGTTGGTTTCAAATTCCGTTAATACAATTTGACTAAAAGTTTATATGAAATAAAAAAAAATAGAAGTAAATTTCATCTAAATTCACTCAAATTTAACCACTCCAACAAAAAAACTCATCAAAATCCCAAAAAATCGGAGTTGGTTTAAAATTACTTTATTACAATTTGACTAAAAATTTATGTAAAATCCAAAAAAATAGGTGTTAATTTCATCTAAATTTACTGAAATTTAACTCCTCCAACAAATAAAATCATCAAAATCCAAAAAAATCGAAGTTGGTTTCAAATTCCGTTAATACAATTTGACTAAAAATTTATATAAAATAAAAAAAATAGAAGTAAATTTCATCTAAATTCAATCAAATTTAACTCCTCCAACCAAAAAACTCATCAAAATCCCAAAAAATCGAAGTTGGTTTCAAATTACTTTATTACAATTTGACTAAAAATTTATATAAAATCAAAAAAAATAGAAGTAAATTTCATCTAAATTCACTCAAATTTAACTCGTCCAACAAAAAAACTCATCAAAATCCAAAAAAATTAAAGTTAGTTTCAAATTACTTTATTACAATTTGACTAAAAATTTATATAAAATTAAAAAAAATAGAAGTAAATTTCATCTAAATTCAATCAAATTTAACTCCTCCAACCAAAAAACTCATCAAAATCCAAAAAAATCGAAGTTGGTTTCAAATTACTTTATTACAATTTGACTAAAAATTTATATAAAATCCAAAAAAATAAAATTAAATTCCATCTAAATTCACTCAAATTTAACTCCTCCAACAAAAAAACTCATCAAAATCCTAAAAAATCGAAGATTGTTTCACATTACTTTATTACAATTTGACTAAAAATTTATATAAAATCCAAAAAAATAGAAGTAAATTTCATCTAAATTCACTCAAATTTAACTCGTCCAACAAAAAAACTCATCAAAATCCAAAAAAATTGAAGTTGGTTTCAAATTACTTTATTACAATTTGACTAAAAATTTATATAAAATTAAAAAAAATAGAAGTAAATTTCATCTAAATTCAATCAAATTTAACTCCTCCAACCAAAAAACTCTTCAAAACCCAAAAAAATCGAAGTTGGTTTCAAATTACTTTATTACAATTTGACTAAAAATTTATATAAAATCCAAAAAAATAAAATTAAATTCCATCTAAATTCACTCAAATTTAACTCCTCCAACAAAAAACTCATCAAAATCCTAAAAAATCGAAGTTGGTTTAAAATTACTTTATTACAATTTGACTAAAAATTTATATAAAATCAAAAAAAAAATACAAGTAAATTTCATCTAAATTCACTCGAATTTAACTCCTCCAACAAAAAAACTCATCAAAATACATCAAAATAGAAATTGGTTTCAAATTACTTTATTACAATTTGACTAAAAATTTATATAAAACAAAAAAAAATAGAAGTAAATTTCATCTAAATTCACTCAAATTTAACTCCACCAACAAAAAAACTCATCAAAATCCAAAAAAATCGAAGTTGGTTTCGAATTACTTTATTACAATTTGACTAAAAATGTATATAAAATCCAAAAAAATAAAATTAAATTTCATCTAAATTCACTCAAATTTAAATCGTCCAACAAAAAAACTTATCAAAATCCAAAAAAATCGAAGTTGGTTTCAAATTACTTTATTACAATTTGACTAAAAATTTATATAAAATTAAAAAAAATAGAAGTAAATTTCATCTGAATTCACTCAAATTTAACTCCACCAACAAAAAAACTCATCAAAATCCAAAAAAAAAAAGTTGGTTTCAAATTACTTTATTACAATTTGACTAAAAATTTATATAAAATTAAAAAAAATAGAAGTAAATTTCATCTAAATTCAATCAAATTTAACTCCTCCAACCAAAAAACTCATCAAAATCCAAAAAAATCGAAGTTGGTTTCAAATTACTTTATTACAATTTGACTAAAAATTTATATAAAATCCAAAAAATAAAATTAAATTCCATCTAAATTCACTCAAATTTAACTCCTCCAACAAAAAAACTCATCAAAATTGTAAAAAATCGAAGATTGTTTCACATTACTTTATTACAATTGGACTAAAAATTTGTATAAAATCCAAAAAAATAGAAGTAAATTTCATCTAAATTCACTCAAATTTAACTCGTCCAACAACCAAAATCATCAAAATCCAAAAAAATCGAAGTTGGTTTCAAATTCCGTTAATACAATTTGACTAAAAATTTATATGAAATAAAAAAAAATAGCAGTAAATTTCATCTGAATTCACTCAAATTTAACCACTCCAACAAAAAAACTCATCAAAATCCAAAAAAATCGAAGTTGGTTTAAAATTACTTTATTACAATTTGACTAAAAATTTATATAAAATAAAAAAAAATAGAAGTAAATTTCATCTAAATTCACTCAAATTTAACTCGTCCAACAAAAAAACTCATCAAAATCCAAAAAAATTAAAGTTAGTTTCAAATTACTTTATTACAATTTGACTAAAAATTTATATAAAATTAAAAAAAATAGAAGTAAATTTCATCTAAATTCAATCAAATTTAACTCCTCCAACCAAAAAACTCATCAAAATCCAAAAAAAGCGAAGTTGGTTTCAAATTACTTTATTACAATTTGACTAAAAATTTATATAAAATCCAAAAAAATAAAATTAAATTCCATCTAAATTCACTCAAATTTAACTCCTCCAACAAAAAAACTCATCAAAATCCTAAAAAATCGAAGATTGTTTCACATTACTTTATTACAATTTGACTAAAAATTTATATAAAATCCAAAAAAATAGAAGTAAATTTCATCTAAATTCACTCAAATTTAACTCGTCCAACAAAAAAACTCATCAAAATCCAAAAAAATTGAAGTTGGTTTCAAATTACTTTATTACAATTTGACTAAAAATTTATATAAAATTAAAAAAAATAGAAGTAAATTTCATCTAAATTCAATCAAATTTAACTCCTCCAACCAAAAAACTCTTCAAAACCCAAAAAAATCGAAGTTGGTTTCAAATTACTTTATTACAATTTGACTAAAAATTTATATAAAATCCAAAAAAATAAAATTAAATTCCATCTAAATTCACTCAAATTTAACTCCTCCAACAAAAAACTCATCAAAATCCTAAAAAATCGAAGTTGGTTTAAAATTACTTTATTACAATTTGACTAAAAATTTATATAAAATCAAAAAAAAAATACAAGTAAATTTCATCTAAATTCACTCGAATTTAACTCCTCCAACAAAAAAACTCATCAAAATACATCAAAATAGAAATTGGTTTCAAATTACTTTATTACAATTTGACTAAAAATTTATATAAAACAAAAAAAAATAGAAGTAAATTTCATCTAAATTCACTCAAATTTAACTCCACCAACAAAAAAACTCATCAAAATCCAAAAAAATCGAAGTTGGTTTCGAATTACTTTATTACAATTTGACTAAAAATGTATATAAAATCCAAAAAAATAAAATTAAATTTCATCTAAATTCACTCAAATTTAAATCGTCCAACAAAAAAACTTATCAAAATCCAAAAAAATCGAAGTTGGTTTCAAATTACTTTATTACAATTTGACTAAAAATTTATATAAAATTAAAAAAAATAGAAGTAAATTTCATCTGAATTCACTCAAATTTAACTCCACCAACAAAAAAACTCATCAAAATCCAAAAAAATTGAAGTTGGTTTCAAATTACTTTATTACAATTTGACTAAAAATTTATATAAAATTAAAAAAAATAGAAGTAAATTTCATCTAAATTCAATCAAATTTAACTCCTCCAACCAAAAAACTCATCAAAATCCAAAAAAATCGAAGTTGGTTTCAAATTACTTTATTACAATTTGACTAAAAATTTATATAAAATCCAAAAAATAAAATTAAATTCCATCTAAATTCACTCAAATTTAACTCCTCCAACAAAAAAACTCATCAAAATTGTAAAAAATCGAAGATTGTTTCACATTACTTTATTACAATTGGACTAAAAATTTGTATAAAATCCAAAAAAATAGAAGTAAATTTCATCTAAATTCACTCAAATTTAACTCGTCCAACAACCAAAATCATCAAAATCCAAAAAAATCGAAGTTGGTTTCAAATTCCGTTAATACAATTTGACTAAAAATTTATATGAAATAAAAAAAAATAGCAGTAAATTTCATCTGAATTCACTCAAATTTAACCACTCCAACAAAAAAACTCATCAAAATCCAAAAAAATCGAAGTTGGTTTAAAATTACTTTATTACAATTTGACTAAAAATTTATATAAAATAAAAAAAAATAGAAGTAAATTTCATCTACATTCACTCAAATTTAACTCCTCCATAAAAAAAAACTCATCAAAATCCAAAAAATCGAAGTTGGTTTCAAATTACTTTATTACAATTTGACTAAAAATTTATATAAAATAAAAAAAATAGAAGTAAATTTCATCTAAATTCAATCAAATTTAACTCCTCCAACCAAAAAACTCATCAAAATCCAAAAAAATCGAAGTTGGTTTCAAATTACTTTATTACAATTTGACTAAAAATTTATATAAAACAAAAAAAAATAGTAGTAAATTTCATCTAAATTCACTCAAATTTAACTCCTCCAACAAAAAAACTCATCAAAATCCAAAAAAATCGAAGTTGGTTTCAAATCACTTTATTACAATTTGACTAAAAATTTATATAAAATTAAAAAAAATAGAAGTAAATTTCATCTAAATTCAATCAAATTTAACTCCTCCAACCAAAAAACTCATCAAAATCCAAAAAAATCGAAGTTGGTTTCAAATTACTTTATTACAATTTGACTAAAAATTTATATAAAATCCAAAAAATAAAATTAAATTCCATCTAAATTCACTCAAATTTAACTCCTCCAACAAAAAAACTCATCAAAATTGTAAAAAATCGAAGATTGTTTCACATTACTTTATTACAATTGGACTAAAAATTTGTATAAAATCCAAAAAAATAGAAGTAAATTTCATCTAAATTCACTCAAATTTAACTCGTCCAACAACCAAAATCATCAAAATCCAAAAAAATCGAAGTTGGTTTCAAATTCCGTTAATACAATTTGACTAAAAATTTATATGAAATAAAAAAAAATAGCAGTAAATTTCATCTGAATTCACTCAAATTTAACCACTCCAACAAAAAAACTCATCAAAATCCAAAAAAATCGAAGTTGGTTTAAAATTACTTTATTACAATTTGACTAAAAATTTATATAAAATAAAAAAAAATAGAAGTAAATTTCATCTACATTCACTCAAATTTAACTCCTCCATAAAAAAAAACTCATCAAAATCCAAAAAATCGAAGTTGGTTTCAAATTACTTTATTACAATTTGACTAAAAATTTATATAAAATAAAAAAAATAGAAGTAAATTTCATCTAAATTCAATCAAATTTAACTCCTCCAACCAAAAAACTCATCAAAATCCAAAAAAATCGAAGTTGGTTTCAAATTACTTTATTACAATTTGACTAAAAATTTATATAAAACAAAAAAAAATAGTAGTAAATTTCATCTAAATTCACTCAAATTTAACTCCTCCAACAAAAAAACTCATCAAAATCCAAAAAAATCGAAGTTGGTTTCAAATCACTTTATTACAATTTGACTAAAAATTTATATAAATAAAAAAAAATAGAAGTAAATTTCATCTAAATTCACTCAAATTTAACTCCTCCAACAAAAAAACTCTTCAAAATCCAAAAAAATCGAAGTTGGTTTAAAATTACTTTATTTCAATTTGACTAAAAATTTATATAAAATCCAAAAAAATAGGTGTTAATTTCATCTAAATTTACTGACATTTAACTCCTCCACCAACCAAAATCATCAAAATCCAAAAAAATCGAAGTTGGTTTCAAATTCCGTTAATACAATTAGACTAAAAATTTATATAAAATCAAAAAAAATAAAATTAAATTTCATCTAAATTCACTCAAATTTAAATCGTCCAACAAAAAAACTTATCAAAATCCAAAAAAATCGAAGTTGGTTTCAAATTACTTTATTACAATTTGACTAAAAATTTATATAAAATTAAAAAAAATAGAAGTAAATTTCATCTAAATTTAACTCCACCAACAAAAAAACTCATCAAAATCCAAAAACATTGAAGTTGGTTTCAAATTACTTTATTACAATTTGACTAAAAATTTATATAAAATTAAAAAAAATAGAAGTAAATTTCATCTAAATTCAATCAAATTTAACTCCTCCAACCAAAAAACTCATCAAAATCCAAAAAAATCGAAGTTGGTTTCAAATTCCGTGAATACAATTAGACTAAAAATTTATATAAAATAAAAAAAAATAGAAGTAAATTTCATCTACATTCACTCAAATTTAACTCCTCCAACAAAAAAAACTCATCAAAATCCAAAAAATCGAAGTTGGTTTCAAATTACTTTATTACAATTTGACTAAAAATTTATATAAAATAAAAAAATAGAAGTAAATTTCATCTAAATTCAATCAAATTTAACTCCTCCAACCAAAAAACTCATCAAAATCCCAAAAAATCGAAGTTGGTTTCAAATTACTTTATTACAATTTGACTAAAAATTTATATAAAATCCAAAAAAATAGAAGTAAATTTCATCTAAATTCACTCAAATTTAACTCGTCCAACAAAAAAACTCATCAAAATCCAAAAAAATTGAAGTTGGTTTCAAATTACTTTATTACAATTTGACTAAAAATTTATATAAAATTAAAAAAAATAGAAGTAAATTTCATCTAAATTCAATCAAATTTAACTCCTCCAACCAAAAAACTCATCAAAATCCAAAAAAATCGAAGTTGGTTTCAAATTACTTTATTTCAATTTGACTAAAAATTTATATAAAATCCAAAAAAATAAAATTAAATTCCATCTAAATTCACTCAAATTTAACTCCTCCAACAAAAAAAACTCATCAAAATCCAAAAAATCGAAGTTGGTTTCAAATTACTTTATTACAATTTGACTAAAAATTTATATAAAATTAAAAAAAATAGAAGTAAATTTCATCTAAATTCAATCAAATTTAACTCCTCCAACCAAAAAACTCATCAAAATCCCAAAAAATCGAAGTTGGTTTCAAATTACTTTATTACAATTTGACTAAAAATTTATATAAAATCCAAAAAAATAGAAGTAAATTTCATCTAAATTCACTCAAATTTAACTCGTCCAACAAAAAAACTCATCAAAATCCAAAAAAATTGAAGTTGGTTTCAAATTACTTTATTACAATTTGACTAAAAATTTATATAAAATTAAAAAAAATAGAAGTAAATTTCATCTAAATTCAATCAAATTTAACTCCTCCAACCAAAAAACTCATCAAAATCCAAAAAAATCGAAGTTGGTTTCAAATTACTTTATTACAATTTGACTAAAAATTTATATAAAATCCAAAAAAATAAAATTAAATTCCATCTAAATTCACTCAAATTTAACTCCTCCAACAAAAAAACTCATCAAAATCCTAAAAAATCGAAGATTGTTTCACATTACTTTATTACAATTTGACTAAAAATTTATATAAAATCCAAAAAAATAGAAGTAAATTTCATCTAAATTCACTCAAATTTAACTCGTCCAACAAAAAAACTCATCAAAATCCAAAAAAATTGAAGTTGGTTTCAAATTACTTTATTACAATTTGACTAAAAATTTATATAAAATTAAACAAAATAGAAGTAAATTTCATCTAAATTCAATCAAATTTAACTCCTCCAACCAAAAAACTCATCAAAATCCAAAAAAATCGAAGTTGGTTTCAAATTACTTTATTACAATTTGACTAAAAATTTATATAAAATCCAAAAAAATAAAATTAAATTCCATCTAAATTCACTCAAATTTAACTCCTCCAACAAAAAAACTCATCAAAATCCTAAAAAATCGAAGATTGTTTCACATTACTTTATTACAATTGGACTAAAAATTTGTATAAAATCCAAAAAAATAGGTGTTAATTTCATCTAAATTTACTGAAATTTAACTCCTCCAACAACCAAAATCATCAAAATCCAAAAAAATCGAAGTTGGTTTCAAATTCCGTTAATACAATTAGACTAAAAATTTATATAAAATAAAAAAAATAGAAGTAAATTTCATCTACATTCACTCAAATTTAACTCCTCCAACAAAAAAAACTCATCAAAATCCAAAAAATCGAAGTTGGATTCAAATTACTTTATTACAATTTGACTAAAAATTTATATAAAATAAAAAAAAATAGAAGTAAATTTCATTTAAATTCAATCAAATTTAACTCCTCCAACCAAAAAACTCATCAAAATCCAAAAAAATCAAAGTTGGTTTCAAATTACTTTATTACAATTTGACTAAAAATTTATATAAAATCCAAAAAAATAAAATTAAATTCCATATAAATTCACTCAAATTTAACTCCTCCAACAAAAAAACTAATCAAAATTAAAAAAAATCGAAGATTGTTTCACATTACTTTATTACAATTGGACTAAAAATTTATATAAAATCCAAAAAAATAGAAGTAAATTTCATCTAAATTCACTCAAATTTAACTCCTCCAACAACGAAAATCATCAAAATCCAAAAAAATCGAAGTTGGTTTCAAATTCCGTTAATACATTTTGACTAAAAATTTATATGAAATAAAACAAAATAGAAGTAAATTTCATCTAAATTCACTCAAATTTAACCACTCCAACAAAAAAACTGATCAAAATCCAAAAAAATCGAAGTTGGTTTAAAATTACTTTATTACAATTTGACTAAAAATTTATATAAAATCCAAAAAAATAGGTGTTAATTTCATCTAAATTTACTGACATTTAACTCCTCCACCAACCAAAATCATCAAAATCCAAAAAAATCGAAGTTGGTTTCAAATTCCGTTAATACAATTAGACTAAAAATTTATATAAAATCCAAAAAAATAAAATTAAATTTCATCTAAATTCACTCAAATTTAAATCGTCCAACAAAAAAACTTATCAAAATCCAAAAAAATCGAAGTTGGTTTCAAATCACTTTATTACAATTTGACTAAAAATTTATATAAATAAAAAAAAATAGAAGTAAATTTCATCTAAATTCACTCAAATTTAACTCCTCCAACAACCAAAATCATCAAAATCCAAAAAATCGAAGTTGGTTTCAAATTACTTTATTACAATTTGACTAAAAATTTATATAAAATCAAAAAAAATACAAGTAAATTTCATCTAAATTCACTCGAATTTAACCACTCCAACAAAAAAACTCATCAAAATCCAAAAAAATCGAAGTTGGTTTAAAATTACTTTATTACAATTTGACTAAAAATTTATATAAAATCCAAAAAAATAGGTGTTAATTTCATCTAAATTTACTGAAATTTAACTCCTCCAACAACCAAAATCATCAAAATCCAAAATAATCAAAGTTGGTTTCAAATTCCGTTAATACAATTTGACTAAAAATTTATATAAAATAAAAAAAAATAGAAGTAAATTTCATCTAAATTCACTCAAATTTAACTCCTCCAACAAAAAAACTCTTCAAAATCCAAAAAAATCGAAGTTGGTTTAAAATTACTTTATTTCAATTTGACTAAAAATTTATATAAAATCCAAAAAAATACGTGTTAATTTCATCTAAATTTACTGACATTTAACTCCTCCACCAACCAAAATCATCAAAATCCAAAAACATTGAAGTTGGTTTCAAATTACTTTATTACAATTTGACTAAAAATTTATATAAAATTAAAAAAAATAGAAGTAAATTTCATCTAAATTCAATCAAATTTAACTCCTCCAACCAAAAAACTCATCAAAATCCAAAAAAATCGAAGTTGGTTTCAAATTACTTTATTACAATTTGACTAAAAATTTATATAAAATCCAAAAAATAAAATTGAATTCCATCTAAATTCACTCAAATTTAACTCCTCCAACAAAAAAACTCATCAAAATCCTAAAAAATCGAAGATTGTTTCACATTACTTTATTACAATTGGACTAAAAATTTGTATAAAATCCAAAAAAATAGAGATAAATTTCATCTAAATTCACTCAAATTTAACTCGTCCAACAACCAAAATCATCAAAATCCAAAAAAATCGAAGTTGGTTTCAAATTCCGTTAATACAATTTGACTAAAAATTTATATGAAATAAAAAAAATAGCAGTAAATTTCATCTAAATTCACTCAAATTTAACTCGTCCAACAACCAAAATCATCAAAATCCAAAAAAATCGAAGTTGGTTTCAAATTCCGTTAATACAATTTGACTAAAAGTTTATATGAAATAAAAAAAAATAGAAGTAAATTTCATCTAAATTCACTCAAATTTAACCACTCCAACAAAAAAACTCATCAAAATCCCAAAAAATCGGAGTTGGTTTAAAATTACTTTATTACAATTTGACTAAAAATTTATGTAAAATCCAAAAAAATAGGTGTTAATTTCATCTAAATTTACTGAAATTTAACTCCTCCAACAAATAAAATCATCAAAATCCAAAAAAATCGAAGTTGGTTTCAAATTCCGTTAATACAATTTGACTAAAAATTTATATAAAATAAAAAAAATAGAAGTAAATTTCATCTAAATTCAATCAAATTTAACTCCTCCAACCAAAAAACTCATCAAAATCCCAAAAAATCGAAGTTGGTTTCAAATTACTTTATTACAATTTGACTAAAAATTTATATAAAATCAAAAAAAATAGAAGTAAATTTCATCTAAATTCACTCAAATTTAACTCGTCCAACAAAAAAACTCATCAAAATCCAAAAAAATTAAAGTTAGTTTCAAATTACTTTATTACAATTTGACTAAAAATTTATATAAAATTAAAAAAAATAGAAGTAAATTTCATCTAAATTCAATCAAATTTAACTCCTCCAACCAAAAAACTCATCAAAATCCAAAAAAATCGAAGTTGGTTTCAAATTACTTTATTACAATTTGACTAAAAATTTATATAAAATCCAAAAAAATAAAATTAAATTCCATCTAAATTCACTCAAATTTAACTCCTCCAACAAAAAAACTCATCAAAATCCTAAAAAATCGAAGATTGTTTCACATTACTTTATTACAATTTGACTAAAAATTTATATAAAATCCAAAAAAATAGAAGTAAATTTCATCTAAATTCACTCAAATTTAACTCGTCCAACAAAAAAACTCATCAAAATCCAAAAAAATTGAAGTTGGTTTCAAATTACTTTATTACAATTTGACTAAAAATTTATATAAAATTAAAAAAAATAGAAGTAAATTTCATCTAAATTCAATCAAATTTAACTCCTCCAACCAAAAAACTCTTCAAAACCCAAAAAAATCGAAGTTGGTTTCAAATTACTTTATTACAATTTGACTAAAAATTTATATAAAATCCAAAAAAATAAAATTAAATTCCATCTAAATTCACTCAAATTTAACTCCTCCAACAAAAAACTCATCAAAATCCTAAAAAATCGAAGTTGGTTTAAAATTACTTTATTACAATTTGACTAAAAATTTATATAAAATCAAAAAAAAAATACAAGTAAATTTCATCTAAATTCACTCGAATTTAACTCCTCCAACAAAAAAACTCATCAAAATACATCAAAATAGAAATTGGTTTCAAATTACTTTATTACAATTTGACTAAAAATTTATATAAAACAAAAAAAATAGAAGTAAATTTCATCTAAATTCACTCAAATTTAACTCCACCAACAAAAAAACTCATCAAAATCCAAAAAAATCGAAGTTGGTTTCGAATTACTTTATTACAATTTGACTAAAAATGTATATAAAATCCAAAAAAATAAAATTAAATTTCATCTAAATTCACTCAAATTTAAATCGTCCAACAAAAAAACTTATCAAAATCCAAAAAAATCGAAGTTGGTTTCAAATTACTTTATTACAATTTGACTAAAAATTTATATAAAATTAAAAAAAATAGAAGTAAATTTCATCTGAATTCACTCAAATTTAACTCCACCAACAAAAAAACTCATCAAAATCCAAAAAAAAAAAGTTGGTTTCAAATTACTTTATTACAATTTGACTAAAAATTTATATAAAATTAAAAAAAATAGAAGTAAATTTCATCTAAATTCAATCAAATTTAACTCCTCCAACCAAAAAACTCATCAAAATCCAAAAAAATCGAAGTTGGTTTCAAATTACTTTATTACAATTTGACTAAAAATTTATATAAAATCCAAAAAATAAAATTAAATTCCATCTAAATTCACTCAAATTTAACTCCTCCAACAAAAAAACTCATCAAAATTGTAAAAAATCGAAGATTGTTTCACATTACTTTATTACAATTGGACTAAAAATTTGTATAAAATCCAAAAAAATAGAAGTAAATTTCATCTAAATTCACTCAAATTTAACTCGTCCAACAACCAAAATCATCAAAATCCAAAAAAATCGAAGTTGGTTTCAAATTCCGTTAATACAATTTGACTAAAAATTTATATGAAATAAAAAAAAATAGCAGTAAATTTCATCTGAATTCACTCAAATTTAACCACTCCAACAAAAAAACTCATCAAAATCCAAAAAAATCGAAGTTGGTTTAAAATTACTTTATTACAATTTGACTAAAAATTTATATAAAATAAAAAAAAATAGAAGTAAATTTCATCTAAATTCACTCAAATTTAACTCGTCCAACAAAAAAACTCATCAAAATCCAAAAAAATTAAAGTTAGTTTCAAATTACTTTATTACAATTTGACTAAAAATTTATATAAAATTAAAAAAAATAGAAGTAAATTTCATCTAAATTCAATCAAATTTAACTCCTCCAACCAAAAAACTCATCAAAATCCAAAAAAAGCGAAGTTGGTTTCAAATTACTTTATTACAATTTGACTAAAAATTTATATAAAATCCAAAAAAATAAAATTAAATTCCATCTAAATTCACTCAAATTTAACTCCTCCAACAAAAAAACTCATCAAAATCCTAAAAAATCGAAGATTGTTTCACATTACTTTATTACAATTTGACTAAAAATTTATATAAAATCCAAAAAAATAGAAGTAAATTTCATCTAAATTCACTCAAATTTAACTCGTCCAACAAAAAAACTCATCAAAATCCAAAAAAATTGAAGTTGGTTTCAAATTACTTTATTACAATTTGACTAAAAATTTATATAAAATTAAAAAAAATAGAAGTAAATTTCATCTAAATTCAATCAAATTTAACTCCTCCAACCAAAAAACTCTTCAAAACCCAAAAAAATCGAAGTTGGTTTCAAATTACTTTATTACAATTTGACTAAAAATTTATATAAAATCCAAAAAAATAAAATTAAATTCCATCTAAATTCACTCAAATTTAACTCCTCCAACAAAAAACTCATCAAAATCCTAAAAAATCGAAGTTGGTTTAAAATTACTTTATTACAATTTGACTAAAAATTTATATAAAATCAAAAAAAAAATACAAGTAAATTTCATCTAAATTCACTCGAATTTAACTCCTCCAACAAAAAAACTCATCAAAATACATCAAAATAGAAATTGGTTTCAAATTACTTTATTACAATTTGACTAAAAATTTATATAAAACAAAAAAAAATAGAAGTAAATTTCATCTAAATTCACTCAAATTTAACTCCACCAACAAAAAAACTCATCAAAATCCAAAAAAATCGAAGTTGGTTTCGAATTACTTTATTACAATTTGACTAAAAATGTATATAAAATCCAAAAAAATAAAATTAAATTTCATCTAAATTCACTCAAATTTAAATCGTCCAACAAAAAAACTTATCAAAATCCAAAAAAATCGAAGTTGGTTTCAAATTACTTTATTACAATTTGACTAAAAATTTATATAAAATTAAAAAAAATAGAAGTAAATTTCATCTGAATTCACTCAAATTTAACTCCACCAACAAAAAAACTCATCAAAATCCAAAAAAATTGAAGTTGGTTTCAAATTACTTTATTACAATTTGACTAAAAATTTATATAAAATTAAAAAAAATAGAAGTAAATTTCATCTAAATTCAATCAAATTTAACTCCTCCAACCAAAAAACTCATCAAAATCCAAAAAAATCGAAGTTGGTTTCAAATTACTTTATTACAATTTGACTAAAAATTTATATAAAATCCAAAAAATAAAATTAAATTCCATCTAAATTCACTCAAATTTAACTCCTCCAACAAAAAAACTCATCAAAATTGTAAAAAATCGAAGATTGTTTCACATTACTTTATTACAATTGGACTAAAAATTTGTATAAAATCCAAAAAAATAGAAGTAAATTTCATCTAAATTCACTCAAATTTAACTCGTCCAACAACCAAAATCATCAAAATCCAAAAAAATCGAAGTTGGTTTCAAATTCCGTTAATACAATTTGACTAAAAATTTATATGAAATAAAAAAAAATAGCAGTAAATTTCATCTGAATTCACTCAAATTTAACCACTCCAACAAAAAAACTCATCAAAATCCAAAAAAATCGAAGTTGGTTTAAAATTACTTTATTACAATTTGACTAAAAATTTATATAAAATAAAAAAAAATAGAAGTAAATTTCATCTACATTCACTCAAATTTAACTCCTCCATAAAAAAAAACTCATCAAAATCCAAAAAATCGAAGTTGGTTTCAAATTACTTTATTACAATTTGACTAAAAATTTATATAAAATAAAAAAAATAGAAGTAAATTTCATCTAAATTCAATCAAATTTAACTCCTCCAACCAAAAAACTCATCAAAATCCAAAAAAATCGAAGTTGGTTTCAAATTACTTTATTACAATTTGACTAAAAATTTATATAAAACAAAAAAAAATAGTAGTAAATTTCATCTAAATTCACTCAAATTTAACTCCTCCAACAAAAAAACTCATCAAAATCCAAAAAAATCGAAGTTGGTTTCAAATCACTTTATTACAATTTGACTAAAAATTTATATAAATAAAAAAAAATAGAAGTAAATTTCATCTAAATTCACTCAAATTTAACTCCTCCAACAAAAAAACTCTTCAAAATCCAAAAAAATCGAAGTTGGTTTAAAATTACTTTATTTCAATTTGACTAAAAATTTATATAAAATCCAAAAAAATAGGTGTTAATTTCATCTAAATTTACTGACATTTAACTCCTCCACCAACCAAAATCATCAAAATCCAAAAAAATCGAAGTTGGTTTCAAATTCCGTTAATACAATTAGACTAAAAATTTATATAAAATCAAAAAAAATAAAATTAAATTTCATCTAAATTCACTCAAATTTAAATCGTCCAACAAAAAAACTTATCAAAATCCAAAAAAATCGAAGTTGGTTTCAAATTACTTTATTACAATTTGACTAAAAATTTATATAAAATTAAAAAAAATAGAAGTAAATTTCATCTAAATTCACTCAAATTTAACTCCACCAACAAAAAAACTCATCAAAATCCAAAAACATTGAAGTTGGTTTCAAATTACTTTATTACAATTTGACTAAAAATTTATATAAAATTAAAAAAAATAGAAGTAAATTTCATCTAAATTCAATCAAATTTAACTCCTCCAACCAAAAAACTCATCAAAATCCAAAAAAATCGAAGTTGGTTTCAAATTACTTTATTACAATTTGACTAAAAATTTATATAAAATTAAAAAAGATAGAAGTAAATTCCATCTAAATTCACTCAAATTTAACTCCTCCAACAAAAAAACTCATCAAAATTTAAAAAAATCGAAGATTGTTTCACATTACTTTATTACAATTGGACTAAAAATTTGTATAAAATCCAAAAAAAATAGAAGTAAATTTCATCTAAATTCACTCAAATTTAACTCGTCCAACAACCAAAATCATCAAAATCCAAAAAAATCGAAGTTGGTTTCAAATTCCGTTAATACAATTTGACTAAAAATTTATATGAAATAAAAAAAAATAGCAGTAAATTTCATCTAAATTCACTCAAATTTAATCACTCCAACAAAAAAACTCATCAAAATCCAAAAAAATCGAAGTTGGTTTAAAATTACTTTATTACAAAATGACTAAAAATTTATATAAAATCCAAAAAAATAGGTGTTAATTTCATCTAAATTTACTGAAATTTAACTCCTCCAACAACCAAAATCATCAAAATCCAAAAAAATCGAAGTTGGTTTCAAATTCCTTTAATACAATTAGACTAAAAATTTATATAAAATAAAAAAAATAGAAGTAAATTTCATCTACATTCACTCGAATTTAACTCCTCCAACAAAAAAACTCATCAAAATACATAAAAATAGAAATTGGTTTCAAATTACTTTATTACAATTTGACTAAAAATTTATATAAAACAAAAAAAAATAGTAAATTTCATCTAAATTCACTCAAATTTAACTCCTCCAACAAAAAAACTCATCAAAATCCCAAAAAATCGAAGTTGGTTTCAAATTACTTTATTACAATTTGACTAAAAATTTATATAAATCAAAAAAAATAGAAGTAAATTTCATCTAAATTCACTCAAATTTAACTCGTCCAACAAAAAAACTCATCAAAATCCAAAAAAATTGAAGTTGGTTTCAAATTACTTTATTACAATTTGACTAAAAATTTATATAAAATTAAAAAAAATAGAAGTAAATTTCATCTAAATTCAATCAAATTTAACTCCTCCAACCAAAAAACTCATCAAAATCCAAAAAAATCGAAGTTGGTTTCAAATTACTTTATTACAATTTGACTAAAAATTTATATAAAATCCAAAAAAATAAAATTAAATTCCATCTAAATTCACTCAAATTTAACTCCTCCAACAAAAAAACTCATCAAAATCCTAAAAAATCGAAGATTGTTTCACATTACTTTATTACAATTTGACTAAAAATTTATATAAAATCCAAAAAAATAGAAGTAAATTTCATCTAAATTCACTCAAATTTAACTCGTCCAACAAAAAAACTCATCAAAATCCAAAAAAATTGAAGTTGGTTTCAAATTACTTTATTACAATTTGACTAAAAATTTATATAAAATTAAAAAAAATAGAAGTAAATTTCATCTAAATTCAATCAAATTTAACTCCTCCAACCAAAAAACTCATCAAAATCCCAAAAAATCGAAGTTGGTTTCAAATTACTTTATTACAATTTGACTAAAAATTTATATAAAATCCAAAAAAATAGAAGTAAATTTCATCTAAATTCACTCAAATTTAACTCGTCCAACAAAAAAACTCATCAAAATCCAAAAAAATTGAAGTTGGTTTCAAATTACTTTATTACAATTTGACTAAAAATTTATATAAAATTAAAAAAAATAGAAGTAAATTTCATCTAAATTCAATCAAATTTAACTCCTCCAACCAAAAAACTCATCAAAATCCAAAAAAATCGAAGTTGGTTTCAAATTACTTTATTACAATTTGACTAAAAATTTATATAAAATCCAAAAAAATAAAATTAAATTCCATCTAAATTCACTCAAATTTAACTCCTCCAACAAAAAAACTCATCAAAATCCTAAAAAATCGAAGATTGTTTCACATTACTTTATTACAATTTGACTAAAAATTTATATAAAATCCAAAAAAATAGAAGTAAATTTCATCTAAATTCACTCAAATTTAACTCGTCCAACAAAAAAACTCATCAAAATCCAAAAAAATTGAAGTTGGTTTCAAATTACTTTATTACAATTTGACTAAAAATTTATATAAAATTAAAAAAAATAGAAGTAAATTTCATCTAAATTCAATCAAATTTAACTCCTCCAACCAAAAAACTCATCAAAATCCAAAAAAATCGAAGTTGGTTTCAAATTACTTTATTACAATTTGACTAAAAATTTATATAAAATCCAAAAAAATAAAATTAAATTCCATCTAAATTCACTCAAATTTAACTCCTCCAACAAAAAAACTCATCAAAATCCTAAAAAATCGAAGATTGTTTCACATTACTTTATTACAATTGGACTAAAAATTTGTATAAAATTCAAAAAAATAGGTGTTAATTTCATCTAAATTTACTGAAATTTAACTCCTCCAACAACCAAAATCATCAAAATCCAAAAAAATCGAAGTTGGTTTCAAATTCCGTTAATACAATTAGACTAAAAATTTATATAAAATAAAAAAAATAGAAGTAAATTTCATCTACATTCACTCAAATTTAACTCCTCCAACAAAAAAAACTCATCAAAATCCAAAAAATCGAAGTTGGATTCAAATTACTTTATTACAATTTGACTAAAAATTTATATAAAATAAAAAAAAATAGAAGTAAATTTCATTTAAATTCAATCAAATTTAACTCCTCCAACCAAAAAACTCATCAAAATCCAAAAAAATCAAAGTTGGTTTCAAATTACTTTATTACAATTTGACTAAAAATTTATATAAAATCCAAAAAAATAAAATTAAATTCCATATAAATTCACTCAAATTTAACTCCTCCAACAAAAAAACTAATCAAAATTAAAAAAAATCGAAGATTGTTTCACATTACTTTATTACAATTGGACTAAAAATTTATATAAAATCCAAAAAAATAGAAGTAAATTTCATCTAAATTCACTCAAATTTAACTCCTCCAACAACGAAAATCATCAAAATCCAAAAAAATCGAAGTTGGTTTCAAATTCCGTTAATACATTTTGACTAAAAATTTATATGAAATAAAAAAAAATAGAAGTAAATTTCATCTAAATTCACTCAAATTTAACCACTCCAACAAAAAAACTGATCAAAATCCAAAAAAATCGAAGTTGGTTTAAAATTACTTTATTACAATTTGACTAAAAATTTATATAAAATCCAAAAAAATAGGTGTTAATTTCATCTAAATTTACTGACATTTAACTCCTCCACCAACCAAAATCATCAAAATCCAAAAAAATCGAAGTTGGTTTCAAATTCCGTTAATACAATTAGACTAAAAATTTATATAAAATCCAAAAAAATAAAATTAAATTTCATCTAAATTCACTCAAATTTAAATCGTCCAACAAAAAAACTTATCAAAATCCAAAAAAATCGAAGTAGGTTTCAAATCACTTTATTACAATTTGACTAAAAATTTATATAAATAAAAAAAAATAGAAGTAAATTTCATCTAAATTCACTCAAATTTAACTCCTCCAACAACCAAAATCATCAAAATCCAAAAAATCGAAGTTGGTTTCAAATTACTTTATTACACTTTGACTAAAAATTTATATAAAATCAAAAAAAATACAAGTAAATTTCATCTAAATTCACTCGAATTTAACCACTCCAACAAAAAAACTCATCAAAATCCAAAAAAATCGAAGTTGGTTTAAAATTACTTTATTACAATTTGACTAAAAATTTATATAAAATCCAAAAAAATAGGTGTTAATTTCATCTAAATTTACTGAAATTTAACTCCTCCAACAACCAAAATCATCAAAATCCAAAAAAATCAAAGTTGGTTTCAAATTCCGTTAATACAATTTGACTAAAAATTTATATAAAATAAAAAAAATAGAAGTAAATTTCATCTAAATTCACTCAAATTTAACTCCTCCAACAAAAAAACTCTTCAAAATCCAAAAAAATCGAAGTTGGTTTAAAATTCCGTTAATACAATTTGACTAAAAATTTATATGAAATAAAAAAAATAGCAGTAAATTTCATCTAAATTCACTCAAATTTAACCACTCCAACAAAAAAACTCATCAAAATCCAAAAAAATCGAAGTTGGTTTAAAATTACTTTATTACAAAATGACTAAAAATTTATATAAAATCCAAAAAAATAGGTGTTAATTTCATCTAAATTTACTGAAATTTAACTCCTCCAACAACCAAAATCATCAAAATCCAAAAAAATCGAAGTTGGTTTCAAATTCCTTTAATACAATTAGACTAAAAATTTATATAAAATAAAAAAAAATAGAAGTAAATTTCATCTACATTCACTCGAATTTAACTCCTCCAACAAAAAAACTCATCAAAATACATAAAAATAGAAATTGGTTTCAAATTACTTTTTTACAATTTGACTAAAAATTTATATAAAACAAAAAAAAATAGTAAATTTCATCTAAATTCACTCAAATTTAACTCCTCCAACAAAAAAACTCATCAAAATCCCAAAAAATCGAAGTTGGTTTCAAATTACTTTATTACAATTTGACTAAAAATTTATATAAATAAAAAAAAATAGAAGTAAATTTCATCTAAATTCACTCAAATTTAACTCCTCCAACAACCAAAATCATCAAAATCCAAAAAATCGAAGTTGGTTTCAAATTACTTTATTACAATTTGACTAAAAATTTATATAAAATAAAAAAAAATAGAAGTAAATTCCATCTAAATTCACTCAAATTTAACTCCTCCAACAACCAAAATCATCAAAATCCAAAAAAATCGAAGATTGTTTCACATTACTTTATTACAATTGGACTAAAAATTTGTATAAAATCCATAAAAATAGAAGTAAATTTCATCTAAATTCACTCAAATATAACTCGTCCAACAACCAAAATCATCAAAATCCAAAAAAATCGAAGTTGGTTTCAAATTCCGTTAATACAATTTGACTAAAAGTTTATATGAAATAAAAAAAAATAGAAGTAAATTTCATCTAAATTCACTCGAATTTAACCACTCCAACAAAAAAACTCATCAAAATCCAAAAAAATCGAAGTTGGTTTAAAATTACTTTATTACAATTTGACTAAAAATTTATATAAAATCCAAAAAAATAGGTGTTAATTTCATCTAAATTTACTGAAATTTAACTCCTCCAACAACCAAAATCATCAAAATCCAAAAAAATCAAAGTTGGTTTCAAATTCCGTTAATACAATTTGACTAAAAATTTATATAAAATAAAAAAAATAGAAGTAAATTTCATCTAAATTCACTCAAATTTAACTCCTCCAACAAAAAAACTCTTCAAAATCCAAAAAAATCGAAGTTGGTTTAAAATTACTTTATTTCAATTTGACTAAAAATTTATATAAAATCCAAAAAAATAGGTGTTAATTTCATCTAAATTTACTGACATTTAACTCCTCCACCAACCAAAATCATCAAAATCCAAAAACATTGAAGTTGGTTTCAAATTACTTTATTACAATTTGACTAAAAATTTATATAAAATTAAAAAAAATAGAAGTAAATTTCATCTAAATTCAATCAAATTTAACTCCTCCAACCAAAAAACTCATCAAAATCCAAAAAAATCGAAGTTGGTTTCAAATTACTTTATTACAATTGGACTAAAAATTTGTATAAAATCCAAAAAAATAGAGATAAATTTCATCTAAATTCACTCAAATTTAACTCGTCCAACAACCAAAATCATCAAAATCCAAAAAAATCGAAGTTGGTTTCAAATTCCGTTAATACAATTTGACTAAAAATTTATATGAAATAAAAAAAATAGCAGTAAATTTCATCTAAATTCACTCAAATTTAACCACTCCAACAAAAAAACTCATCAAAATCCAAAAAAATCGAAGTTGGTTTAAAATTACTTTATTACAAAATGACTAAAAATTTATATAAAATCCAAAAAAATAGGTGTTAATTTCATCTAAATTTACTGAAATTTAACTCCTCCAACAACCAAAATCATCAAAATCCAAAAAAATCGAAGTTGGTTTCAAATTCCTTTAATACAATTAGACTAAAAATTTATATAAAATAAAAAAAAATAGAAATAAATTTCATCTACATTCACTCGAATTTAACTCCTCCAACAAAAAAACTCATCAAAATACATAAAAATAGAAATTGGTTTCAAATTACTTTATTACAATTTGACTAAAAATTTATATAAAACAAAAAAAAATAGTAAATTTCATCTAAATTCACTCAAATTTAACTCCTCCAACAAAAAAACTCATCAAAATCCCAAAAAATCGAAGTTGGTTTCAAATTACTTTATTACAATTTGACTAAAAATTTATATAAATAAAAAAAAATAGAAGTAAATTTCATCTAAATTCACTCAAATTTAACTCCTCCAACAACCAAAATCATCAAAATCCAAAAAATCGAAGTTGGTTTCAAATTACTTTATTACAATTTGACTAAAAATTTATATAAAATAAAAAAAAATAGAAGTAAATTCCATCTAAATTCACTCAAATTTAACTCCTCCAACAACCAAAATCATCAAAATCCAAAAAAATCGAAGATTGTTTCACATTACTTTATTACAATTGGACTAAAAATTTGTATAAAATCCATAAAAATAGAAGTAAATTTCATCTAAATTCACTCAAATTTAACTCGTCCAACAACCAAAATCATCAAAATCCAAAAAAATCGAAGTTGGTTTCAAATTCCGTTAATACAATTTGACTAAAAGTTTATATGAAATAAAAAAAAATAGAAGTAAATTTCATCTAAATTCACTCAAATTTAACCACTCCAACAAAAAAACTCATCAAAATCCCAAAAAATCGGAGTTGGTTTAAAATTACTTTATTACAATTTGACTAAAAATTTATGTAAAATCCAAAAAAATAGGTGTTAATTTCATCTAAATTTACTGAAATTTAACTCCTCCAACAAATAAAATCATCAAAATCCAAAAAAATCGACGTTGGTTTCAAATTCCGTTAATACAATTTGACTAAAAATTTATATAAAATAAAAAAAATAGAAGTAAATTTCATCTAAATTCAATCAAATTTAACTCCTCCAACCAAAAAACTCATCAAAATCCCAAAAAATCGAAGTTGGTTTCAAATTACTTTATTACAATTTGACTAAAAATTTATATAAAATCAAAAAAAATAGAAGTAAATTTCATCTAAATTCACTCAAATTTAACTCGTCCAACAAAAAAACTCATCAAAATCCAAAAAAATTAAAGTTAGTTTCAAATTACTTTATTACAATTTGACTAAAAATTTATATAAAATTAAAAAAAATAGAAGTAAATTTCATCTAAATTCAATCAAATTTAACTCCTCCAACCAAAAAACTCATCAAAATCCAAAAAAATCGAAGTTGGTTTCAAATTACTTTATTACAATTTGACTAAAAATTTATATAAAATCCAAAAAAATAAAATTAAATTCCATCTAAATTCACTCAAATTTAACTCCTCCAACAAAAAAACTCATCAAAATCCTAAAAAATCGAAGATTGTTTCACATTACTTTATTACAATTTGACTAAAAATTTATATAAAATCCAAAAAAATAGAAGTAAATTTCATCTAAATTCACTCAAATTTAACTCGTCCAACAAAAAAACTCATCAAAATCCAAAAAAATTGAAGTTGGTTTCAAATTACTTTATTACAATTTGACTAAAAATTTATATAAAATTAAAAAAAATAGAAGTAAATTTCATCTAAATTCAATCAAATTTAACTCCTCCAACCAAAAAACTCTTCAAAAACCCAAAAAAATCGAAGTTGGTTTCAAATTACTTTATTACAATTTGACTAAAAATTTATATAAAATCCAAAAAAATAAAATTAAATTCCATCTAAATTCACTCAAATTTAACTCCTCCAACAAAAAACTCATCAAAATCCTAAAAAATCGAAGTTGGTTTAAAATTACTTTATTACAATTTGACTAAAAATTTATATAAAATCAAAAAAAAATACAAGTAAATTTCATCTAAATTCACTCGAATTTAACTCCTCCAACAAAAAAACTCATCAAAATACATCAAAATAGAAATTGGTTTCAAATTACTTTATTACAATTTGACTAAAAATTTATATAAAACAAAAAAAAATAGAAGTAAATTTCATCTAAATTCACTCAAATTTAACTCCACCAACAAAAAAACTCATCAAAATCCAAAAAAATCGAAGTTGGTTTCGAATTACTTTATTACAATTTGACTAAAAATGTATATAAAATCCAAAAAAATAAAATTAAATTTCATCTAAATTCACTCAAATTTAAATCGTCCAACAAAAAAACTTATCAAAATCCAAAAAAATCGAAGTTGGTTTCAAATTACTTTATTACATTTTGACTAAAAATTTATATAAAATCCAAAAAAATAGAAGTAAATTTCATCTGAATTCACTCAAATTTAACTCCACCAACAAAAAAACTCATCAAAATCCAAAAAAATTGAAGTTGGTTTCAAATTACTTTATTACAATTTGACTAAAAATTTATATAAAATTAAAAAAAATAGAAGTAAATTTCATCTAAATTCAATCAAATTTAACTCCTCCAACCAAAAAACTCTTCAAAACCCAAAAAAATCGAAGTTGGTTTCAAATTACTTTATTACATTTTGACTAAAAATTTATATAAAATCCAAAAAAATAGAAGTAAATTTCATCTGAATTCACTCAAATTTAACTCCACCAACAAAAAAACTCATCAAAATCCAAAAAAATCGAAGTTGGTTTCAAATTACTTTATTACAATTTGACTAAAAATTTATATAAAATCCAAAAAATAAAATTAAATTCCATCTAAATTCACTCAAATTTAACTCCTCCAACAAAAAAACTCATCAAAATTGTAAAAAATCGAAGATTGTTTCACATTACTTTATTACAATTGGACTAAAAATTTGTATAAAATCCAAAAAAATAGAAGTAAATTTCATCTAAATTCACCCAAATTTAACTCGTCCAACAACCAAAATCATCAAAATCCAAAAAAATCGAAGTTGGTTTCAAATTCCGTTAATACAATTTGACTAAAAATTTATATGAAATAAAAAAAAATAGCAGTAAATTTCATCTGAATTCACTCAAATTTAACCACTCCAACAAAAAAACTCATCAAAATCCAAAAAAATCGAAGTTGGTTTAAAATTACTTTATTACAATTTGACTAAAAATTTATATAAAATCCAAAAAAATAGGTGTTAATTTCATCTAAATTTACTGAAATTTAACTCCTCCAACAACCAAAATCATCAAAATCCAAAAAAATCGAAGTTGGTTTCAAATTCCGTTAATACAATTAGACTAAAAATTTATATAAAATAAAAAAAAATAGAAGTAAATTTCATCTACATTCACTCAAATTTAACTCCTCCATAAAAAAAAACTCATCAAAATCCAAAAAATCGAAGTTGGTTTCAAATTACTTTATTACAATTTGACTAAAAATTTATATAAAATAAAAAAAATAGAAGTAAATTTCATCTAAATTCAATCAAATTTAACTCCTCCAACCAAAAAACTCATCAAAATCCAAAAAAATCGAAGTTGGTTTCAAATTACTTTATTACAATTTGACTAAAAATTTATATAAAACAAAAAAAAATAGTAGTAAATTTCATCTAAATTCACTCAAATTTAACTCCTCCAACAAAAAAACTCATCAAAATCCAAAAAAATCGAAGTTGGTTTCAAATCACTATATTACAATTTGACTAAAAATTTATATAAATAAAAAAAAAAAGAAGTAAATTTCATCTAAATTCACTCAAATTTAACTCCTCCAACAAAAAAACTCTTCAAAATCCAAAAAAATCGAAGTTGGTTTAAAATTACTTTATTTCAATTTGACTAAAAATTTATATAAAATCCAAAAAAATAGGTGTTAATTTCATCTAAATTTACTGACATTTAACTCCTCCACCAACCAAAATCATCAAAATCCAAAAAAATCGAAGTTGGTTTCAAATTCCGTTAATACAATTAGACTAAAAATTTATATAAAATCAAAAAAAATAAAATTAAATTTCATCTAAATTCACTCAAATTTAAATCGTCCAACAAAAAAACTTATCAAAATCCAAAAAAATCGAAGTTGGTTTCAAATTACTTTATTACAATTTGACTAAAAATTTATATAAAATTAAAAAAAATAGAAGTAAATTTCATCTAAATTCACTCAAATTTAACTCGTCCAACAAAAAAACTCATCAAAATCCAAAAAAATTGAAGTTGGTTTCAAATTACTTTATTACAATTTGACTAAAAATTTATATAAAATTAAAAAAAATAGAAGTAAATTTCATCTAAATTCAATCAAATTTAACTCCTCCAACCAAAAAACTCTTCAAAAACCCAAAAAAATCGAAGTTGGTTTCAAATTACTTTATTACAATTTGACTAAAAATTTATATAAAATCCAAAAAAATAAAATTAAATTCCATCTAAATTCACTCAAATTTAACTCCTCCAACAAAAAACTCATCAAAATCCTAAAAAATCGAAGTTGGTTTAAAATTACTTTATTACAATTTGATTAAAAATTTATATAAAATCAAAAAAAAATACAAGTAAATTTCATCTAAATTCACTCGAATTTAACTCCTCCAACAAAAAAACTCATCAAAATACATCAAAATAGAAATTGGTTTCAAATTACTTTATTACAATTTGACTAAAAATTTATATAAAACAAAAAAAAATAGAAGTAAATTTCATCTAAATTCACTCAAATTTAACTCCACCAACAAAAAAACTCATCAAAATCCAAAAAAATCGAAGTTGGTTTCGAATTACTTTATTACAATTTGACTAAAAATGTATATAAAATCCAAAAAAATAAAATTAAATTTCATCTAAATTCACTCAAATTTAAATCGTCCAACAAAAAAACTTATCAAAATCCAAAAAAATCGAAGTTGGTTTCAAATTACTTTATTACATTTTGACTAAAAATTTATATAAAATCCAAAAAAATAGAAGTAAATTTCATCTGAATTCACTCAAATTTAACTCCACCAACAAAAAAACTCATCAAAATCCAAAAAAATTGAAGTTGGTTTCAAATTACTTTATTACAATTTGACTAAAAATTTATATAAAATTAAAAAAAATAGAAGTAAATTTCATCTAAATTCAATCAAATTTAACTCCTCCAACCAAAAAACTCTTCAAAACCCAAAAAAATCGAAGTTGGTTTCAAATTACTTTATTACATTTTGACTAAAAATTTATATAAAATCCAAAAAAATAGAAGTAAATTTCATCTGAATTCACTCAAATTTAACTCCACCAACAAAAAAACTCATCAAAATCCAAAAAAATCGAAGTTGGTTTCAAATTACTTTATTACAATTTGACTAAAAATTTATATAAAATCCAAAAAATAAAATTAAATTCCATCTAAATTCACTCAAATTTAACTCCTCCAACAAAAAAACTCATCAAAATTGTAAAAAATCGAAGATTGTTTCACATTACTTTATTACAATTGGACTAAAAATTTGTATAAAATCCAAAAAAATAGAAGTAAATTTCATCTAAATTCACCCAAATTTAACTCGTCCAACAACCAAAATCATCAAAATCCAAAAAAATCGAAGTTGGTTTCAAATTCCGTTAATACAATTTGACTAAAAATTTATATGAAATAAAAAAAAATAGCAGTAAATTTCATCTGAATTCACTCAAATTTAACCACTCCAACAAAAAAACTCATCAAAATCCAAAAAAATCGAAGTTGGTTTAAAATTACTTTATTACAATTTGACTAAAAATTTATATAAAATCCAAAAAAATAGGTGTTAATTTCATCTAAATTTACTGAAATTTAACTCCTCCAACAACCAAAATCATCAAAATCCAAAAAAATCGAAGTTGGTTTCAAATTCCGTTAATACAATTAGACTAAAAATTTATATAAAATAAAAAAAAATAGAAGTAAATTTCATCTACATTCACTCAAATTTAACTCCTCCATAAAAAAAAACTCATCAAAATCCAAAAAATCGAAGTTGGTTTCAAATTACTTTATTACAATTTGACTAAAAATTTATATAAAATAAAAAAAATAGAAGTAAATTTCATCTAAATTCAATCAAATTTAACTCCTCCAACCAAAAAACTCATCAAAATCCAAAAAAATCGAAGTTGGTTTCAAATTACTTTATTACAATTTGACTAAAAATTTATATAAAACAAAAAAAAATAGTAGTAAATTTCATCTAAATTCACTCAAATTTAACTCCTCCAACAAAAAAACTCATCAAAATCCAAAAAAATCGAAGTTGGTTTCAAATCACTATATTACAATTTGACTAAAAATTTATATAAATAAAAAAAAAAAGAAGTAAATTTCATCTAAATTCACTCAAATTTAACTCCTCCAACAAAAAAACTCTTCAAAATCCAAAAAAATCGAAGTTGGTTTAAAATTACTTTATTTCAATTTGACTAAAAATTTATATAAAATCCAAAAAAATAGGTGTTAATTTCATCTAAATTTACTGACATTTAACTCCTCCACCAACCAAAATCATCAAAATCCAAAAAAATCGAAGTTGGTTTCAAATTCCGTTAATACAATTAGACTAAAAATTTATATAAAATCAAAAAAAATAAAATTAAATTTCATCTAAATTCACTCAAATTTAAATCGTCCAACAAAAAAACTTATCAAAATCCAAAAAAATCGAAGTTGGTTTCAAATTACTTTATTACAATTTGACTAAAAATTTATATAAAATTAAAAAAAATAGAAGTAAATTTCATCTAAATTCACTCAAATTTAACTCCACCAACAAAAAAACTCATCAAAATCCAAAAACATTGAAGTTGGTTTCAAATTACTTTATTACAATTTGACTAAAAATTTATATAAAATTAAAAAAAATAGAAGTAAATTTCATCTAAATTCAATCAAATTTAACTCCTCCAACCAAGAAACTCATCAAAATCCAAAAAAATCGAAGTTGGTTTCAAATTACTTTATTACAATTTGACTAAAAATTTATATAAAATCCAAAAAATAAAATTAAATTCCATCTAAATTCACTCAAATTTAACTCCTCCAACAAAAAAACTCATCAAAATCCTAAAAAATCGAAGATTGTTTCACATTACTTTATTACAATTGGACTAAAAATTTGTATAAAATCCAAAAAAAATAGAAGTAAATTTCATGTAAATTCACTCAAATTTAACTCGTCCAACAACCAAAATCATCAAAATCCAAAAAAATCGAAGTTGGTTTCAAATTCCGTTAATACAATTTGACTAAAAATTTATATGAAATAAAAAAAAATAGCAGTAAATTTCATCTAAATTCACTCAAATTTAACCACTCCAACAAAAAAACTCATCAAAATCCAAAAAAATCGAAGTTGGTTTAAAATTACTTTATTACAAAATGACTAAAAATTTATATAAAATCCAAAAAAATAGGTGTTAATTTCATCTAAATTTACTGAAATTTAACTCCTCCAACAACCAAAATCATCAAAATCCAAAAAAATCGAAGTTGGTTTCAAATTCCTTTAATACAATTAGACTAAAAATTTATATAAAATAAAAAAAAATAGAAGTAAATTTCATCTACATTCACTCGAATTTAACTCCTCCAACAAAAAAACTCATCAAAATACATAAAAATAGAAATTGGTTTCAAATTACTTTATTACAATTTGACTAAAAATTTATATAAAACAAAAAAAAATAGTAAATTTCATCTAAATTCACTCAAATTTAACTCGTCCAACAAAAAAACTCATCAAAATCCCAAAAAATCGAAGTTGGTTTCAAATTACTTTATTACAATTTGACTAAAAATTTATATAAAATTAAAAAAAATAGAAGTAAATTTCATCTAAATTCAATCAAATTTAACTCCTCCAACCAAAAAACTCTTCAAAATACATCAAAATAGAAATTGGTTTCAAATTACTTTATTACAATTTGACTAAAAATTTATATAAAACAAAAAAAAATAGAAGTAAATTTCATCTAAATTCACTCAAATTTAACTCCACCAACAAAAAAACTCATCAAAATCCAAAAAAATCGAAGTTGGTTTCGAATTACTTTATTACAATTTGACTAAAAATGTATATAAAATCCAAAAAAATAAAATTAAATTTCATCTAAATTCACTCAAATTTAAATCGTCCAACAAAAAAACTTATCAAAATCCAAAAAAATCGAAGTTGGTTTCAAATTACTTTATTACATTTTGACTAAAAATTTATATAAAATCCAAAAAAATAGAAGTAAATTTCATCTGAATTCACTCAAATTTAACTCCACCAACAAAAAAACTCATCAAAATCCAAAAAAATTGAAGTTGGTTTCAAATTACTTTATTACAATTTGACTAAAAATTTATATAAAATTAAAAAAAATAGAAGTAAATTTCATCTAAATTCAATCAAATTTAACTCCTCCAACCAAAAAACTCATCAAAATCCAAAAAAATCGAAGTTGGTTTCAAATTACTTTATTACAATTTGACTAAAAATTTATATAAAATCCAAAAAATAAAATTAAATTCCATCTAAATTCACTCAAATTTAACTCCTCCAACAAAAAAACTCATCAAAATTGTAAAAAATCGAAGATTGTTTCACATTACTTTATTACAATTGGACTAAAAATTTGTATAAAATCCAAAAAAATAGAAGTAAATTTCATCTAAATTCACTCAAATTTAACTCGTCCAACAACCAAAATCATCAAAATCCAAAAAAATCGAAGTTGGTTTCAAATTCCGTTAATACAATTTGACTAAAAATTTATATGAAATAAAAAAAAATAGCAGTAAATTTCATCTGAATTCACTCAAATTTAACCACTCCAACAAAAAAACTCATCAAAATCCAAAAAAATCGAAGTTGGTTTAAAATTACTTTATTACAATTTGACTAAAAATTTATATAAAATCCAAAAAAATAGGTGTTAATTTCATCTAAATTTACTGAAATTTAACTCCTCCAACAACCAAAATCATCAAAATCCAAAAAAATCGAAGTTGGTTTCAAATTCCGTTAATACAATTAGACTAAAAATTTATATAAAATAAAAAAAAATAGAAGTAAATTTCATCTACATTCACTCAAATTTAACTCCTCCATAAAAAAAAACTCATCAAAATCCAAAAAATCGAAGTTGGTTTCAAATTACTTTATTACAATTTGACTAAAAATTTATATAAAATAAAAAAAATAGAAGTAAATTTCATCTAAATTCAATCAAATTTAACTCCTCCAACCAAAAAACTCATCAAAATCCAAAAAAATCGAAGTTGGTTTCAAATTACTTTATTACAATTTGACTAAAAATTTATATAAAACAAAAAAAAATAGTAGTAAATTTCATCTAAATTCACTCAAATTTAACTCCTCCAACAAAAAAACTCATCAAAATCCAAAAAAATCGAAGTTGGTTTCAAATCACTTTATTACAATTTGACTAAAAATTTATATAAATAAAAAAAAAAAGAAGTAAATTTCATCTAAATTCACTCAAATTTAACTCCTCCAACAAAAAAACTCTTCAAAATCCAAAAAAATCGAAGTTGGTTTAAAATTACTTTATTTCAATTTGACTAAAAATTTATATAAAATCCAAAAAAATAGGTGTTAATTTCATCTAAATTTACTGACATTTAACTCCTCCACCAACCAAAATCATCAAAATCCAAAAAAATCGAAGTTGGTTTCAAATTCCGTTAATACAATTAGACTAAAAATTTATATAAAATCAAAAAAAATAAAATTAAATTTCATCTAAATTCACTCAAATTTAAATCGTCCAACAAAAAAACTTATCAAAATCCAAAAAAATCGAAGTTGGTTTCAAATTACTTTATTACAATTTGACTAAAAATTTATATAAAATTAAAAAAAATAGAAGTAAATTTCATCTAAATTCACTCAAATTTAACTCCACCAACAAAAAAACTCATCAAAATCCAAAAACATTGAAGTTGGTTTCAAATTACTTTATTACAATTTGACTAAAAATTTATATAAAATTAAAAAAAATAGAAGTAAATTTCATCTAAATTCAATCAAATTTAACTCCTCCAACCAAGAAACTCATCAAAATCCAAAAAAATCGAAGTTGGTTTCAAATTACTTTATTACAATTTGACTAAAAATTTATATAAAATCCAAAAAATAAAATTAAATTCCATCTAAATTCACTCAAATTTAACTCCTCCAACAAAAAAACTCATCAAAATCCTAAAAAATCGAAGATTGTTTCACATTACTTTATTACAATTGGACTAAAAATTTGTATAAAATCCAAAAAAAATAGAAGTAAATTTCATCTAAATTCACTCAAATTTAACTCGTCCAACAACCAAAATCATCAAAATCCAAAAAAATCGAAGTTGGTTTCAAATTCCGTTAATACAATTTGACTAAAAATTTATATGAAATAAAAAAAAATAGCAGTAAATTTCATCTGAATTCACTCAAATTTAACCACTCCAACAAAAAAACTCATCAAAATCCAAAAAAATCGAAGTTGGTTTAAAATTACTTTATTACAATTTGACTAAAAATTTATATAAAATCCAAAAAAATAGGTGTTAATTTCATCTAAATTTACTGAAATTTAACTCCTCCAACAACCAAAATCATCAAAATCCAAAAAAATCGAAGTTGGTTTCAAATTCCGTTAATACAATTAGACTAAAAATTTATATAAAATAAAAAAAAATAGAAGTAAATTTCATCTACATTCACTCAAATTTAACTCCTCCATAAAAAAAAACTCATCAAAATCCAAAAAATCGAAGTTGGTTTCAAATTACTTTATTACAATTTGACTAAAAATTTATATAAAATAAAAAAAATAGAAGTAAATTTCATCTAAATTCAATCAAATTTAACTCCTCCAACCAAAAAACTCATCAAAATCCAAAAAAATCGAAGTTGGTTTCAAATTACTTTATTACAATTTGACTAAAAATTTATATAAAACAAAAAAAAATAGTAGTAAATTTCATCTAAATTCACTCAAATTTAACTCCTCCAACAAAAAAACTCATCAAAATCCAAAAAAATCGAAGTTGGTTTCAAATCACTTTATTACAATTTGACTAAAAATTTATATAAATAAAAAAAAAAAGAAGTAAATTTCATCTAAATTCACTCAAATTTAACTCCTCCAACAAAAAAACTCTTCAAAATCCAAAAAAATCGAAGTTGGTTTAAAATTACTTTATTTCAATTTGACTAAAAATTTATATAAAATCCAAAAAAATAGGTGTTAATTTCATCTAAATTTACTGACATTTAACTCCTCCACCAACCAAAATCATCAAAATCCAAAAAAATCGAAGTTGGTTTCAAATTCCGTTAATACAATTAGACTAAAAATTTATATAAAATCAAAAAAAATAAAATTAAATTTCATCTAAATTCACTCAAATTTAAATCGTCCAACAAAAAAACTTATCAAAATCCAAAAAAATCGAAGTTGGTTTCAAATTACTTTATTACAATTTGACTAAAAATTTATATAAAATTAAAAAAAATAGAAGTAAATTTCATCTAAATTCACTCAAATTTAACTCCACCAACAAAAAAACTCATCAAAATCCAAAAACATTGAAGTTGGTTTCAAATTACTTTATTACAATTTGACTAAAAATTTATATAAAATTAAAAAAAATAGAAGTAAATTTCATCTAAATTCAATCAAATTTAACTCCTCCAACCAAGAAACTCATCAAAATCCAAAAAAATCGAAGTTGGTTTCAAATTACTTTATTACAATTTGACTAAAAATTTATATAAAATCCAAAAAATAAAATTAAATTCCATCTAAATTCACTCAAATTTAACTCCTCCAACAAAAAAACTCATCAAAATCCTAAAAAATCGAAGATTGTTTCACATTACTTTATTACAATTGGACTAAAAATTTGTATAAAATCCAAAAAAAATAGAAGTAAATTTCATCTAAATTCACTCAAATTTAACTCGTCCAACAACCAAAATCATCAAAATCCAAAAAAATCGAAGTTGGTTTCAAATTCCGTTAATACAATTTGACTAAAAATTTATATGAAATAAAAAAAAATAGCAGTAAATTTCATCTGAATTCACTCAAATTTAACCACTCCAACAAAAAAACTCATCAAAATCCAAAAAAATCGAAGTTGGTTTAAAATTACTTTATTACAATTTGACTAAAAATTTATATAAAATCCAAAAAAATAGGTGTTAATTTCATCTAAATTTACTGAAATTTAACTCCTCCAACAACCAAAATCATCAAAATCCAAAAAAATCGAAGTTGGTTTCAAATTCCGTTAATACAATTAGACTAAAAATTTATATAAAATAAAAAAAAATAGAAGTAAATTTCATCTACATTCACTCAAATTTAACTCCTCCATAAAAAAAAACTCATCAAAATCCAAAAAATCGAAGTTGGTTTCAAATTACTTTATTACAATTTGACTAAAAATTTATATAAAATAAAAAAAATAGAAGTAAATTTCATCTAAATTCAATCAAATTTAACTCCTCCAACCAAAAAACTCATCAAAATCCAAAAAAATCGAAGTTGGTTTCAAATTCCGTTAATACAATTAGACTAAAAATTTATATAAAATCAAAAAAAATAAAATTAAATTTCATCTAAATTCACTCAAATTTAAATCGTCCAACAAAAAAACTTATCAAAATCCAAAAAAATCGAAGTTGGTTTCAAATTACTTTATTACAATTTGACTAAAAATTTATATAAAATTAAAAAAAATAGAAGTAAATTTCATCTAAATTCACTCAAATTTAACTCCACCAACAAAAAAACTCATCAAAATCCAAAAACATTGAAGTTGGTTTCAAATTACTTTATTACAATTTGACTAAAAATTTATATAAAATTAAAAAAAATAGAAGTAAATTTCATCTAAATTCAATCAAATTTAACTCCTCCAACCAAGAAACTCATCAAAATCCAAAAAAATCGAAGTTGGTTTCAAATTACTTTATTACAATTTGACTAAAAATTTATATAAAATCCAAAAAATAAAATTAAATTCCATCTAAATTCACTCAAATTTAACTCCTCCAACAAAAAAACTCATCAAAATCCTAAAAAATCGAAGATTGTTTCACATTACTTTATTACAATTGGACTAAAAATTTGTATAAAATCCAAAAAAAATAGAAGTAAATTTCATCTAAATTCACTCAAATTTAACTCGTCCAACAACCAAAATCATCAAAATCCAAAAAAATCGAAGTTGATTTCAAATTCCGTTAATACAATTTGACTAAAAATTTATATGAAATAAAAAAAAATAGCAGTAAATTTCATCTAAATTCACTCAAATTTAACCACTCCAACAAAAAAACTCATCAAAATCCAAAAAAATCGAAGTTGGTTTAAAATTACTTTATTACAAAATGACTAAAAATTTATATAAAATCCAAAAAAATAGGTGTTAATTTCATCTAAATTTACTGAAATTTAACTCCTCCAACAACCAAAATCATCAAAATCCAAAAAAATCGAAGTTGGTTTCAAATTCCTTTAATACAATTAGACTAAAAATTTATATAAAATAAAAAAAAATAGAAGTAAATTTCATCTACATTCACTCGAATTTAACTCCTCCAACAAAAAAACTCATCAAAATACATAAAAATAGAAATTGGTTTCAAATTACTTTATTACAATTTGACTAAAAATTTATATAAAACAAAAAAAAATAGTAAATTTCATCTAAATTCACTCAAATTTAACTCGTCCAACAAAAAAACTCATCAAAATCCCAAAAAATCGAAGTTGGTTTCAAATTACTTTATTACAATTTGACTAAAAATTTATATAAAATTAAAAAAAATAGAAGTAAATTTCATCTAAATTCAATCAAATTTAACTCCTCCAACCAAAAAACTCTTCAAAATACATCAAAATAGAAATTGGTTTCAAATTACTTTATTACAATTTGACTAAAAATTTATATAAAACAAAAAAAAATAGAAGTAAATTTCATCTAAATTCACTCAAATTTAACTCCACCAACAAAAAAACTCATCAAAATCCAAAAAAATCGAAGTTGGTTTCGAATTACTTTATTACAATTTGACTAAAAATGTATATAAAATCCAAAAAAATAAAATTAAATTTCATCTAAATTCACTCAAATTTAAATCGTCCAACAAAAAAACTTATCAAAATCCAAAAAAATCGAAGTTGGTTTCAAATTACTTTATTACATTTTGACTAAAAATTTATATAAAATCCAAAAAAATAGAAGTAAATTTCATCTGAATTCACTCAAATTTAACTCCACCAACAAAAAAACTCATCAAAATCCAAAAAAATTGAAGTTGGTTTCAAATTACTTTATTACAATTTGACTAAAAATTTATATAAAATTAAAACAAATAGAAGTAAATTTCATCTAAATTCAATCAAATTTAACTCCTCCAACCAAAAAACTCATCAAAATCCAAAAAAATCGAAGTTGGTTTCAAATTACTTTATTACAATTTGACTAAAAATTTATATAAAATCCAAAAAATAAAATTAAATTCCATCTAAATTCACTCAAATTTAACTCCTCCAACAAAAAAACTCATCAAAATTGTAAAAAATCGAAGATTGTTTCACATTACTTTATTACAATTGGACTAAAAATTTGTATAAAATCCAAAAAAATAGAAGTAAATTTCATCTAAATTCACTCAAATTTAACTCGTCCAACAACCAAAATCATCAAAATCCAAAAAAATCGAAGTTGGTTTCAAATTCCGTTAATACAATTTGACTAAAAATTTATATGAAATAAAAAAAAATAGCAGTAAATTTCATCTGAATTCACTCAAATTTAACCACTCCAACAAAAAAACTCATCAAAATCCAAAAAAATCGAAGTTGGTTTAAAATTACTTTATTACAATTTGACTAAAAATTTATATAAAATCCAAAAAAATAGGTGTTAATTTCATCTAAATTTACTGAAATTTAACTCCTCCAACAACCAAAATCATCAAAATCCAAAAAAATCGAAGTTGGTTTCAAATTCCGTTAATACAATTAGACTAAAAATTTATATAAAATAAAAAAAAATAGAAGTAAATTTCATCTACATTCACTCAAATTTAACTCCTCCATAAAAAAAAACTCATCAAAATCCAAAAAATCGAAGTTGGTTTCAAATTACTTTATTACAATTTGACTAAAAATTTATATAAAATAAAAAAAATAGAAGTAAATTTCATCTAAATTCAATCAAATTTAACTCCTCCAACCAAAAAACTCATCAAAATCCAAAAAAATCGAAGTTGGTTTCAAATTACTTTATTACAATTTGACTAAAAATTTATATAAAACAAAAAAAAATAGTAGTAAATTTCATCTAAATTCACTCAAATTTAACTCCTCCAACAAAAAAACTCATCAAAATCCAAAAAAATCGAAGTTGGTTTCAAATCACTTTATTACAATTTGACTAAAAATTTATATAAATAAAAAAAAAAAGAAGTAAATTTCATCTAAATTCACTCAAATTTAACTCCTCCAACAAAAAAACTCTTCAAAATCCAAAAAAATCGAAGTTGGTTTAAAATTACTTTATTTCAATTTGACTAAAAATTTATATAAAATCCAAAAAAATAGGTGTTAATTTCATCTAAATTTACTGACATTTAACTCCTCCACCAACCAAAATCATCAAAATCCAAAAAAATCGAAGTTGGTTTCAAATTCCGTTAATACAATTAGACTAAAAATTTATATAAAATAAAAAAAAATAAAATTAAATTTCATCTAAATTCACTCAAATTTAAATCGTCCAACAAAAAAACTTATCAAAATCCAAAAAAATCGAAGTTGGTTTCAAATTACTTTATTACAATTTGACTAAAAATTTATATAAAATTAAAAAAAATAGAAGTAAATTTCATCTAAATTCACTCAAATTTAACTCCACCAACAAAAAAACTCATCAAAATCCAAAAACATTGAAGTTGGTTTCAAATTACTTTATTACAATTTGACTAAAAATTTATATAAAATTAAAAAAAATAGAAGTAAATTTCATCTAAATTCAATCAAATTTAACTCCTCCAACCAAGAAACTCATCAAAATCCAAAAAAATCGAAGTTGGTTTCAAATTACTTTATTACAATTTGACTAAAAATTTATATAAAATCCAAAAAATAAAATTAAATTCCATCTAAATTCACTCAAATTTAACTCCTCCAACAAAAAAACTCATCAAAATCCTAAAAAATCGAAGATTGTTTCACATTACTTTATTACAATTGGACTAAAAATTTGTATAAAATCCAAAAAAAATAGAAGTAAATTTCATCTAAATTCACTCAAATTTAACTCGTCCAACAACCAAAATCATCAAAATCCAAAAAAATCGAAGTTGGTTTCAAATTCCGTTAATACAATTTGACTAAAAATTTATATGAAATAAAAAAAAATAGCAGTAAATTTCATCTGAATTCACTCAAATTTAACCACTCCAACAAAAAAACTCATCAAAATCCAAAAAAATCGAAGTTGGTTTAAAATTACTTTATTACAATTTGACTAAAAATTTATATAAAATCCAAAAAAATAGGTGTTAATTTCATCTAAATTTACTGAAATTTAACTCCTCCAACAACCAAAATCATCAAAATCCAAAAAAATCGAAGTTGGTTTCAAATTCCGTTAATACAATTAGACTAAAAATTTATATAAAATAAAAAAAAATAGAAGTAAATTTCATCTACATTCACTCAAATTTAACTCCTCCATAAAAAAAAACTCATCAAAATCCAAAAAATCGAAGTTGGTTTCAAATTACTTTATTACAATTTGACTAAAAATTTATATAAAATAAAAAAAATAGAAGTAAATTTCATCTAAATTCAATCAAATTTAACTCCTCCAACCAAAAAACTCATCAAAATCCAAAAAAATCGAAGTTGGTTTCAAATTACTTTATTACAATTTGACTAAAAATTTATATAAAACAAAAAAAAATAGTAGTAAATTTCATCTAAATTCACTCAAATTTAACTCCTCCAACAAAAAAACTCATCAAAATCCAAAAAAATCGAAGTTGGTTTCAAATCACTTTATTACAATTTGACTAAAAATTTATATAAATAAAAAAAAAAAGAAGTAAATTTCATCTAAATTCACTCAAATTTAACTCCTCCAACAAAAAAACTCTTCAAAATCCAAAAAAATCGAAGTTGGTTTAAAATTACTTTATTTCAATTTGACTAAAAATTTATATAAAATCCAAAAAAATAGGTGTTAATTTCATCTAAATTTACTGACATTTAACTCCTCCACCAACCAAAATCATCAAAATCCAAAAAAATCGAAGTTGGTTTCAAATTCCGTTAATACAATTAGACTAAAAATTTATATAAAATCAAAAAAAATAAAATTAAATTTCATCTAAATTCACTCAAATTTAAATCGTCCAACAAAAAAACTTATCAAAATCCAAAAAAATCGAAGTTGGTTTCAAATTACTTTATTACAATTTGACTAAAAATTTATATAAAATTAAAAAAAATAGAAGTAAATTTCATCTAAATTCACTCAAATTTAACTCCACCAACAAAAAAACTCATCAAAATCCAAAAACATTGAAGTTGGTTTCAAATTACTTTATTACAATTTGACTAAAAATTTATATAAAATTAAAAAAAATAGAAGTAAATTTCATCTAAATTCAATCAAATTTAACTCCTCCAACCAAGAAACTCATCAAAATCCAAAAAAATCGAAGTTGGTTTCAAATTACTTTATTACAATTTGACTAAAAATTTATATAAAATCCAAAAAATAAAATTAAATTCCATCTAAATTCACTCAAATTTAACTCCTCCAACAAAAAAACTCATCAAAATCCTAAAAAATCGAAGATTGTTTCACATTACTTTATTACAATTGGACTAAAAATTTGTATAAAATCCAAAAAAAATAGAAGTAAATTTCATCTAAATTCACTCAAATTTAACTCGTCCAACAACCAAAATCATCAAAATCCAAAAAAATCGAAGTTGGTTTCAAATTCCGTTAATACAATTTGACTAAAAATTTATATGAAATAAAAAAAAATAGCAGTAAATTTCATCTAAATTCACTCAAATTTAACCACTCCAACAAAAAAACTCATCAAAATCCAAAAAAATCGAAGTTGGTTTAAAATTACTTTATTACAAAATGACTAAAAATTTATATAAAATCCAAAAAAATAGGTGTTAATTTCATCTAAATTTACTGAAATTTAACTCCTCCAACAACCAAAATCATCAAAATCCAAAAAAATCGAAGTTGGTTTCAAATTCCTTTAATACAATTAGACTAAAAATTTATATAAAATAAAAAAAAATAGAAGTAAATTTCATCTACATTCACTCGAATTTAACTCCTCCAACAAAAAAACTCATCAAAATACATAAAAATAGAAATTGGTTTCAAATTACTTTATTACAATTTGACTAAAAATTTATATAAAACAAAAAAAAATAGTAAATTTCATCTAAATTCACTCAAATTTAACTCCTCCAACAAAAAAACTCATCAAAATCCCAAAAAATCGAAGTTGGTTTCAAATTACTTTATTACAATTTGACTAAAAATTTATATAAATCAAAAAAAATAGAAGTAAATTTCATCTAAATTCACTCAAATTTAACTCCTCCAACAACCAAAATCATCAAAATCCAAAAAATCGAAGTTGGTTTCAAATTACTTTATTACAATTTGACTAAAAATTTATATAAAATAAAAAAAAATAGAAGTAAATTTCATCTAAATTCACTCAAACTTAACCACTCCAACAAAAAAACTCATCAAATTCCAAAAAAATCGAAGTTGGTTTAAAATTACTTTATTACAATTTGACTAAAAATTTATATAAAATCCAAAAAAATAAAATTAAATTCCATCTAAATTCACTCAAATTTAACTCCTCCAACAACTAAAATCATCAAAATCCAAAAAAATCGAAGATTGTTTCACATTACTTTATTACAATTGGACTAAAAATTTGTATAAAATCCAAAAAAATAGAAGTAAATTTCATCTAAATTCACTCAAATTTAACTCGTCCAACAACCAAAATCATCAAAATCCAAAAAAATCGAAGTTGGTTTCAAATTCCGTTAATACAATTTGACTAAAAGTTTATATGAAATAAAAAAAAATAGAAGTAAATTTCATCTAAATTCACTCAAATTTAACCACTCCAACAAAAAAAACTCATCAAAATCCAAAAAAATCGAAGTTGGTTTAAAATTACTTTATTACAATTTGACTAAAAATTTATATAAAATCCAAAAAAATAGGTGTTAATTTCATCTAAATTTACTCAAATTTAACTCCTCCAACAAAAAAACTCATCAAAATCCAAAAAAATCGAAGTTGGTTTCAAATCACTTTATTACAATTTGACTAAAAATTTATATAAATAAAAAAAAAAAGAAGTAAATTTCATCTAAATTCACTCAAATTTAACTCCTCCAACAAAAAAACTCTTCAAAATCCAAAAAAATCGAAGTTGGTTTAAAATTACTTTATTTCAATTTGACTAAAAATTTATATAAAATCCAAAAAAATAGGTGTTAATTTCATCTAAATTTACTGACATTTAACTCCTCCACCAACCAAAATCATCAAAATCCAAAAAAATCGAAGTTGGTTTCAAATTCCGTTAATACAATTAGACTAAAAATTTATATAAAATCAAAAAAAATAAAATTAAATTTCATCTAAATTCACTCAAATTTAAATCGTCCAACAAAAAAACTTATCAAAATCCAAAAAAATCGAAGTTGGTTTCAAATTACTTTATTACAATTTGACTAAAAATTTATATAAAATTAAAAAAAATAGAAGTAAATTTCATCTAAATTCACTCAAATTTAACTCCACCAACAAAAAAACTCATCAAAATCCAAAAACATTGAAGTTGGTTTCAAATTACTTTATTACAATTTGACTAAAAATTTATATAAAATTAAAAAAAATAGAAGTAAATTTCATCTAAATTCAATCAAATTTAACTCCTCCAACCAAGAAACTCATCAAAATCCAAAAAATAAAATTAAATTCCATCTAAATTCACTCAAATTTAACTCCTCCAACAAAAAAACTCATCAAAATCCTAAAAAATCGAAGATTGTTTCACATTACTTTATTACAATTGGACTAAAAATTTGTATAAAATCCAAAAAAAATAGAAGTAAATTTCATCTAAATTCACTCAAATTTAACTCGTCCAACAACCAAAATCATCAAAATCCAAAAAAATCGAAGTTGGTTTCAAATTCCGTTAATACAATTTGACTAAAAATTTATATGAAATAAAAAAAAATAGCAGTAAATTTCATCTGAATTCACTCAAATTTAACCACTCCAACAAAAAAACTCATCAAAATCCAAAAAAATCGAAGTTGGTTTAAAATTACTTTATTACAATTTGACTAAAAATTTATATAAAATCCAAAAAAATAGGTGTTAATTTCATCTAAATTTACTGAAATTTAACTCCTCCAACAACCAAAATCATCAAAATCCAAAAAAATCGAAGTTGGTTTCAAATTCCGTTAATACAAATAGACTAAAAATTTATATAAAATAAAAAAAAATAGAAGTAAATTTCATCTACATTCACTCAAATTTAACTCCTCCATAAAAAAAAACTCATCAAAATCCAAAAAATCGAAGTTGGTTTCAAATTACTTTATTACAATTTGACTAAAAATTTATATAAAATAAAAAAAATAGAAGTAAATTTCATCTAAATTCAATCAAATTTAACTCCTCCAACCAAAAAACTCATCAAAATCCAAAAAAATCGAAGTTGGTTTCAAATTACTTTATTACAATTTGACTAAAAATTTATATAAAACAAAAAAAAATAGTAGTAAATTTCATCTAAATTCACTCAAATTTAACTCCTCCAACAAAAAAACTCATCAAAATCCAAAAAAATCGAAGTTGGTTTCAAATCACTTTATTACAATTTGACTAAAAATTTATATAAATAAAAAAAAAAAGAAGTAAATTTCATCTAAATTCACTCAAATTTAACTCCTCCAACAAAAAAACTCTTCAAAATCCAAAAAAATCGAAGTTGGTTTAAAATTACTTTATTTCAATTTGACTAAAAATTTATATAAAATCCAAAAAAATAGGTGTTAATTTCATCTAAATTTACTGACATTTAACTCCTCCACCAACCAAAATCATCAAAATCCAAAAAAATCGAAGTTGGTTTCAAATTCCGTTAATACAATTAGACTAAAAATTTATATAAAATCAAAAAAAATAAAATTAAATTTCATCTAAATTCACTCAAATTTAAATCGTCCAACAAAAAAACTTATCAAAATCCAAAAAAATCGAAGTTGGTTTCAAATTACTTTATTACAATTTGACTAAAAATTTATATAAAATTAAAAAAAATAGAAGTAAATTTCATCTAAATTCACTCAAATTTAACTCCACCAACAAAAAAACTCATCAAAATCCAAAAACATTGAAGTTGGTTTCAAATTACTTTATTACAATTTGACTAAAAATTTATATAAAATTAAAAAAAATAGAAGTAAATTTCATCTAAATTCAATCAAATTTAACTCCTCCAACCAAGAAACTCATCAAAATCCAAAAAAATCGAAGTTGGTTTCAAATTACTTTATTACAATTTGACTAAAAATTTATATAAAATCCAAAAAATAAAATTAAATTCCATCTAAATTCACTCAAATTTAACTCCTCCAACAAAAAAACTCATCAAAATCCTAAAAAATCGAAGATTGTTTCACATTACTTTATTACAATTGGACTAAAAATTTGTATAAAATCCAAAAAAAATAGAAGTAAATTTCATCTAAATTCACTCAAATTTAACTCGTCCAACAACCAAAATCATCAAAATCCAAAAAAATCGAAGTTGGTTTCAAATTCCGTTAATACAATTTGACTAAAAATTTATATGAAATAAAAAAAAATAGCAGTAAATTTCATCTAAATTCACTCAAATTTAACCACTCCAACAAAAAAACTCATCAAAATCCAAAAAAATCGAAGTTGGTTTAAAATTACTTTATTACAAAATTACTAAAAATTTATATAAAATCCAAAAAAATAGGTGTTAATTTCATCTAAATTTACTGAAATTTAACTCCTCCAACAACCAAAATCATCAAAATCCAAAAAAATCGAAGTTGGTTTCAAATTCCTTTAATACAATTAGACTAAAAATTTATATAAAATAAAAAAAAATAGAAGTAAATTTCATCTACATTCACTCGAATTTAACTCCTCCAACAAAAAAACTCATCAAAATACATAAAAATAGAAATTGGTTTCAAATTACTTTATTACAATTTGACTAAAAATTTATATAAAACAAAAAAAAATAGTAAATTTCATCTAAATTCACTCAAATTTAACTCGTCCAACAAAAAAACTCATCAAAATCCCAAAAAATCGAAGTTGGTTTCAAATTACTTTATTACAATTTGACTAAAAATTTATATAAAATTAAAAAAAATAGAAGTAAATTTCATCTAAATTCAATCAAATTTAACTCCTCCAACCAAAAAACTCTTCAAAACCCAAAAAAATCGAAGTTGGTTTCAAATTACTTTATTACAATTTGACTAAAAATTTATATAAAATCCAAAAAAATAAAATTAAATTCCATCTAAATTCACTCAAATTTAACTCCTCCAACAAAAAACTCATCAAAATCCTAAAAAATCGAAGTTGGTTTAAAATTACTTTATTACAATTTGACTAAAAATTTATATAAAATCAAAAAAAAATACAAGTAAATTTCATCTAAATTCACTCGAATTTAACTCCTCCAACAAAAAAACTCATCAAAATACATCAAAATAGAAATTGGTTTCAAATTACTTTATTACAATTTGACTAAAAATTTATATAAAACAAAAAAAAATAGAAGTAAATTTCATCTAAATTCACTCAAATTTAACTCCACCAACAAAAAAACTCATCAAAATCCAAAAAAATCGAAGTTGGTTTCGAATTACTTTATTACAATTTGACTAAAAATGTATATAAAATCCAAAAAAATAAAATTAAATTTCATCTAAATTCACTCAAATTTAAATCGTCCAACAAAAAAACTTATCAAAATCCAAAAAAATCGAAGTTGGTTTCAAATTACTTTATTACATTTTGACTAAAAATTTATATAAAATCCAAAAAAATAGAAGTAAATTTCATCTGAATTCACTCAAATTTAACTCCACCAACAAAAAAACTCATCAAAATCCAAAAAAATTGAAGTTGGTTTCAAATTACTTTATTACAATTTGACTAAAAATTTATATAAAATTAAAAAAAATAGAAGTAAATTTCATCTAAATTCAATCAAATTTAACTCCTCCAACCAAAAAACTCATCAAAATCCAAAAAAATCGAAGTTGGTTTCAAATTACTTTATTACAATTTGACTAAAAATTTATATAAAATCCAAAAAATAAAATTAAATTCCATCTAAATTCACTCAAATTTAACTCCTCCAACAAAAAAACTCATCAAAATTGTAAAAAATCGGAGATTGTTTCACATTACTTTATTACAATTGGACTAAAAATTTGTATAAAATCCAAAAAAATAGAAGTAAATTTCATCTAAATTCACTCAAATTTAACTCGTCCAACAACCAAAATCATCAAAATCCAAAAAAATCGAAGTTGGTTTCAAATTCCGTTAATACAATTTGACTAAAAATTTATATGAAATAAAAAAAAATAGCAGTAAATTTCATCTGAATTCACTCAAATTTAACCACTCCAACAAAAAAACTCATCAAAATCCAAAAAAATCGAAGTTGGTTTAAAATTACTTTATTACAATTTGACTAAAAATTTATATAAAATCCAAAAAAATAGGTGTTAATTTCATCTAAATTTACTGAAATTTAACTCCTCCAACAACCAAAATCATCAAAATCCAAAAAAATCGAAGTTGGTTTCAAATTCCGTTAATACAATTAGACTAAAAATTTATATAAAATAAAAAAAAATAGAAGTAAATTTCATCTACATTCACTCAAATTTAACTCCTCCATAAAAAAAAACTCATCAAAATCCAAAAAATCGAAGTTGGTTTCAAATTACTTTATTACAATTTGACTAAAAATTTATATAAAATAAAAAAAATAGAAGTAAATTTCATCTAAATTCAATCAAATTTAACTCCTCCAACCAAAAAACTCATCAAAATCCAAAAAAATCGAAGTTGGTTTCAAATTACTTTATTACAATTTGACTAAAAATTTATATAAAACAAAAAAAAATAGTAGTAAATTTCATCTAAATTCACTCAAATTTAACTCCTCCAACAAAAAAACTCATCAAAATCCAAAAACATTGAAGTTGGTTTCAAATCACTTTATTACAATTTGACTAAAAATTTATATAAATAAAAAAAAAAGAAGTAAATTTCATCTAAATTCACTCAAATTTAACTCCTCCAACCAAGAAACTCATCAAAATCCAAAAAAATCGAAGTTGGTTTCAAATTACTTTATTACAATTTGACTAAAAATTTATATAAAATCCAAAAAATAAAATTAAATTCCATCTAAATTCACTCAAATTTAACTCCTCCAACAAAAAAACTCATCAAAATCCTAAAAAATCGAAGATTGTTTCACATTACTTTATTACAATTGGACTAAAAATTTGTATAAAATCCAAAAAAAATAGAAGTAAATTTCATCTAAATTCACTCAAATTTAACTCGTCCAACAACCAAAATCATCAAAATCCAAAAAAATCGAAGTTGGTTTCAAATTCCGTTAATACAATTTGACTAAAAATTTATATGAAATAAAAAAAAATAGCAGTAAATTTCATCTAAATTCACTCAAATTTAACCACTCCAACAAAAAAACTCATCAAAATCCAAAAAAATCGAAGTTGGTTTAAAATTACTTTATTACAAAATGACTAAAAATTTATATAAAATCCAAAAAAATAGGTGTTAATTTCATCTAAATTTACTGAAATTTAACTCCTCCAACAACCAAAATCATCAAAATCCAAAAAAATCGAAGTTGGTTTCAAATTCCTTTAATACAATTAGACTAAAAATTTATATAAAATAAAAAAAAATAGAAGTAAATTTCATCTACATTCACTCGAATTTAACTCCTCCAACAAAAAAACTCATCAAAATACATAAAAATAGAAATTGGTTTCAAATTACTTTATTACAATTTGACTAAAAATTTATATAAAACAAAAAAAAATAGTAAATTTCATCTAAATTCACTCAAATTTAACTCCTCCAACAAAAAAACTCATCAAAATCCCAAAAAATCGAAGTTGGTTTCAAATTACTTTATTACAATTTGACTAAAAATTTATATAAATCAAAAAAAATAGAAGTAAATTTCATCTAAATTCACTCAAATTTAACTCCTCCAACAACCAAAATCATCAAAATCCAAAAAATCGAAGTTGGTTTAAAATTACTTTATTACAATTTGACTAAAAATTTATATAAAATCCAAAAAAATAAAATTAAATTCCATCTAAATTCACTCAAATTTAACTCCTCCAACAACTAAAATCATCAAAATCCAAAAAAATCGAAGATTGTTTCACATTACTTTATTACAATTGGACTAAAAATTTGTATAAAATCCAAAAAAATAGAAGTAAATTTCATCTAAATTCACTCAAATTTAACTCGTCCAACAACCAAAATCATCAAAATCCAAAAAAATCGAAGTTGGTTTCAAATTCCGTTAATACAATTTGACTAAAAGTTTATATGAAATAAAAAAAAATAGAAGTAAATTTCATCTAAATTCACTCAAATTTAACCACTCCAACAAAAAAAAACTCATCAAAATCCAAAAAAATCGAAGTTGGTTTAAAATTACTTTATTACAATTTGACTAAAAATTTATATAAAATCCAAAAAAATAGGTGTTAATTTCATCTAAATTTACTGACATTTAACTCCTCCACCAACCAAAATCATCAAAATCCAAAAAAATCGAAGTTGGTTTCAAATTCCGTTAATACAATTAGACTAAAAATTTATATAAAATCAAAAAAAATAAAATTAAATTTCATCTAAATTCACTCAAATTTAAATCGTCCAACAAAAAAACTTATCAAAATCCAAAAAAATCGAAGTTGGTTTCAAATTACTTTATTACAATTTGACTAAAAATTTATATAAAATTAAAAAAAATAGAAGTAAATTTCATCTAAATTCACTCAAATTTAACTCCACCAACAAAAAAACTCATCAAAATCCAAAAACATTGAAGTTGGTTTCAAATTACTTTATTACAATTTGACTAAAAATTTATATAAAATTAAAAAAAATAGAAGTAAATTTCATCTAAATTCAATCAAATTTAACTCCTCCAACCAAGAAACTCATCAAAATCCAAAAAAATCGAAGTTGGTTTCAAATTACTTTATTACAATTTGACTAAAAATTTATATAAAATCCAAAAAATAAAATTAAATTCCATCTAAATTCACTCAAATTTAACTCCTCCAACAAAAAAACTCATCAAAATCCTAAAAAATCGAAGATTGTTTCACATTACTTTATTACAATTGGACTAAAAATTTGTATAAAATCCAAAAAAAATAGAAGTAAATTTCATCTAAATTCACTCAAATTTAACTCGTCCAACAACCAAAATCATCAAAATCCAAAAAAATCGAAGTTGGTTTCAAATTCCGTTAATACAATTTGACTAAAAATTTATATGAAATAAAAAAAATAGCAGTAAATTTCATCTAAATTCACTCAAATTTAACCACTCCAACAAAAAAACTCATCAAAATCCAAAAAAATCGAAGTTGGTTTAAAATTACTTTATTACAAAATTACTAAAAATTTATATAAAATCCAAAAAAATAGGTGTTAATTTCATCTAAATTTACTGAAATTTAACTCCTCCAACAACCAAAATCATCAAAATCCAAAAAAATCGAAGTTGGTTTCAAATTCCTTTAATACAATTAGACTAAAAATTTATATAAAATAAAAAAAAATAGAAGTAAATTTCATCTACATTCACTCGAATTTAACTCCTCCAACAAAAAAACTCATCAAAATACATAAAAATAGAAATTGGTTTCAAATTACTTTATTACAATTTGACTAAAAATTTATATAAAACAAAAAAAAATAGTAAATTTCATCTAAATTCACTCAAATTTAACTCGTCCAACAAAAAAACTCATCAAAATCCCAAAAAATCGAAGTTGGTTTCAAATTACTTTATTACAATTTGACTAAAAATTTATATAAAATTAAAAAAAATAGAAGTAAATTTCATCTAAATTCAATCAAATTTAACTCCTCCAACCAAAAAACTCTTCAAAACCCAAAAAAATCGAAGTTGGTTTCAAATTACTTTATTACAATTTGACTAAAAATTTATATAAAATCCAAAAAAATAAAATTAAATTCCATCTAAATTCACTCAAATTTAACTCCTCCAACAAAAAACTCATCAAAATCCTAAAAAATCGAAGTTGGTTTAAAATTACTTTATTACAATTTGACTAAAAATTTATATAAAATCAAAAAAAAATACAAGTAAATTTCATCTAAATTCACTCGAATTTAACTCCTCCAACAAAAAAACTCATCAAAATACATCAAAATAGAAATTGGTTTCAAATTACTTTATTACAATTTGACTAAAAATTTATATAAAACAAAAAAAAATAGAAGTAAATTTCATCTAAATTCACTCAAATTTAACTCCACCAACAAAAAAACTCATCAAAATCCAAAAAAATCGAAGTTGGTTTCGAATTACTTTATTACAATTTGACTAAAAATGTATATAAAATCCAAAAAAATAAAATTAAATTTCATCTAAATTCACTCAAATTTAAATCGTCCAACAAAAAAACTTATCAAAATCCAAAAAAATCGAAGTTGGTTTCAAATTACTTTATTACATTTTGACTAAAAATTTATATAAAATCCAAAAAAATAGAAGTAAATTTCATCTGAATTCACTCAAATTTAACTCCACCAACAAAAAAACTCATCAAAATCCAAAAAAATTGAAGTTGGTTTCAAATTACTTTATTACAATTTGACTAAAAATTTATATAAAATTAAAAAAAATAGAAGTAAATTTCATCTAAATTCAATCAAATTTAACTCCTCCAACCAAAAAACTCATCAAAATCCAAAAAAATCGAAGTTGGTTTCAAATTACTTTATTACAATTTGACTAAAAATTTATATAAAATCCAAAAAATAAAATTAAATTCCATCTAAATTCACTCAAATTTAACTCCTCCAACAAAAAAACTCATCAAAATTGTAAAAAATCGGAGATTGTTTCACATTACTTTATTACAATTGGACTAAAAATTTGTATAAAATCCAAAAAAATTGAAGTAAATTTCATCTAAATTCACTCAAATTTAACTCGTCCAACAACCAAAATCATCAAAATCCAAAAAAATCGAAGTTGGTTTCAAATTCCGTTAATACAATTTGACTAAAAATTTATATGAAATAAAAAAAAATAGCAGTAAATTTCATCTGAATTCACTCAAATTTAACCACTCCAACAAAAAAACTCATCAAAATCCAAAAAAATCGAAGTTGGTTTAAAATTACTTTATTACAATTTGACTAAAAATTTATATAAAATCCAAAAAAATAGGTGTTAATTTCATCTAAATTTACTGAAATTTAACTCCTCCAACAACCAAAATCATCAAAATCCAAAAAAATCGAAGTTGGTTTCAAATTCCGTTAATACAATTAGACTAAAAATTTATATAAAATAAAAAAAAATAGAAGTAAATTTCATCTACATTCACTCAAATTTAACTCCTCCATAAAAAAAAACTCATCAAAATCCAAAAAATCGAAGTTGGTTTCAAATTACTTTATTACAATTTGACTAAAAATTTATATAAAATAAAAAAAATAGAAGTAAATTTCATCTAAATTCAATCAAATTTAACTCCTCCAACCAAAAAACTCATCAAAATCCAAAAAAATCGAAGTTGGTTTCAAATTACTTTATTACAATTTGACTAAAAATTTATATAAAACAAAAAAAAATAGTAGTAAATTTCATCTAAATTCACTCAAATTTAACTCCTCCAACAAAAAAACTCATCAAAATCCAAAAACATTGAAGTTGGTTTCAAATCACTTTATTACAATTTGACTAAAAATTTATATAAATAAAAAAAAAAGAAGTAAATTTCATCTAAATTCACTCAAATTTAACTCCTCCAACCAAGAAACTCATCAAAATCCAAAAAAATCGAAGTTGGTTTCAAATTACTTTATTACAATTTGACTAAAAATTTATATAAAATCCAAAAAATAAAATTAAATTCCATCTAAATTCACTCAAATTTAACTCCTCCAACAAAAAAACTCATCAAAATCCTAAAAAATCGAAGATTGTTTCACATTACTTTATTACAATTGGACTAAAAATTTGTATAAAATCCAAAAAAAATAGAAGTAAATTTCATCTAAATTCACTCAAATTTAACTCGTCCAACAACCAAAATCATCAAAATCCAAAAAAATCGAAGTTGGTTTCAAATTCCGTTAATACAATTTGACTAAAAATTTATATGAAATAAAAAAAAATAGCAGTAAATTTCATCTAAATTCACTCAAATTTAACCACTCCAACAAAAAAACTCATCAAAATCCAAAAAAATCGAAGTTGGTTTAAAATTACTTTATTACAAAATGACTAAAAATTTATATAAAATCCAAAAAAATAGGTGTTAATTTCATCTAAATTTACTGAAATTTAACTCCTCCAACAACCAAAATCATCAAAATCCAAAAAAATCGAAGTTGGTTTCAAATTCCTTTAATACAATTAGACTAAAAATTTATATAAAATAAAAAAAAATAGAAGTAAATTTCATCTACATTCACTCGAATTTAACTCCTCCAACAAAAAAACTCATCAAAATACATAAAAATAGAAATTGGTTTCAAATTACTTTATTACAATTTGACTAAAAATTTATATAAAACAAAAAAAAATAGTAAATTTCATCTAAATTCACTCAAATTTAACTCCTCCAACAAAAAAACTCATCAAAATCCCAAAAAATCGAAGTTGGTTTCAAATTACTTTATTACAATTTGACTAAAAATTTATATAAATCAAAAAAAATAGAAGTAAATTTCATCTAAATTCACTCAAATTTAACTCCTCCAACAACCAAAATCATCAAAATCCAAAAAATCGAAGTTGGTTTCAAATTACTTTATTACAATTTGACTAAAAATTTATATAAAATAAAAAAAAATAGAAGTAAATTTCATCTAAATTCACTCAAACTTAACCACTCCAACAAAAAAACTCATCAAATTCCAAAAAAATCGAAGTTGGTTTAAAATTACTTTATTACAATTTGACTAAAAATTTATATAAAATCCAAAAAAATAAAATTAAATTCCATCTAAATTCACTCAAATTTAACTCCTCCAACAACTAAAATCATCAAAATCCAAAAAAATCGAAGATTGTTTCACATTACTTTATTACAATTGGACTAAAAATTTGTATAAAATCCAAAAAAATAGAAGTAAATTTCATCTAAATTCACTCAAATTTAACTCGTCCAACAACCAAAATCATCAAAATCCAAAAAAATCGAAGTTGGTTTCAAATTCCGTTAATACAATTTGACTAAAAGTTTATATGAAATAAAAAAAAAATAGAAGTAAATTTCATCTAAATTCACTCAAATTTAACCACTCCAACAAAAAAAAACTCATCAAAATCCAAAAAAATCGAAGTTGGTTTAAAATTACTTTATTACAATTTGACTAAAAATTTATATAAAATCCAAAAAAATAGGTGTTAATTTCATCTAAATTTACTGAAATTTAACTCCTCCAACAACCAAAATCATCAAAATCCAAAAAAATCGAAGTTGGTTTCAAATTCCGTTAATACAATTTGACTAAAAATTTATATAAAATAAAAAAAATAGAAGTAAATTTCATCTAAATTCAATCAAATTTAACTCCTCCAACCAAAAAACTCATCAAAATCCCAAAAAATCGAAGTTGGTTTCAAATTACTTTATTACAATTTGACTAAAAATTTATATAAAATCCAAAAAAATAGAAGTAAATTTCATATAAATTCACTCAAATTTAACTCGTCCAACAAAAAAACTCATCAAAATCCAAAAAAATTAAAGTTGGTTTCAAATTACTTTATTACAATTTGACTAAAAATTTATATAAAATTAAAAAAAATAGAAGTAAATTTCATCTAAATTCAATCAAATTTAACTCCTCCAACCAAAAAACTCATCAAAATCCAAAAAAATCGAAGTTGGTTTCAAATTACTTTATTACAATTTGACTAAAAATTTATATAAAATCCAAAAAAATAAAATTAAATTCCATCTAAATTCACTCAAATTTAACTCCTCCAACAAAAAAACTCATCAAAATCCTAAAAAATCGAAGATTGTTTCACATTACTTTATTACAATTTGACTAAAAATTTATATAAAATCCAAAAAAAATACAAGTAAATTTCATCTAAATTCAAATTTAACTCGTCCAACAAAAAAACTCATCAAAATCCAAAAAAATTGAAGTTGGTTTCAAATTACTTTATTACAATTTGACTAAAAATTTATATAAAATTAAAAAAAATAGAAGTAAATTTCATCTAAATTCAATCAAATTTAACTCCTCCAACCAAAAAACTCATCAAAACCCAAAAAAATCGAAGTTGGTTTCAAATTACTTTATTACAATTTGACTAAAAATTTATATAAAATCCAAAAAAATAAAATTAAATTCCATCTAAATTCACTCAAATTTAACTCCTCCAACAAAAAAACTCATCAAAATCCTAAAAAATCGAAGATTGTTTCACATTACTTTATTACAATTGGACTAAAAATTTGTATAAAATCCAAAAAAATAGGTGTTAATTTCATCTAAATTTACTGAAATTTAACTCCTCCAACAACCAAAATCATCAAAATCCAAAAAAATCGAAGTTGGTTTCAAATTCCGTTAATACAATTAGACTAAAAATTTATATAAAATAAAAAAAAATAGAAGTAAATTTCATCTACATTCACTCAAATTTAACTCCTCCAACAAAAAAAACTCATCAAAATCCAAAAAATCGAAGTTGGTTTCAAATTACTTTATTACAATTTGACTAAAAATTTATATAAAATCCAAAAAAATAAAATTAAATTCCATCTAAATTTACTCAAATTTAACTCCTCCAACAAAAAAACTCATCAAAATCCTAAAAAATCGAAGATTGTTTCACATTACTTTATTACAATTTGACTAAAAATTTATATAAAATCCAAAAAAATACAAGTAAATTTCATCTAAATTCACTCAAATTTAACTCGTCCAACAAAAAAACTCATCAAAATCCAAAAAAATTGAAGTTGGTTTCAAATTACTTTATTACAATTTGACTAAAAATTTATATGAAATAAAAAAAAATAGAAGTAAATTTCATCTAAATTCACTCAAATTTAACCACTCCAACAAAAAAACTCATCAAAATCCAAAAAAATCGAAGTTGGTTTCAAATTACTTTATTACAATTTGACTAAAAATTTATATAAAATCCAAAAAATAAAATTAAATTCCATCTAAATTCACTCAAATTTAACTCCTCCAACAAAAAAACTCAACAAAATCCTAAAAAATCGAAGATTGTTTCACATTACTTTATTACAATTGGACTAAAAATTTGTATAAAATCCAAAAAAAATAGAAGTAAATTTCATCTAAATTCACTCAAATTTAACTCGTCCAACAACCAAAATCATCAAAATCCAAAAAAATCGAAGTTGGTTTCAAATTCCGTTAATACAATTTGACTAAAAATTTATATGAAATAAAAAAAAATAGCAGTAAATTTCATCTACATTCACTCGAATTTAACTCCTCCAACAAAAAAACTCATCAAAATACATAAAAATAGAAATTGGTTTCAAATTACTTTATTACAATTTGACTAAAAATTTATATAAAACAAAAAAAAATAGTAAATTTCATCTAAATTCACTCAAATTTAACTCCTCCAACAAAAAAACTCATCAAAATCCAAAAAAATCGAAGTTGGTTTCAAATTCCGTTAATACAATTAGACTAAAAATTTATATAAAATAAAAAAAAATAGAAGTAAATTTCATCTACATTCACTCAAATTTAACTCCTCCAACAAAAAAAACTCATCAAAATCCAAAAAATCGAAGTTGGTTTCAAATTACTTTATTACAATTTGACTAAAAATTTATATAAAATAAAAAAAAATAGAAGTAAATTCCATCTAAATTCAATCAAATTTAACTCCTCCAACCAAAAAACTCATCAAAATCCGAAAAAATCAAAGTTGGTTTCAAATTACTTTATTACAATTTGACTAAAAATTTATATAAAATCCAAAAAAATAGAAGTAAATTTCATCTAAATTCACTCAAATTTAACTCCTCCAACAACGAAAATCATCAAAATCCAAAAAAATCGAAGTTGGTTTCAAATTCCGTTAATACAATTTGACTAAAAATTTATATGAAATAAAAAAAATAGAAGTAAATTTCATCTAAATTCACTCAAATTTAACCACTCCAACAAAAATACTCATCAAAATCCAAAAAAATCGAAGTTGGTTTCAAATTACTTTATTACAATTTGACTAAAAATTTATATAAAATCCAAAAAATAAAATTAAATTCCATCTAAATTCACTCAAATTTAACTCCTCCAACAAAAAAACTCAACAAAATCCTAAAAAATCGAAGATTGTTTCACATTACTTTATTACAATTGGACTAAAAATTTGTATAAAATCCAAAAAAAATAGATGTAAATTTCATCTAAATTCACTCAAATTTAACTCGTCCAACAACCAAAATCATCAAAATCCAAAAAAATCGAAGTTGGTTTCAAATTCCGTTAATACAATTTGACTAAAAATTTATATGAAATAAAAAAAAATAGCAGTAAATTTCATCTAAATTCACTCAAATTTAACCACTCCAACAAAAAAACTCATCAAAATCCAAAAAAATCGAAGTTGGTTTAAAATTACTTTATTACAAAATGACTAAAAATTTATATAAAATCCAAAAAAATAGGTGTTAATTTCATCTAAATTTACTGAAATTTAACTCCTCCAACAACCAAAATCATCAAAATCCAAAAAAATCGAAGTTGGTTTCAAATTCCGTTAATACAATTTGACTAAAAGTTTATATGAAATAAAAAAAAATAGAAGTAAATTTCATCTAAATTCACTCAAATTTAACCACTCCAACAAAAAAAAACTCATCAAAATCCAAAAAAATCGAAGTTGGTTTAAAATTACTTTATTACAATTTGACTAAAAATTTATATAAAATCCAAAAAAATAGGTGTTAATTTCATCTAAATTTACTGAAATTTAACTCCTCCAACAACCAAAATCATCAAAATCCAAAAAAATCGAAGTTGGTTTCAAATTCCGTTAATACAATTTGACTAAAAATTTATATAAAATAAAAAAAATAGAAGTAAATTTCATCTAAATTCAATCAAATTTAACTCCTCCAACCAAAAAACTCATCAAAATCCCAAAAAATCGAAGTTGGTTTCAAATTACTTTATTACAATTTGACTAAAAATTTATATAAAATCCAAAAAAATAGAAGTAAATTTCATCTAAATTCACTCAAATTTAACTCGTCCAACAAAAAAACTCATCAAAATCCAAAAAAATTAAAGTTGGTTTCAAATTACTTTATTACAATTTGACTAAAAATTTATATAAAATTAAAAAAAATAGAAGTAAATTTCATCTAAATTCAATCAAATTTAACTCCTCCAACCAAAAAACTCATCAAAATCCAAAAAAATCGAAGTTGGTTTCAAATTACTTTATTACAATTTGACTAAAAATTTATATAAAATCCAAAAAAATAAAATTAAATTCCATCTAAATTCACTCAAATTTAACTCCTCCAACAAAAAAACTCATCAAAATCCTAAAAAATCGAAGATTGTTTCACATTACTTTATTACAATTTGACTAAAAATTTATATAAAATCCAAAAAAAATACAAGTAAATTTCATCTAAATTCAAATTTAACTCGTCCAACAAAAAAACTCATCAAAATCCAAAAAAATTGAAGTTGGTTTCAAATTACTTTATTACAATTTGACTAAAAATTTATATAAAATTAAAAAAAATAGAAGTAAATTTCATCTAAATTCAATCAAATTTAACTCCTCCAACCAAAAAACTCATCAAAACCCAAAAAAATCGAAGTTGGTTTCAAATTACTTTATTACAATTTGACTAAAAATTTATATAAAATCCAAAAAAATAAAATTAAATTCCATCTAAATTCACTCAAATTTAACTCCTCCAACAAAAAAACTCATCAAAATCCTAAAAAATCGAAGATTGTTTCACATTACTTTATTACAATTGGACTAAAAATTTGTATAAAATCCAAAAAAATAGGTGTTAATTTCATCTAAATTTACTGAAATTTAACTCCTCCAACAACCAAAATCATCAAAATCCAAAAAAATCGAAGTTGGTTTCAAATTCCGTTAATACAATTAGACTAAAAATTTATATAAAATAAAAAAAAATAGAAGTAAATTTCATCTACATTCACTCAAATTTAACTCCTCCAACAAAAAAAACTCATCAAAATCCAAAAAATCGAAGTTGGTTTCAAATTACTTTATTACAATTTGACTAAAAATTTATATAAAATCCAAAAAAATAAAATTAAATTCCATCTAAATTTACTCAAATTTAACTCCTCCAACAAAAAAACTCATCAAAATCCTAAAAAATCGAAGATTGTTTCACATTACTTTATTACAATTTGACTAAAAATTTATATAAAATCCAAAAAAATACAAGTAAATTTCATCTAAATTCACTCAAATTTAACTCGTCCAACAAAAAAACTCATCAAAATCCAAAAAAATTGAAGTTGGTTTCAAATTACTTTATTACAATTTGACTAAAAATTTATATGAAATAAAAAAAAATAGAAGTAAATTTCATCTAAATTCACTCAAATTTAACCACTCCAACAAAAAAACTCATCAAAATCCAAAAAAATCGAAGTTGGTTTCAAATTACTTTATTACAATTTGACTAAAAATTTATATAAAATCCAAAAAATAAAATTAAATTCCATCTAAATTCACTCAAATTTAACTCCTCCAACAAAAAAACTCAACAAAATCCTAAAAAATCGAAGATTGTTTCACATTACTTTATTACAATTGGACTAAAAATTTGTATAAAATCCAAAAAAAATAGAAGTAAATTTCATCTAAATTCACTCAAATTTAACTCGTCCAACAACCAAAATCATCAAAATCCAAAAAAATCGAAGTTGGTTTCAAATTCCGTTAATACAATTTGACTAAAAATTTATATGAAATAAAAAAAAATAGCAGTAAATTTCATCTACATTCACTCGAATTTAACTCCTCCAACAAAAAAACTCATCAAAATACATAAAAATAGAAATTGGTTTCAAATTACTTTATTACAATTTGACTAAAAATTTATATAAAACAAAAAAAAATAGTAAATTTCATCTAAATTCACTCAAATTTAACTCCTCCAACAAAAAAACTCATCAAAATCCAAAAAAATCGAAGTTGGTTTCAAATTCCGTTAATACAATTAGACTAAAAATTTATATAAAATAAAAAAAAATAGAAGTAAATTTCATCTACATTCACTCAAATTTAACTCCTCCAACAAAAAAAACTCATCAAAATCCAAAAAATCGAAGTTGGTTTCAAATTACTTTATTACAATTTGACTAAAAATTTATATAAAATAAAAAAAAATAGAAGTAAATTCCATCTAAATTCAATCAAATTTAACTCCTCCAACCAAAAAACTCATCAAAATCCGAAAAAATCAAAGTTGGTTTCAAATTACTTTATTACAATTTGACTAAAAATTTATATAAAATCCAAAAAAATAGAAGTAAATTTCATCTAAATTCACTCAAATTTAACTCCTCCAACAACGAAAATCATCAAAATCCAAAAAAATCGAAGTTGGTTTCAAATTCCGTTAATACAATTTGACTAAAAATTTATATGAAATAAAAAAAATAGAAGTAAATTTCATCTAAATTCACTCAAATTTAACCACTCCAACAAAAATACTCATCAAAATCCAAAAAAATCGAAGTTGGTTTCAAATTACTTTATTACAATTTGACTAAAAATTTATATAAAATCCAAAAAATAAAATTAAATTCCATCTAAATTCACTCAAATTTAACTCCTCCAACAAAAAAACTCAACAAAATCCTAAAAAATCGAAGATTGTTTCACATTACTTTATTACAATTGGACTAAAAATTTGTATAAAATCCAAACAAAATAGATGTAAATTTCATCTAAATTCACTCAAATTTAACTCGTCCAACAACCAAAATCATCAAAATCCAAAAAAATCGAAGTTGGTTTCAAATTCCGTTAATACAATTTGACTAAAAATTTATATGAAATAAAAAAAAATAGCAGTAAATTTCATCTAAATTCACTCAAATTTAACCACTCCAACAAAAAAACTCATCAAAATCCAAAAAAATCGAAGTTGGTTTAAAATTACTTTATTACAAAATGACTAAAAATTTATATAAAATCCAAAAAAATAGGTGTTAATTTCATCTAAATTTACTGAAATTTAACTCCTCCAACAACCAAAATCATCAAAATCCAAAAAAATCGAAGTTGGTTTCAAATTCCTTTAATACAATTAGACTAAAAATTTACATAAAATAAAAAAAAATAGAAGTAAATTTCATCTACATTCACTCGAATTTAACTCCTCCAACAAAAAAACTCATCAAAATACATAAAATTAGAAATTGGTTTCAAATTACTTTATTACAATTTGACTAAAAATTTATATAAAACAAAAAAAAATAGTAAATTTCATCTAAATTCACTCAAATTTAACTCCTCCAACAAAAAAACTCATCAAAATCCTAAAAAATCGAAGATTGTTTCACATTACTTTATTACAATTTGACTAAAAATTTATATAAAATCCAAAAAAAATACAAGTAAATTTCATCTAAATTCACTCAAATTTAACTCGTCCAACAAAAAAACTCATCAAAATCCAAAAAAATTGAAGTTGGTTTCAAATTACTTTATTACAATTTGACTAAAAATTTATATGAAATAAAAAAAAATAGAAGTAAATTTCATCTAAATTCACTCAAATTTAACCACTCCAACAAAAAAACTCATCAAAATCCAAAAAAATCGAAGTTGGTTTCAAATTACTTTATTACAATTTGACTAAAAATTTATATAAAATCCAAAAAATAAAATTAAATTCCATCTAAATTCACTCAAATTTAACTCCTCCAACAAAAAAACTCAACAAAATCCTAAAAAATCGAAGATTGTTTCACATTACTTTATTACAATTGGACTAAAAATTTGTATAAAATCCAAAAAAAATAGAAGTAAATTTCATCTAAATTCACTCAAATTTAACTCGTCCAACAACCAAAATCATCAAAATCCAAAAAAATCGAAGTTGGTTTCAAATTCCGTTAATACAATTTGACTAAAAATTTATATGAAATAAAAAAAAATAGCAGTAAATTTCATCTACATTCACTCGAATTTAACTCCTCCAACAAAAAAACTCATCAAAATACATAAAAATAGAAATTGGTTTCAAATTACTTTATTACAATTTGACTAAAAATTTATATAAAACAAAAAAAAATAGTAAATTTCATCTAAATTCACTCAAATTTAACTCCTCCAACAAAAAAACTCATCAAAATCCAAAAAAATCGAAGTTGGTTTCAAATTCCGTTAATACAATTAGACTAAAAATTTATATAAAATAAAAAAAAATAGAAGTAAATTTCATCTACATTCACTCAAATTTAACTCCTCCAACAAAAAAAACTCATCAAAATCCAAAAAATCGAAGTTGGTTTCAAATTACTTTATTACAATTTGACTAAAAATTTATATAAAATAAAAAAAAATAGAAGTAAATTCCATCTAAATTCAATCAAATTTAACTCCTCCAACCAAAAAACTCATCAAAATCCGAAAAAATCAAAGTTGGTTTCAAATTACTTTATTACAATTTGACTAAAAATTTATATAAAATCCAAAAAAATAGAAGTAAATTTCATCTAAATTCACTCAAATTTAACTCCTCCAACAACGAAAATCATCAAAATCCAAAAAAATCGAAGTTGGTTTCAAATTCCGTTAATACAATTTGACTAAAAATTTATATGAAATAAAAAAAATAGAAGTAAATTTCATCTAAATTCACTCAAATTTAACCACTCCAACAAAAATACTCATCAAAATCCAAAAAAATCGAAGTTGGTTTCAAATTACTTTATTACAATTTGACTAAAAATTTATATAAAATCCAAAAAATAAAATTAAATTCCATCTAAATTCACTCAAATTTAACTCCTCCAACAAAAAAACTCAACAAAATCCTAAAAAATCGAAGATTGTTTCACATTACTTTATTACAATTGGACTAAAAATTTGTATAAAATCCAAAAAAAATAGATGTAAATTTCATCTAAATTCACTCAAATTTAACTCGTCCAACAACCAAAATCATCAAAATCCAAAAAAATCGAAGTTGGTTTCAAATTCCGTTAATACAATTTGACTAAAAATTTATATGAAATAAAAAAAAATAGCAGTAAATTTCATCTAAATTCACTCAAATTTAACCACTCCAACAAAAAAACTCATCAAAATCCAAAAAAATCGAAGTTGGTTTAAAATTACTTTATTACAAAATGACTAAAAATTTATATAAAATCCAAAAAAATAGGTGTTAATTTCATCTAAATTTACTGAAATTTAACTCCTCCAACAACCAAAATCATCAAAATCCAAAAAAATCGAAGTTGGTTTCAAATTCCTTTAATACAATTAGACTAAAAATTTACATAAAATAAAAAAAAATAGAAGTAAATTTCATCTACATTCACTCGAATTTAACTCCTCCAACAAAAAAACTCATCAAAATACATAAAATTAGAAATTGGTTTCAAATTACTTTATTACAATTTGACTAAAAATTTATATAAAACAAAAAAAAATAGTAAATTTCATCTAAATTCACTCAAATTTAACTCCTCCAACAAAAAAACTCATCAAAATCCCAAAAAATCGAAGTTGGTTTCAAATTACTTTATTACAATTTGACTAAAAATTTATATAAATCAAAAAAAATAGAAGTAAATTTCATCTAAATTCACTCAAATTTAACTCCTCCAACAACCAAAATCATCAAAATCCAAAAAATCGAAGTTGGTTTCAAATTACTTTATTACAATTTGACTAAAAATTTATATAAAATCCAAAAAAATAAAATTAAATTCCATCTAAATTCACTCAAATTTAACTCCTCCAACAAAAAAACTAATCAAAATTAAAAAAAATCGAAGATTGTTTCACATTACTTTATTACAATTGGACTAAAAATTTATATAAAATCCAAAAAAATAGAAGTAAATTTCATCTAAATTCACTCAAATTTAACTCCACCAACAAAAAAACTCATCAAAATCCAAAAAATCGAAGTTGGTTTCGAATTACTTTATTACAATTTGACTAAAAATTTATATAAAATCAAAAAAAAAATACAAGTAAATTTCATCTAAATTCACTCGAATTTAACTCCTCCAACAAAAAAACTCATCAAAATACACAAAAATAGAAATTGGTTTCAAATTACTTTATTACAATTTGACTAAAAATTTATATAAAACAAAAAAAATAGTAGTAAATTTCATCTAAATTCCCTCAAATTTAACTCCTCCAACCAAAAAACTCATCAAAATCCAAAAAAATCAAAGTTGGTTTCAAATTACTTTATTACAATTTGACTAAAAATTTATATAAAATCCAAAAAAATAAAATTAAATTCCATCTAAATTCACTCAAATTTAACTCCTCCAACAAAAAAACTAATCAAAATTAAAAAAAATCGAAGATTGTTTCACATTACTTTATTACAATTGGACTAAAAATTTATATAAAATCCAAAAAAATAGAAGTAAATTTCATCTAAATTCACTCAAATTTAACTCGTCCAACAAAAAAACTCATCAAAATCCAAAAAAATTGAAGTTGGTTTCAAATTACTTTATTACAATTTGACTAAAAATTTATATAAAATTAAAAAAAATAGAAGTAAATTTCATCTAAATTCAATCAAATTTAACTCCTCCAACCAAAAAACTCATCAAAACCCAAAAAAATCGAAGTTGGTTTCAAATTACTTTATTACAATTTGACTAAAAATTTATATAAAATCCAAAAAAATAAAATTAAATTCCATCTAAATTCACTCAAATTTAACTCCTCCAACAAAAAAACTCATCAAAATCCTAAAAAATCGAAGATTGTTTCACATTACTTTATTACAATTGGACTAAAAATTTGTATAAAATCCAAAAAAATAGGTGTTAATTTCATCTAAATTTACTGAAATTTAACTCCTCCACCAACCAAAATCATCAAAATCCAAAAAAATCGAAGTTGGTTTCAAATTCCGTTAATACAATTAGACTAAAAATTTATATAAAATCCAAAAAAATAAAATTAAATTTCATCCAAATTCACTCAAATTTAAATCGTCCAACAAAAAAACTTATCAAAATCCAAAAAAAATCGAAGTTGGTTTCAAATTACTTTATTACAATTTGACTAAAAATTTATATAAAATTAAAAAAAATAGAAGTAAATTTCATCTGAATTCACTCAAATTTAACTCCACCAACAAAAAAACTCATCAAAATCCAAAAAAATTGAAGTTGGTTTCAAATTACTTTATTACAATTTGACTAAAAATTTATATAAAATTAAAAAAAAATAGAAGTAAATTTCATCTAAATTCAATCAAATTTAACTCCTCCAACCAAAAAACTCATCAAAATCCAAAAAAATCGAAGTTGGTTTCAAATTACTTTATTACAATTTGACTAAAAATTTATATAAAATCCAAAAAATAAAATTAAATTCCATCTAAATTCACTCAAATTTAACTCCTCCAACAAAAAAACTCATCAAAATCCTAAAAAATCGAAGATTGTTTCACATTACTTTATTACAAATGGACTAAAAATTTGTATAAAATCCAAAAAAATAGAAGTAAATTTCATCTAAATTCACTCAAATTTAACTCGTCCAACAACCAAAATCATCAAAATCCAAAAAAATCGAAGTTGGTTTCAAATTCCGTTAATACAATTTGACTAAAAATTTATATGAAATAAAAAAAAATAGCAGTAAATTTCATCTAAATTCACTCAAATTTAACCACTCCAACAAAAAAACTCATCAAAATACAAAAAAATCGAAGTTGGTTTAAAATTACTTTATTACAATTTGACTAAAAATTTATATAAAATCCAAAAAAATAGGTGTTAATTTCATCTAAATTTACTGAAATTTAACTCCTCCAACAACCAAAATCATCAAAATCCAAAAAAATCGAAGTTGGTTTCAAATTCCGTTAATACAATTAGACTAAAAATTTATATAAAATAAAAAAAATAGAAGTAAATTTCATCTAAATTCACTCAAATTTAACTCCTCCATAAAAAAAACTCATCAAAATCCAAAAAATCGAAGTTGGTTTCAAATTACTTTATTACAATTTGACTAAAAATTTATATAAAATAAAAAAAATAGAAGTAAATTTCATCTAAATTCAATCAAATTTAACTCCTCCAACCAAAAAACTCATCAAAATCCAAAAAAATCGAAGTTGGTTTCAAATTACTTTATTACAATTTGACTAAAAATTTATATAAAATCCAAAAAAATAAAATTAAATTCCATCTAAATTCACTCAAATTTAACTCCTCCAACAAAAAAACTAATCAAAATTAAAAAAAATCGAAGATTGTTTCACATTACTTTATTACAATTGGACTAAAAATTTATATAAAATCCAAAAAAATAGAAGTAAATTTCATCTAAATTCACTCAAATTTAACTCCACCAACAAAAAAACTCATCAAAATCCAAAAAAATCGAAGTTGGTTTCGAATTACTTTATTACAATTTGACTAAAAATTTATATAAAATCAAAAAAAAAATACAAGTAAATTTCATCTAAATTCACTCGAATTTAACTCCTCCAACAAAAAAACTCATCAAAATACATAAAAATAGAAATTGGTTTCAAATTACTTTATTACAATTTGACTAAAAATTTATATAAAACAAAAAAAAATAGTAGTAAATTTCATCTAAATTCCCTCAAATTTAACTCCTCCAACCAAAAAACTCATCAAAATCCAAAAAAATCAAAGTTGGTTTCAAATTACTTTATTACAATTTGACTAAAAATTTATATAAAATCCAAAAAAATAAAATTAAATTCCATCTAAATTCACTCAAATTTAACTCCTCCAACAAAAAAACGAATCAAAATTAAAAAAAATCGAAGATTGTTTCACATTACTTTATTACAATTGGACTAAAAATTTATATAAAATAAAAAAAATAGAAGTAAATTTCATCTAAATTCACTCAAATTTAACTCGTCCAACAAAAAAACTCATCAAAATCCAAAAAAATTGAAGTTGGTTTCAAATTACTTTATTACAATTTGACTAAAAATTTATATAAAATTAAAAAAAATAGAAGTAAATTTCATCTAAATTCAATCAAATTTAACTCCTCCAACCAAAAAACTCATCAAAACCCCAAAAAATCGAAGTTGGTTTCAAATTACTTTATTACAATTTGACTAAAAATTTATATAAAATCCAAAAAAATAAAATTAAATTCCATCTAAATTCACTCAAATTTAACTCCTCCAACAAAAAAACTAATCAAAATTAAAAAAAATCGAAGATTGTTTCACATTACTTTATTACAATTGGACTAAAAATTTATATAAAATCCAAAAAAATAGAAGTAAATTTCATCTAAATTCACTCAAATTTAACTCCACCAACAAAAAAACTCATCAAAATCCAAAAAAATCGAAGTTGGTTTCGAATTACTTTATTACAATTTGACTAAAAATTTATATAAAATCAAAAAAAAAATACAAGTAAATTTCATCTAAATTCACTCGAATTTAACTCCTCCAACAAAAAAACTCATCAAAATACATAAAAATAGAAATTGGTTTCAAATTACTTTATTACAATTTGACTAAAAATTTATATAAAACAAAAAAAAATAGTAGTAAATTTCATCTAAATTCCCTCAAATTTAACTCCTCCAACCAAAAAACTGATCAAAATCCAAAAAAATCAAAGTTGGTTTCAAATTACTTTATTACAATTTGACTAAAAATTTATATAAAATCCAAAAAAATAAAATTAAATTCCATCTAAATTCACTCAAATTTAACTCCTCCAACAAAAAAACTAATCAAAATTAAAAAAAATCGAAGATTGTTTCACATTACTTTATTACAATTGGACTAAAAATTTATATAAAATCCAAAAAAATAGAAGTAAATTTCATCTAAATTCACTCAAATTTAACTCGTCCAACAAAAAAACTCATCAAAATCCAAAAAAATTGAAGTTGGTTTCAAATTACTTTATTACAATTTGACTAAAAATTTATATAAAATTAAAAAAAATAGAAGTAAATTTCATCTGAATTCACTCAAATTTAACTCCACCAACAAAAAAACTCATCAAAATCCAAAAAAATTGAAGTTGGTTTCAAATTACTTTATTACAATTTGACTAAAAATTTATATAAAATTAAAAAAAAATAGAAGTAAATTTCATCTAAATTCAATCAAATTTAACTCCTCCAACCAAAAAACTCATCAAAATCCAAAAAAATCGAAGTTGGTTTCAAATTACTTTATTACAATTTGACTAAAAATTTATATAAAATCCAAAAAATAAAATTAAATTCCATCTAAATTCACTCAAATTTAACTCCTCCAACAAAAAAACTCATCAAAATCCTAAAAAATCGAAGATTGTTTCACATTACTTTATTACAAATGGACTAAAAATTTGTATAAAATCCAAAAAAATAGAAGTAAATTTCATCTAAATTCACTCAAATTTAACTCGTCCAACAACCAAAATCATCAAAATCCAAAAAAATCGAAGTTGGTTTCAAATTCCGTTAATACAATTTGACTAAAAATTTATATGAAATAAAAAAAATAGAAGTAAATTTCATCTACATTCACTCAAATTTAACTCCTCCATAAAAAAAACTCATCAAAATCCAAAAAATCGAAGTTGGTTTCAAATTACTTTATTACAATTTGACTAAAAATTTATATAAAATAAAAAAAATAGAAGTAAATTTCATCTAAATTCAATCAAATTTAACTCCTCCAACCAAAAAACTCATCAAAATCCAAAAAAATCGAAGTTGGTTTCAAATTACTTTATTACAATTTGACTAAAAATTTATATAAAATCCAAAAAAATAAAATTAAATTCCATCTAAATTCACTCAAATTTAACTCCTCCAACAAAAAAACTAATCAAAATTAAAAAAAATCGAAGATTGTTTCACATTACTTTATTACAATTGGACTAAAAATTTATATAAAATCCAAAAAAATAGAAGTAAATTTCATCTAAATTCACTCAAATTTAACTCCACCAACAAAAAAACTCATCAAAATCCAAAAAATCGAAGTTGGTTTCGAATTACTTTATTACAATTTGACTAAAAATTTATATAAAATCAAAAAAAAAATACAAGTAAATTTCATCTAAATTCACTCGAATTTAACTCCTCCAACAAAAAAACTCATCAAAATACATAAAAATAGAAATTGGTTTCAAATTACTTTATTACAATTTGACTAAAAATTTATATAAAACAAAAAAAATAGTAGTAAATTTCATCTAAATTCCCTCAAATTTAACTCCTCCAACCAAAAAACTCATCAAAATCCAAAAAAATCAAAGTTGGTTTCAAATTACTTTATTACAATTTGACTAAAAATTTATATAAAATCCAAAAAAATAAAATTAAATTCCATCTAAATTCACTCAAATTTAACTCCTCCAACAAAAAAACTAATCAAAATTAAAAAAAATCGAAGATTGTTTCACATTACTTTATTACAATTGGACTAAAAATTTATATAAAATCCAAAAAAATAGAAGTAAATTTCATCTAAATTCACTCAAATTTAACTCGTCCAACAAAAAAACTCATCAAAATCCAAAAAAATTGAAGTTGGTTTCAAATTACTTTATTACAATTTGACTAAAAATTTATATAAAATTAAAAAAAATAGAAGTAAATTTCATCTAAATTCAATCAAATTTAACTCCTCCAACCAAAAAACTCATCAAAACCCAAAAAAATCGAAGTTGGTTTCAAATTACTTTATTACAATTTGACTAAAAATTTATATAAAATCCAAAAAAATAAAATTAAATTCCATCTAAATTCACTCAAATTTAACTCCTCCAACAAAAAAACTCATCAAAATCCTAAAAAATCGAAGATTGTTTCACATTACTTTATTACAATTGGACTAAAAATTTGTATAAAATCCAAAAAAATAGGTGTTAATTTCATCTAAATTTACTGAAATTTAACTCCTCCAACAACCAAAATCATCAAAATCCAAAAAAATCGAAGTTGGTTTCAAATTCCGTTAATACAATTAGACTAAAAATTTATATAAAATAAAAAAAAATAGAAGTAAATTTCATCTACATTCACTCAAATTTAACTCCTCCAACAAAAAAAACTCATCAAAATCCAAAAAATCGAAGTTGGTTTCAAATTACTTTATTACAATTTGACTAAAAATTTATATAAAATCCAAAAAAATAAAATTAAATTCCATCTAAATTCACTCAAATTTAACTCCTCCAACAAAAAAACTAATCAAAATTAAAAAAAATCGAAGATTGTTTCACATTACTTTATTACAATTGGACTAAAAATTTATATAAAATCCAAAAAAATAGAAGTAAATTTCATCTAAATTCACTCAAATTTAACTCGTCCAACAAAAAAACTCATCAAAATCCAAAAAAATTGAAGTTGGTTTCAAATTACTTTATTACAATTTGACTAAAAATTTATATAAAATTAAAAAAAATAGAAGTAAATTTCATCTAAATTCAATCAAATTTAACTCCTCCAACCAAAAAACTCATCAAAACCCAAAAAAATCGAAGTTGGTTTCAAATTACTTTATTACAATTTGACTAAAAATTTATATAAAATCCAAAAAAATAAAATTAAATTCCATCTAAATTCACTCAAATTTAACTCCTCCAACAAAAAAACTCATCAAAATCCTAAAAAATCGAAGATTGTTTCACATTACTTTATTACAATTGGACTAAAAATTTGTATAAAATCCAAAAAAATAGGTGTTAATTTCATCTAAATTTACTGAAATTTAACTCCTCCAACAACCAAAATCATCAAAATCCAAAAAAATCGAAGTTGGTTTCAAATTCCGTTAATACAATTAGACTAAAAATTTATATAAAATAAAAAAAAATAGAAGTAAATTTCATCTACATTCACTCAAATTTAACTCCTCCAACAAAAAAAACTCATCAAAATCCAAAAAATCGAAGTTGGTTTCAAATTACTTTATTACAATTTGACTAAAAATTTATATAAAATAAAAAAAAATAGAAGTAAATTTCATTTAAATTCAATCAAATTTAACTCCTCCAACCAAAAAACTCATCAAAATCCAAAAAAATCAAAGTTGGTTTCAAATTACTTTATTACAATTTGACTAAAAATTTATATAAAATCCAAAAAAATAAAATTAAATTCCATCTAAATTCACTCAAATTTAACTCCTCCAACAAAAAAACTAATCAAAATTAAAAAAAATCGAAGATTGTTTCACATTACTTTATTACAATTGGACTAAAAATTTATATAAAATCCAAAAAAATAGAAGTAAATTTCATCTAAATTCACTCAAATTTAACTCCTCCAACAACGAAAATCATCAAAATCCAAAAAAATCGAAGTTGGTTTCAAATTCCGTTAATACAATTTGACTAAAAATTTATATGAAATAAAAAAAATAGAAGTAAATTTCATCTAAATTCACTCAAATTTAACCACTCCAACAAAAAAACTCATCAAAATCCAAAAAAATCGAAGTTGGTTTAAAATTACTTTATTACAATTTGACTAAAAATTTATATAAAATCCAAAAAAATAGGTGTTAATTTCATCTAAATTTACTGAAATTTAACTCCTCCAACAACCAAAATCATCAAAATCCAAAAAAATCGAAGTTGGTTTCAAATTCCGTTAATACAATTTGACTAAAAATTTATATAAAATAAAAAAAAATAGATGTAAATTTCATCTAAATTCACTCAAATTTAACACCTCCAACAAAAAAATTCTTCAAAATCCAAAAAAATCGAAGTTGGTTTAAAATTACTTTATTACAATTTGACTAAAATTTTATATAAAATCCAAAAAAATAGGTGTTAATTTCATCTAAATTTACTGACATTTAACTCCTCCACCAACCAAAATCATCAAAATCCAAAAAAATCGAAGTTGGTTTCAAATTCCGTTAATACAATTAGACTAAAAATTTATATAAAATCCAAAAAAATAAAATTAAATTTCATCTAAATTCACTCAAATTTAAATCGTCCAACAAAAAAACTTATCAAAATCCAAAAAAATCGAAGTTGGTTTCAAATTACTTTATTACAATTTGACTAAAAATTTATATAAAATTAAAAAAAATAGAAGTAAATTTCATCTGAATTCACTCTAATTTAACTCCACCAACAAAAAAACTCATCAAAATCCAAAAAAATTGAAGTTGGTTTCAAATTACTTTATTACAATTTGACTAAAAATTTATATAAAATTAAAAAAAATAGAAGTAAATTTCATCTAAATTCAATCAAATTTAACTCCTCCAACCAAAAAACTCATCAAAATCCAAAAAAATCGAAGTTGGTTTCAAATTACTTTATTACAATTTGACTAAAAATTTATATAAAATCCAAAAAATAAAATTAAATTCCATCTAAATTCACTCAAATTTAACTCCTCCAACAAAAAAACTCATCAAAATCCTAAAAAATCGAAGATTGTTTCACATTACTTTATTACAAATGGACTAAAAATTTGTATAAAATCCAAAAAAATAGAAGTAAATTTCATCTAAATTCACTCAAATTTAACTCGTCCAACAACCAAAATCATCAAAATCCAAAAAAATCGAAGTTGGTTTCAAATTCCGTTAATACAATTTGACTAAAAATTTATATGAAATAAAAAAAAATAGCAGTAAATTTCATCTAAATTCACTCAAATTTAACCACTCCAACAAAAAAACTCATCAAAATACAAAAAAATCGAAGTTGGTTTAAAATTACTTTATTACAATTTGACTAAAAATTTATATAAAATCCAAAAAAATAGGTGTTAATTTCATCTAAATTTACTGAAATTTAACTCCTCCAACAACCAAAATCATCAAAATCCAAAAAAATCGAAGTTGGTTTCAAATTCCGTTAATACAATTAGACTAAAAATTTATATAAAATAAAAAAAATAGAAGTAAATTTCATCTAAATTCACTCAAATTTAACTCCTCCATAAAAAAAACTCATCAAAATCCAAAAAATCGAAGTTGGTTTCAAATTACTTTATTACAATTTGACTAAAAATTTATATAAAATAAAAAAAATAGAAGTAAATTTCATCTAAATTCAATCAAATTTAACTCCTCCAACCAAAAAACTCATCAAAATCCAAAAAAATCGAAGTTGGTTTCAAATTACTTTATTACAATTTGACTAAAAATTTATATAAAATCCAAAAAAATAAAATTAAATTCCATCTAAATTCACTCAAATTTAACTCCTCCAACAAAAAAACTAATCAAAATTAAAAAAAATCGAAGATTGTTTCACATTACTTTATTACAATTGGACTAAAAATTTATATAAAATCCAAAAAAATAGAAGTAAATTTCATCTAAATTCACTCAAATTTAACTCCACCAACAAAAAAACTCATCAAAATCCAAAAAAATCGAAGTTGGTTTCGAATTACTTTATTACAATTTGACTAAAAATTTATATAAAATCAAAAAAAAAATACAAGTAAATTTCATCTAAATTCACTCGAATTTAACTCCTCCAACAAAAAAACTCATCAAAATACATAAAAATAGAAATTGGTTTCAAATTACTTTATTACAATTTGACTAAAAATTTATATAAAACAAAAAAAAATAGTAGTAAATTTCATCTAAATTCCCTCAAATTTAACTCCTCCAACCAAAAAACTCATCAAAATCCAAAAAAATCAAAGTTGGTTTCAAATTACTTTATTACAATTTGACTAAAAATTTATATAAAATCCAAAAAAATAAAATTAAATTCCATCTAAATTCACTCAAATTTAACTCCTCCAACAAAAAAACGAATCAAAATTAAAAAAAATCGAAGATTGTTTCACATTACTTTATTACAATTGGACTAAAAATTTATATAAAATAAAAAAAATAGAAGTAAATTTCATCTAAATTCACTCAAATTTAACTCGTCCAACAAAAAAACTCATCAAAATCCAAAAAAATTGAAGTTGGTTTCAAATTACTTTATTACAATTTGACTAAAAATTTATATAAAATTAAAAAAAATAGAAGTAAATTTCATCTAAATTCAATCAAATTTAACTCCTCCAACCAAAAAACTCATCAAAACCCCAAAAAATCGAAGTTGGTTTCAAATTACTTTATTACAATTTGACTAAAAATTTATATAAAATCCAAAAAAATAAAATTAAATTCCATCTAAATTCACTCAAATTTAACTCCTCCAACAAAAAAACTAATCAAAATTAAAAAAAATCGAAGATTGTTTCACATTACTTTATTACAATTGGACTAAAAATTTATATAAAATCCAAAAAAATAGAAGTAAATTTCATCTAAATTCACTCAAATTTAACTCCACCAACAAAAAAACTCATCAAAATCCAAAAAAATCGAAGTTGGTTTCGAATTACTTTATTACAATTTGACTAAAAATTTATATAAAATCAAAAAAAAAATACAAGTAAATTTCATCTAAATTCACTCGAATTTAACTCCTCCAACAAAAAAACTCATCAAAATACATAAAAATAGAAATTGGTTTCAAATTACTTTATTACAATTTGACTAAAAATTTATATAAAACAAAAAAAAATAGTAGTAAATTTCATCTAAATTCCCTCAAATTTAACTCCTCCAACCAAAAAACTGATCAAAATCCAAAAAAATCAAAGTTGGTTTCAAATTACTTTATTACAATTTGACTAAAAATTTATATAAAATCCAAAAAAATAAAATTAAATTCCATCTAAATTCACTCAAATTTAACTCCTCCAACAAAAAAACTAATCAAAATTAAAAAAAATCGAAGATTGTTTCACATTACTTTATTACAATTGGACTAAAAATTTATATAAAATCCAAAAAAATAGAAGTAAATTTCATCTAAATTCACTCAAATTTAACTCGTCCAACAAAAAAACTCATCAAAATCCTAAAAAATCGAAGATTGTTTCACATTACTTTATTACAAATGGACTAAAAATTTGTATAAAATCCAAAAAAATAGAAGTAAATTTCATCTAAATTCACTCAAATTTAACTCGTCCAACAACCAAAATCATCAAAATCCAAAAAAATCGAAGTTGGTTTCAAATTCCGTTAATACAATTTGACTAAAAATTTATATGAAATAAAAAAAATAGAAGTAAATTTCATCTACATTCACTCAAATTTAACTCCTCCATAAAAAAAACTCATCAAAATCCAAAAAATCGAAGTTGGTTTCAAATTACTTTATTACAATTTGACTAAAAATTTATATAAAATAAAAAAAATAGAAGTAAATTTCATCTAAATTCAATCAAATTTAACTCCTCCAACCAAAAAACTCATCAAAATCCAAAAAAATCGAAGTTGGTTTCAAATTACTTTATTACAATTTGACTAAAAATTTATATAAAATCCAAAAAAATAAAATTAAATTCCATCTAAATTCACTCAAATTTAACTCCTCCAACAAAAAAACTAATCAAAATTAAAAAAAATCGAAGATTGTTTCACATTACTTTATTACAATTGGACTAAAAATTTATATAAAATCCAAAAAAATAGAAGTAAATTTCATCTAAATTCACTCAAATTTAACTCCACCAACAAAAAAACTCATCAAAATCCAAAAAATCGAAGTTGGTTTCGAATTACTTTATTACAATTTGACTAAAAATTTATATAAAATCAAAAAAAAAATACAAGTAAATTTCATCTAAATTCACTCGAATTTAACTCCTCCAACAAAAAAACTCATCAAAATACATAAAAATAGAAATTGGTTTCAAATTACTTTATTACAATTTGACTAAAAATTTATATAAAACAAAAAAAATAGTAGTAAATTTCATCTAAATTCCCTCAAATTTAACTCCTCCAACCAAAAAACTCATCAAAATCCAAAAAAATCAAAGTTGGTTTCAAATTACTTTATTACAATTTGACTAAAAATTTATATAAAATCCAAAAAAATAAAATTAAATTCCATCTAAATTCACTCAAATTTAACTCCTCCAACAAAAAAACTAATCAAAATTAAAAAAAATCGAAGATTGTTTCACATTACTTTATTACAATTGGACTAAAAATTTATATAAAATCCAAAAAAATAGAAGTAAATTTCATCTAAATTCACTCAAATTTAACTCGTCCAACAAAAAAACTCATCAAAATCCAAAAAAATTGAAGTTGGTTTCAAATTACTTTATTACAATTTGACTAAAAATTTATATAAAATTAAAAAAAATAGAAGTAAATTTCATCTAAATTCAATCAAATTTAACTCCTCCAACCAAAAAACTCATCAAAACCCAAAAAAATCGAAGTTGGTTTCAAATTACTTTATTACAATTTGACTAAAAATTTATATAAAATCCAAAAAAATAAAATTAAATTCCATCTAAATTCACTCAAATTTAACTCCTCCAACAAAAAAACTCATCAAAATCCTAAAAAATCGAAGATTGTTTCACATTACTTTATTACAATTGGACTAAAAATTTGTATAAAATCCAAAAAAATAGGTGTTAATTTCATCTAAATTTACTGAAATTTAACTCCTCCAACAACCAAAATCATCAAAATCCAAAAAAATCGAAGTTGGTTTCAAATTCCGTTAATACAATTAGACTAAAAATTTATATAAAATAAAAAAAAATAGAAGTAAATTTCATCTACATTCACTCAAATTTAACTCCTCCAACAAAAAAAACTCATCAAAATCCAAAAAATCGAAGTTGGTTTCAAATTACTTTATTACAATTTGACTAAAAATTTATATAAAATCCAAAAAAATAAAATTAAATTCCATCTAAATTCACTCAAATTTAACTCCTCCAACAAAAAAACTAATCAAAATTAAAAAAAATCGAAGATTGTTTCACATTACTTTATTACAATTGGACTAAAAATTTATATAAAATCCAAAAAAATAGAAGTAAATTTCATCTAAATTCACTCAAATTTAACTCGTCCAACAAAAAAACTCATCAAAATCCAAAAAAATTGAAGTTGGTTTCAAATTACTTTATTACAATTTGACTAAAAATTTATATAAAATTAAAAAAAATAGAAGTAAATTTCATCTAAATTCAATCAAATTTAACTCCTCCAACCAAAAAACTCATCAAAACCCAAAAAAATCGAAGTTGGTTTCAAATTACTTTATTACAATTTGACTAAAAATTTATATAAAATCCAAAAAAATAAAATTAAATTCCATCTAAATTCACTCAAATTTAACTCCTCCAACAAAAAAACTCATCAAAATCCTAAAAAATCGAAGATTGTTTCACATTACTTTATTACAATTGGACTAAAAATTTGTATAAAATCCAAAAAAATAGGTGTTAATTTCATCTAAATTTACTGAAATTTAACTCCTCCAACAACCAAAATCATCAAAATCCAAAAAAATCGAAGTTGGTTTCAAATTCCGTTAATACAATTAGACTAAAAATTTATATAAAATAAAAAAAAATAGAAGTAAATTTCATCTACATTCACTCAAATTTAACTCCTCCAACAAAAAAAACTCATCAAAATCCAAAAAATCGAAGTTGGTTTCAAATTACTTTATTACAATTTGACTAAAAATTTATATAAAATAAAAAAAAATAGAAGTAAATTTCATTTAAATTCAATCAAATTTAACTCCTCCAACCAAAAAACTCATCAAAATCCAAAAAAATCAAAGTTGGTTTCAAATTACTTTATTACAATTTGACTAAAAATTTATATAAAATCCAAAAAAATAAAATTAAATTCCATCTAAATTCACTCAAATTTAACTCCTCCAACAAAAAAACTAATCAAAATTAAAAAAAATCGAAGATTGTTTCACATTACTTTATTACAATTGGACTAAAAATTTATATAAAATCCAAAAAAATAGAAGTAAATTTCATCTAAATTCACTCAAATTTAACTCCTCCAACAACGAAAATCATCAAAATCCAAAAAAATCGAAGTTGGTTTCAAATTCCGTTAATACAATTTGACTAAAAATTTATATGAAATAAAAAAAATAGAAGTAAATTTCATCTAAATTCACTCAAATTTAACCACTCCAACAAAAAAACTCATCAAAATCCAAAAAAATCGAAGTTGGTTTAAAATTACTTTATTACAATTTGACTAAAAATTTATATAAAATCCAAAAAAATAGGTGTTAATTTCATCTAAATTTACTGAAATTTAACTCCTCCAACAACCAAAATCATCAAAATCCAAAAAAATCGAAGTTGGTTTCAAATTCCGTTAATACAATTTGACTAAAAATTTATATAAAATAAAAAAAAATAGATGTAAATTTCATCTAAATTCACTCAAATTTAACACCTCCAACAAAAATATTCTTCAAAATCCAAAAAAATCGAAGTTGGTTTAAAATTACTTTATTACAATTTGACTAAAATTTTATATAAAATCCAAAAAAATAGGTGTTAATTTCATCTAAATTTACTGACATTTAACTCCTCCACCAACCAAAATCATCAAAATCCAAAAAAATCGAAGTTGGTTTCAAATTCCGTTAATACAATTAGACTAAAAATTTATATAAAATCCAAAAAAATAAAATTAAATTTCATCTAAATTCACTCAAATTTAAATCGTCCAACAAAAAAACTTATCAAAATCCAAAAAAATCGAAGTTGGTTTCAAATTACTTTATTACAATTTGACTAAAAATTTATATAAAATTAAAAAAAATAGAAGTAAATTTCATCTGAATTCACTCTAATTTAACTCCACCAACAAAAAAACTCATCAAAATCCAAAAAAATTGAAGTTGGTTTCAAATTACTTTATTACAATTTGACTAAAAATTTATATAAAATTAAAAAAAATAGAAGTAAATTTCATCTAAATTCAATCAAATTTAACTCCTCCAACCAAAAAACTCATCAAAATCCAAAAAAATCGAAGTTGGTTTCAAATTACTTTATTACAATTTGACTAAAAATTTATATAAAATCCAAAAAATAAAATTAAATTCCTTCTAAATTCACTCAAATTTAACTCCTCCAACAAAAAACTCATCAAAATCCTAAAAAATCGAAGATTGTTTCACATTACTTTATTACAAATGGACTAAAAATTTGTATAAAATCCAAAAAAATAGAAGTAAATTTCATCTAAATTCACTCAAATTTAACTCGTCCAACAACCAAAATCATCAAAATCCAAAAAAATCGAAGTTGGTTTCAAATTCCGTTAATACAATTTGACTAAAAATTTATATGAAATAAAAAAAAATAGCAGTAAATTTCATCTAAATTCACTCAAATTTAACCACTCCAACAAAAAAACTCATCAAAATACAAAAAAATCGAAGTTGGTTTAAAATTACTTTATTACAATTTGACTAAAAATTTATATAAAATCCAAAAAAATAGGTGTTAATTTCATCTAAATTTACTGAAATTTAACTCCTCCAACAACCAAAATCATCAAAATCCAAAAAAATCGAAGTTGGTTTCAAATTCCGTTAATACAATTTGAATAAAAATTTATATAAAATGAAAAAAAATAGATGTAAATTTCATCTAAATTCACTCAAATTTAACACCTCCAACAAAAAAATTCTTCAAAATCCAAAAAAATCGAAGTTGGTTTAAAATTACTTTTTTACAATTTGACTAAAATTTTATATAAAATCCAAAAAAATAGGTGTTAATTTCATCTAAATTTACTGACATTTAACTCCTCCACCAACCAAAATCATCAAAATCCAAAAAAATCGAAGTTGGTTTCAAATTCCGTTAATACAATTAGACTAAAAATTTATATAAAATCCAAAAAAATAAAATTAAATTTCATCTAAATTCACTCAAATTTAAATCGTCCAACAAAAAAACTTATCAAAATCCAAAAAAATCGAAGTTGGTTTCAAATTACTTTATTACAATTTGACTAAAAATTTATATAAAATTAAAAAAAATAGAAGTAAATTTCATCTGAATTCACTCAAATTTAACTCCACCAACAAAAAAACTCATCAAAATCCAAAAAAATTGAAGTTGGTTTCAAATTACTTTATTACAATTTGACTAAAAATTTATATAAAATTAAAAAAAATAGAAGTAAATTTCATCTAAATTCAATCAAATTTAACTCCTCCAACCAAAAAACTCATCAAAATCCAAAAAAATCGAAGTTGGTTTCAAATTACTTTATTACAATTTGACTAAAAATTTATATAAAATCCAAAAAATAAAATTAAATTCCTTCTAAATTCACTCAAATTTAACTCCTCCAACAAAAAACTCATCAAAATCCTAAAAAATCGAAGATTGTTTCACATTACTTTATTACAAATGGACTAAAAATTTGTATAAAATCCAAAAAAATAGAAGTAAATTTCATCTAAATTCACTCAAATTTAACTCGTCCAACAACCAAAATCATCAAAATCCAAAAAAATCGAAGTTGGTTTCAAATTCCGTTAATACAATTTGACTAAAAATTTATATGAAATAAAAAAAAATAGCAGTAAATTTCATCTAAATTCACTCAAATTTAACCACTCCAACAAAAAAACTCATCAAAATACAAAAAAATCGAAGTTGGTTTAAAATTACTTTATTACAATTTGACTAAAAATTTATATAAAATCCAAAAAAATAGGTGTTAATTTCATCTAAATTTACTGAAATTTAACTCCTCCAACAACCAAAATCATCAAAATCCAAAAAAATCGAAGTTGGTTTCAAATTCCGTTAATACAATTTGAATAAAAATTTATATAAAATGAAAAAAAATAGATGTAAATTTCATCTAAATTCACTCAAATTTAACACCTCCAACAAAAAAATTCTTCAAAATCCAAAAAAATCGAAGTTGGTTTAAAATTACTTTATTACAATTTGACTAAAATTTTATATAAAATCCAAAAAAATAGGTGTTAATTTCATCTAAATTTACTGACATTTAACTCCTCCACCAACCAAAATCATCAAAATCCAAAAAAATCGAAGTTGGTTTCAAATTCCGTTAATACAATTAGACTAAAAATTTATATAAAATCCAAAAAAATAAAATTAAATTTCATCCAAATTCACTCAAATTTAAATCGTCCAACAAAAAAACTTATCAAAATCCAAAAAAAATCGAAGTTGGTTTCAAATTACTTTATTACAATTTGACTAAAAATTTATATAAAATTAAAAAAAATAGAAGTAAATTTCATCTGAATTCACTCAAATTTAACTCCACCAACAAAAAAACTCATCAAAATCCAAAAAAATTGAAGTTGGTTTCAAATTACTTTATTACAATTTGACTAAAAATTTATATAAAATTAAAAAAAAATAGAAGTAAATTTCATCTAAATTCAATCAAATTTAACTCCTCCAACCAAAAAACTCATCAAAATCCAAAAAAATCGAAGTTGGTTTCAAATTACTTTATTACAATTTGACTAAAAATTTATATAAAATCCAAAAAATAAAATTAAATTCCATCTAAATTCACTCAAATTTAACTCCTCCAACAAAAAAACTCATCAAAATCCTAAAAAATCGAAGATTGTTTCACATTACTTTATTACAAATGGACTAAAAATTTGTATAAAATCCAAAAAAATAGAAGTAAATTTCATCTAAATTCACTCAAATTTAACTCGTCCAACAACCAAAATCATCAAAATCCAAAAAAATCGAAGTTGGTTTCAAATTCCGTTAATACAATTTGACTAAAAATTTATATGAAATAAAAAAAAATAGCAGTAAATTTCATCTAAATTCACTCAAATTTAACCACTCCAACAAAAAAACTCATCAAAATACAAAAAAATCGAAGTTGGTTTAAAATTACTTTATTACAATTTGACTAAAAATTTATATAAAATCCAAAAAAATAGGTGTTAATTTCATCTAAATTTACTGAAATTTAACTCCTCCAACAACCAAAATCATCAAAATCCAAAAAAATCGAAGTTGGTTTCAAATTCCGTTAATACAATTAGACTAAAAATTTATATAAAATAAAAAAAATAGAAGTAAATTTCATCTAAATTCACTCAAATTTAACTCCTCCATAAAAAAAACTCATCAAAATCCAAAAAATCGAAGTTGGTTTCAAATTACTTTATTACAATTTGACTAAAAATTTATATAAAATAAAAAAAATAGAAGTAAATTTCATCTAAATTCAATCAAATTTAACTCCTCCAACCAAAAACCTCATCAAAATCCAAAAAAATCGAAGTTGGTTTCAAATTACTTTATTACAATTTGACTAAAAATTTATATAAAATCCAAAAAAATAAAATTAAATTCCATCTAAATTCACTCAAATTTAACTCCTCCAACAAAAAAACTAATCAAAATTAAAAAAAATCGAAGCTTGTTTCACATTACTTTATTACAATTGGACTAAAAATTTATATAAAATCCAAAAAAATAGAAGTAAATTTCATCTAAATTCACTCAAATTTAACTCCACCAACAAAAAAACTCATCAAAATCCAAAAAAATCGAAGTTGGTTTCGAATTACTTTATTACAATTTGACTAAAAATTTATATAAAATCAAAAAAAAAATACAAGTAAATTTCATCTAAATTCACTCGAATTTAACTCCTCCAACAAAAAAACTCATCAAAATACATAAAAATAGAAATTGGTTTCAAATTACTTTATTACAATTTGACTAAAAATTTATATAAAACAAAAAAAAATAGTAGTAAATTTCATCTAAATTCCCTCAAATTTAACTCCTCCAACCAAAAAACTCATCAAAATCCAAAAAAATCAAAGTTGGTTTCAAATTACTTTATTACAATTTGACTAAAAATTTATATAAAATCCAAAAAAATAAAATTAAATTCCATCTAAATTCACTCAAATTTAACTCCTCCAACAAAAAAACTAATCAAAATTAAAAAAAATCGAAGATTGTTTCACATTACTTTATTACAATTGGACTAAAAATTTATATAAAATAAAAAAAATAGAAGTAAATTTCATCTAAATTCACTCAAATTTAACTCGTCCAACAAAAAAACTCATCAAAATCCAAAAAAATTGAAGTTGGTTTCAAATTACTTTATTACAATTTGACTAAAAATTTATATAAAATTAAAAAAAATAGAAGTAAATTTCATCTAAATTCAATCAAATTTAACTCCTCCAACCAAAAAACTCATCAAAACCCAAAAAAATCGAAGTTGGTTTCAAATTACTTTATTACAATTTGACTAAAAATTTATATAAAATCCAAAAAAATAAAATTAAATTCCATCTAAATTCACTCAAATTTAACTCCTCCAACAAAAAAACTAATCAAAATTAAAAAAAATCGAAGATTGTTTCACATTACTTTATTACAATTGGACTAAAAATTTATATAAAATCCAAAAAAATAGAAGTAAATTTCATCTAAATTCACTCAAATTTAACTCCACCAACAAAAAAACTCATCAAAATCCAAAAAAATCGAAGTTGGTTTCGAATTACTTTATTACAATTTGACTAAAAATTTATATAAAATCAAAAAAAAAATACAAGTAAATTTCATCTAAATTCACTCGAATTTAACTCCTCCAACAAAAAAACTCATCAAAATACATAAAAATAGAAATTGGTTTCAAATTACTTTATTACAATTTGACTAAAAATTTATATAAAACAAAAAAAAATAGTAGTAAATTTCATCTAAATTCCCTCAAATTTAACTCCTCCAACCAAAAAACTCATCAAAATCCAAAAAAATCAAAGTTGGTTTCAAATTACTTTATTACAATTTGACTAAAAATTTATATAAAATCCAAAAAAATAAAATTAAATTCCATCTAAATTCACTCAAATTTAACTCCTCCAACAAAAAAACTAATCAAAATTAAAAAAAATCGAAGATTGTTTCACATTACTTTATTACAATTGGACTAAAAATTTATATAAAATCCAAAAAAATAGAAGTAAATTTCATCTAAATTCACTCAAATTTAACTCGTCCAACAAAAAAACTCATCAAAATCCAAAAAAATTGAAGTTGGTTTCAAATTACTTTATTACAATTTGACTAAAAATTTATATAAAATTAAAAAAAATAGAAGTAAATTTCATCTGAATTCACTCAAATTTAACTCCACCAACAAAAAAACTCATCAAAATCCAAAAAAATTGAAGTTGGTTTCAAATTACTTTATTACAATTTGACTAAAAATTTATATAAAATTAAAAAAAAATAGAAGTAAATTTCATCTAAATTCAATCAAATTTAACTCCTCCAACCAAAAAACTCATCAAAATCCAAAAAAATCGAAGTTGGTTTCAAATTACTTTATTACAATTTGACTAAAAATTTATATAAAATCCAAAAAATAAAATTAAATTCCATCTAAATTCACTCAAATTTAACTCCTCCAACAAAAAAACTCATCAAAATCCTAAAAAATCGAAGATTGTTTCACATTACTTTATTACAAATGGACTAAAAATTTGTATAAAATCCAAAAAAATAGAAGTAAATTTCATCTAAATTCACTCAAATTTAACTCGTCCAACAACCAAAATCATCAAAATCCAAAAAAATCGAAGTTGGTTTCAAATTCCGTTAATACAATTTGACTAAAAATTTATATGAAATAAAAAAAATAGAAGTAAATTTCATCTACATTCACTCAAATTTAACTCCTCCATAAAAAAAACTCATCAAAATCCAAAAAATCGAAGTTGGTTTCAAATTACTTTATTACAATTTGACTAAAAATTTATATAAAATAAAAAAAATAGAAGTAAATTTCATCTAAATTCAATCAAATTTAACTCCTCCAACCAAAAAACTCATCAAAATCCAAAAAAATCGAAGTTGGTTTCAAATTACTTTATTACAATTTGACTAAAAATTTATATAAAATCCAAAAAAATAAAATTAAATTCCATCTAAATTCACTCAAATTTAACTCCTCCAACAAAAAAACTAATCAAAATTAAAAAAAATCGAAGATTGTTTCACATTACTTTATTACAATTGGACTAAAAATTTATATAAAATCCAAAAAAATAGAAGTAAATTTCATCTAAATTCACTCAAATTTAACTCCACCAACAAAAAAACTCATCAAAATCCAAAAAATCGAAGTTGGTTTCGAATTACTTTATTACAATTTGACTAAAAATTTATATAAAATCAAAAAAAAAATACAAGTAAATTTCATCTAAATTCACTCGAATTTAACTCCTCCAACAAAAAAACTCATCAAAATACATAAAAATAGAAATTGGTTTCAAATTACTTTATTACAATTTGACTAAAAATTTATATAAAACAAAAAAAATAGTAGTAAATTTCATCTAAATTCCCTCAAATTTAACTCCTCCAACCAAAAAACTCATCAAAATCCAAAAAAATCAAAGTTGGTTTCAAATTACTTTATTACAATTTGACTAAAAATTTATATAAAATCCAAAAAAATAAAATTAAATTCCATCTAAATTCACTCAAATTTAACTCCTCCAACAAAAAAACTAATCAAAATTAAAAAAAATCGAAGATTGTTTCACATTACTTTATTACAATTGGACTAAAAATTTATATAAAATCCAAAAAAATAAAATTAAATTCCATCTAAATTCACTCAAATTTAACTCCTCCAACAAAAAAACTAATCAAAATTAAAAAAAATCGAAGATTGTTTCACATTACTTTATTACAATTGGACTAAAAATTTATATAAAATCCAAAAAAATAGAAGTAAATTTCATCTAAATTCACTCAAATTTAACTCCACCAACAAAAAAACTCATCAAAATCCAAAAAATCGAAGTTGGTTTCGAATTACTTTATTACAATTTGACTAAAAATTTATATAAAATCAAAAAAAAAATACAAGTAAATTTCATCTAAATTCACTCGAATTTAACTCCTCCAACAAAAAAACTCATCAAAATACATAAAAATAGAAATTGGTTTCAAATTACTTTATTACAATTTGACTAAAAATTTATATAAAATCCAAAAAAATAAAATTAAATTCCATCTAAATTCACTCAAATTTAACTCCTCCAACAAAAAAACTAATCAAAATTAAAAAAAATCGAAGATTGTTTCACATTACTTTATTACAATTGGACTAAAAATTTATATAAAATCCAAAAAAATAGAAGTAAATTTCATCTAAATTCACTCAAATTTAACTCCACCAACAAAAAAACTCATCAAAATCCAAAAAAATCGAAGTTGGTTTCGAATTACTTTATTACAATTTGACTAAAAATTTATATAAAATCAAAAAAAAAATACAAGTAAATTTCATCTAAATTCACTCGAATTTAACTCCTCCAACAAAAAAACTCATCAAAATACATAAAAATAGAAATTGGTTTCAAATTACTTTATTACAATTTGACTAAAAATTTATATAAAACAAAAAAAAATAGTAGTAAATTTCATCTAAATTCCCTCAAATTTAACTCCTCCAACCAAAAAACTCATCAAAATCCAAAAAAATCAAAGTTGGTTTCAAATTACTTTATTACAATTTGACTAAAAATTTATATAAAATCCAAAAAAATAAAATTAAATTCCATCTAAATTCACTCAAATTTAACTCCTCCAACAAAAAAACTAATCAAAATTAAAAAAAATCGAAGATTGTTTCACATTACTTTATTACAATTGGACTAAAAATTTATATAAAATCCAAAAAAATAGAAGTAAATTTCATCTAAATTCACTCAAATTTAACTCGTCCAACAAAAAAACTCATCAAAATCCAAAAAAATTGAAGTTGGTTTCAAATTACTTTATTACAATTTGACTAAAAATTTATATAAAATTAAAAAAAATAGAAGTAAATTTCATCTGAATTCACTCAAATTTAACTCCACCAACAAAAAAACTCATCAAAATCCAAAAAAATTGAAGTTGGTTTCAAATTACTTTATTACAATTTGACTAAAAATTTATATAAAATTAAAAAAAAATAGAAGTAAATTTCATCTAAATTCAATCAAATTTAACTCCTCCAACCAAAAAACTCATCAAAATCCAAAAAAATCGAAGTTGGTTTCAAATTACTTTATTACAATTTGACTAAAAATTTATATAAAATCCAAAAAATAAAATTAAATTCCATCTAAATTCACTCAAATTTAACTCCTCCAACAAAAAAACTCATCAAAATCCTAAAAAATCGAAGATTGTTTCACATTACTTTATTACAAATGGACTAAAAATTTGTATAAAATCCAAAAAAATAGAAGTAAATTTCATCTAAATTCACTCAAATTTAACTCGTCCAACAACCAAAATCATCAAAATCCAAAAAAATCGAAGTTGGTTTCAAATTCCGTTAATACAATTTGACTAAAAATTTATATGAAATAAAAAAAATAGAAGTAAATTTCATCTACATTCACTCAAATTTAACTCCTCCATAAAAAAAACTCATCAAAATCCAAAAAATCGAAGTTGGTTTCAAATTACTTTATTACAATTTGACTAAAAATTTATATAAAATAAAAAAAATAGAAGTAAATTTCATCTAAATTCAATCAAATTTAACTCCTCCAACCAAAAAACTCATCAAAATCCAAAAAAATCGAAGTTGGTTTCAAATTACTTTATTACAATTTGACTAAAAATTTATATAAAATCCAAAAAAATAAAATTAAATTCCATCTAAATTCACTCAAATTTAACTCCTCCAACAAAAAAACTAATCAAAATTAAAAAAAATCGAAGATTGTTTCACATTACTTTATTACAATTGGACTAAAAATTTATATAAAATCCAAAAAAATAGAAGTAAATTTCATCTAAATTCACTCAAATTTAACTCCACCAACAAAAAAACTCATCAAAATCCAAAAAATCGAAGTTGGTTTCGAATTACTTTATTACAATTTGACTAAAAATTTATATAAAATCAAAAAAAAAATACAAGTAAATTTCATCTAAATTCACTCGAATTTAACTCCTCCAACAAAAAAACTCATCAAAATACATAAAAATAGAAATTGGTTTCAAATTACTTTATTACAATTTGACTAAAAATTTATATAAAACAAAAAAAATAGTAGTAAATTTCATCTAAATTCCCTCAAATTTAACTCCTCCAACCAAAAAACTCATCAAAATCCAAAAAAATCAAAGTTGGTTTCAAATTACTTTATTACAATTTGACTAAAAATTTATATAAAATCCAAAAAAATAAAATTAAATTCCATCTAAATTCACTCAAATTTAACTCCTCCAACAAAAAAACTAATCAAAATTAAAAAAAATCGAAGATTGTTTCACATTACTTTATTACAATTGGACTAAAAATTTATATAAAATCCAAAAAAATAAAATTAAATTCCATCTAAATTCACTCAAATTTAACTCCTCCAACAAAAAAACTAATCAAAATTAAAAAAAATCGAAGATTGTTTCACATTACTTTATTACAATTGGACTAAAAATTTATATAAAATCCAAAAAAATAGAAGTAAATTTCATCTAAATTCACTCAAATTTAACTCCACCAACAAAAAAACTCATCAAAATCCAAAAAATCGAAGTTGGTTTCGAATTACTTTATTACAATTTGACTAAAAATTTATATAAAATCAAAAAAAAAATACAAGTAAATTTCATCTAAATTCACTCGAATTTAACTCCTCCAACAAAAAAACTCATCAAAATACATAAAAATAGAAATTGGTTTCAAATTACTTTATTACAATTTGACTAAAAATTTATATAAAATCCAAAAAAATAAAATTAAATTCCATCTAAATTCACTCAAATTTAACTCCTCCAACAAAAAAACTAATCAAAATTAAAAAAAATCGAAGATTGTTTCACATTACTTTATTACAATTGGACTAAAAATTTATATAAAATCCAAAAAAATAGAAGTAAATTTCATCTAAATTCACTCAAATTTAACTCCACCAACAAAAAAACTCATCAAAATCCAAAAAAATCGAAGTTGGTTTCGAATTACTTTATTACAATTTGACTAAAAATTTATATAAAATCAAAAAAAAAATACAAGTAAATTTCATCTAAATTCACTCGAATTTAACTCCTCCAACAAAAAAACTCATCAAAATACATAAAAATAGAAATTGGTTTCAAATTACTTTATTACAATTTGACTAAAAATTTATATAAAACAAAAAAAAATAGTAGTAAATTTCATCTAAATTCCCTCAAATTTAACTCCTCCAACCAAAAAACTCATCAAAATCCAAAAAAATCAAAGTTGGTTTCAAATTACTTTATTACAATTTGACTAAAAATTTATATAAAATCCAAAAAAATAAAATTAAATTCCATCTAAATTCACTCAAATTTAACTCCTCCAACAAAAAAACTAATCAAAATTAAAAAAAATCGAAGATTGTTTCACATTACTTTATTACAATTGGACTAAAAATTTATATAAAATCCAAAAAAATAGAAGTAAATTTCATCTAAATTCACTCAAATTTAACTCGTCCAACAAAAAAACTCATCAAAATCCAAAAAAATTGAAGTTGGTTTCAAATTACTTTATTACAATTTGACTAAAAATTTATATAAAATTAAAAAAAATAGAAGTAAATTTCATCTGAATTCACTCAAATTTAACTCCACCAACAAAAAAACTCATCAAAATCCAAAAAAATTGAAGTTGGTTTCAAATTACTTTATTACAATTTGACTAAAAATTTATATAAAATTAAAAAAAAATAGAAGTAAATTTCATCTAAATTCAATCAAATTTAACTCCTCCAACCAAAAAACTCATCAAAATCCAAAAAAATCGAAGTTGGTTTCAAATTACTTTATTACAATTTGACTAAAAATTTATATAAAATCCAAAAAATAAAATTAAATTCCATCTAAATTCACTCAAATTTAACTCCTCCAACAAAAAAACTCATCAAAATCCTAAAAAATCGAAGATTGTTTCACATTACTTTATTACAAATGGACTAAAAATTTGTATAAAATCCAAAAAAATAGAAGTAAATTTCATCTAAATTCACTCAAATTTAACTCGTCCAACAACCAAAATCATCAAAATCCAAAAAAATCGAAGTTGGTTTCAAATTCCGTTAATACAATTTGACTAAAAATTTATATGAAATAAAAAAAATAGAAGTAAATTTCATCTACATTCACTCAAATTTAACTCCTCCATAAAAAAAACTCATCAAAATCCAAAAAATCGAAGTTGGTTTCAAATTACTTTATTACAATTTGACTAAAAATTTATATAAAATAAAAAAAATAGAAGTAAATTTCATCTAAATTCAATCAAATTTAACTCCTCCAACCAAAAAACTCATCAAAATCCAAAAAAATCGAAGTTGGTTTCAAATTACTTTATTACAATTTGACTAAAAATTTATATAAAATCCAAAAAAATAAAATTAAATTCCATCTAAATTCACTCAAATTTAACTCCTCCAACAAAAAAACTAATCAAAATTAAAAAAAATCGAAGATTGTTTCACATTACTTTATTACAATTGGACTAAAAATTTATATAAAATCCAAAAAAATAGAAGTAAATTTCATCTAAATTCACTCAAATTTAACTCCACCAACAAAAAAACTCATCAAAATCCAAAAAATCGAAGTTGGTTTCGAATTACTTTATTACAATTTGACTAAAAATTTATATAAAATCAAAAAAAAAATACAAGTAAATTTCATCTAAATTCACTCGAATTTAACTCCTCCAACAAAAAAACTCATCAAAATACATAAAAATAGAAATTGGTTTCAAATTACTTTATTACAATTTGACTAAAAATTTATATAAAACAAAAAAAATAGTAGTAAATTTCATCTAAATTCCCTCAAATTTAACTCCTCCAACCAAAAAACTCATCAAAATCCAAAAAAATCAAAGTTGGTTTCAAATTACTTTATTACAATTTGACTAAAAATTTATATAAAATCCAAAAAAATAAAATTAAATTCCATCTAAATTCACTCAAATTTAACTCCTCCAACAAAAAAACTAATCAAAATTAAAAAAAATCGAAGATTGTTTCACATTACTTTATTACAATTGGACTAAAAATTTATATAAAATCCAAAAAAATAGAAGTAAATTTCATCTAAATTCACTCAAATTTAACTCGTCCAACAAAAAAACTCATCAAAATCCAAAAAAATTGAAGTTGGTTTCAAATTACTTTATTACAATTTGACTAAAAATTTATATAAAATTAAAAAAAATAGAAGTAAATTTCATCTAAATTCAATCAAATTTAACTCCTCCAACCAAAAAACTCATCAAAACCCAAAAAAATCGAAGTTGGTTTCAAATTACTTTATTACAATTTGACTAAAAATTTATATAAAATCCAAAAAAATAAAATTAAATTCCATCTAAATTCACTCAAATTTAACTCCTCCAACAAAAAAACTCATCAAAATCCTAAAAAATCGAAGATTGTTTCACATTACTTTATTACAATTGGACTAAAAATTTGTATAAAATCCAAAAAAATAGGTGTTAATTTCATCTAAATTTACTGAAATTTAACTCCTCCAACAACCAAAATCATCAAAATCCAAAAAAATCGAAGTTGGTTTCAAATTCCGTTAATACAATTAGACTAAAAATTTATATAAAATAAAAAAAAATAGAAGTAAATTTCATCTACATTCACTCAAATTTAACTCCTCCAACAAAAAAAACTCATCAAAATCCAAAAAATCGAAGTTGGTTTCAAATTACTTTATTACAATTTGACTAAAAATTTATATAAAATAAAAAAAAATAAAATTAAATTCCATCTAAATTCACTCAAATTTAACTCCTCCAACAAAAAAACTAATCAAAATTAAAAAAAATCGAAGATTGTTTCACATTACTTTATTACAATTGGACTAAAAATTTATATAAAATCCAAAAAAATAGAAGTAAATTTCATCTAAATTCACTCAAATTTAACTCCACCAACAAAAAAACTCATCAAAATCCAAAAAATCGAAGTTGGTTTCGAATTACTTTATTACAATTTGACTAAAAATTTATATAAAATAAAAAAAAAAATACAAGTAAATTTCATCTAAATTCACTCGAATTTAACTCCTCCAACAAAAAAACTCATCAAAATACATAAAAATAGAAATTGGTTTCAAATTACTTTATTACAATTTGACTAAAAATTTATATAAAACAAAAAAAATAGTAGTAAATTTCATCTAAATTCCCTCAAATTTAACTCCTCCAACCAAAAAACTCATCAAAATCCAAAAAAATCAAAGTTGGTTTCAAATTACTTTATTACAATTTGACTAAAAATTTATATAAAATCCAAAAAAATAAAATTAAATTCCATCTAAATTCACTCAAATTTAACTCCTCCAACAAAAAAACTAATCAAAATTAAAAAAAATCGAAGATTGTTTCACATTACTTTATTACAATTGGACTAAAAATTTATATAAAATCCAAAAAAATAGAAGTAAATTTCATCTAAATTCACTCAAATTTAACTCGTCCAACTAAAAAACTCATCAAAATCCAAAAAAATTGAAGTTGGTTTCAAATTACTTTATTACAATTTGACTAAAAATTTATATAAAATTAAAAAAAATAGAAGTAAATTTCATCTAAATTCAATCAAATTTAACTCCTCCAACCAAAAAACTCATCAAAACCCAAAAAAATCGAAGTTGGTTTCAAATTACTTTATTACAATTTGACTAAAAATTTATATAAAATCCAAAAAAATAAAATTAAATTCCATCTAAATTCACTCAAATTTAACTCCTCCAACAAAAAAACTCATCAAAATCCTAAAAAATCGAAGATTGTTTCACATTACTTTATTACAATTGGACTAAAAATTTGTATAAAATCCAAAAAAATAGGTGTTAATTTCATCTAAATTTACTGAAATTTAACTCCTCCAACAACCAAAATCATCAAAATCCAAAAAAATCGAAGTTGGTTTCAAATTCCGTTAATACAATTAGACTAAAAATTTATATAAAATAAAAAAAAATAGAAGTAAATTTCATCTACATTCACTCAAATTTAACTCCTCCAACAAAAAAAACTCATCAAAATCCAAAAAATCGAAGTTGGTTTCAAATTACTTTATTACAATTTGACTAAAAATTTATATAAAATAAAAAAAAATGGAAGTAAATTTCATTTAAATTCAATCAAATTTAACTCCTCCAACCAAAAAACTCATCAAAATCCAAAAAAATCAAAGTTGGTTTCAAATTACTTTATTACAATTTGACTAAAAATTTATATAAAATCCAAAAAAATAAAATTAAATTCCATCTAAATTCACTCAAATTTAACTCCTCCAACAAAAAAACTAATCAAAATTAAAAAAAATCGAAGATTGTTTCACATTACTTTATTACAATTGGACTAAAAATTTATATAAAATCCAAAAAAATAGAAGTAAATTTCATCTAAATTCACTCAAATTTAACTCCTCCAACAACGAAAATCATCAAAATCCAAAAAAATCGAAGTTGGTTTCAAATTCCGTTAATACAATTTGACTAAAAATTTATATGAAATAAAAAAAATAGAAGTAAATTTCATCTAAATTCACTCAAATTTAACCACTCCAACAAAAAAACTCATCAAAATCCAAAAAAATCGAAGTTGGTTTAAAATTACTTTATTACAATTTGACTAAAAATTTATATAAAATCCAAAAAAATAGGTGTTAATTTCATCTAAATTTACTGAAATTTAACTCCTCCAACAACCAAAATCATCAAAATCCAAAAAAATCGAAGTTGGTTTCAAATTCCGTTAATACAATTTGACTAAAAATTTATATAAAATAAAAAAAAATAGATGTAAATTTCATCTAAATTCACTCAAATTTAACACCTCCAACAAAAAAATTCTTCAAAATCCAAAAAAATCGAAGTTGGTTTAAAATTACTTTATTACAATTTGACTAAAATTTTATATAAAATCCAAAAAAATAGGTGTTAATTTCATCTAAATTTACTGACATTTAACTCCTCCACCAACCAAAATCATCAAAATCCAAAAAAATCGAAGTTGGTTTCAAATTCCGTTAATACAATTAGACTAAAAATTTATATAAAATCCAAAAAAATAAAATTAAATTTCATCTAAATTCACTCAAATTTAAATCGTCCAACAAAAAAACTTATCAAAATCCAAAAAAATCGAAGTTGGTTTCAAATTACTTTATTACAATTTGACTAAAAATTTATATAAAATTAAAAAAAATAGAAGTAAATTTCATCTGAATTCACTCAAATTTAACTCCACCAACAAAAAAACTCATCAAAATCCAAAAAAATTGAAGTTGGTTTCAAATTACTTTATTACAATTTGACTAAAAATTTATATAAAATTAAAAAAAATAGAAGTAAATTTCATCTAAATTCAATCAAATTTAACTCCTCCAACCAAAAAACTCATCAAAATCCAAAAAAATCGAAGTTGGTTTCAAATTACTTTATTACAATTTGACTAAAAATTTATATAAAATCCAAAAAATAAAATTAAATTCCTTCTAAATTCACTCAAATTTAACTCCTCCAACAAAAAACTCATCAAAATCCTAAAAAATCGAAGATTGTTTCACATTACTTTATTACAAATGGACTAAAAATTTGTATAAAATCCAAAAAAATAGAAGTAAATTTCATCTAAATTCACTCAAATTTAACTCGTCCAACAACCAAAATCATCAAAATCCAAAAAAATCGAAGTTGGTTTCAAATTCCGTTAATACAATTTGACTAAAAATTTATATGAAATAAAAAAAAATAGCAGTAAATTTCATCTAAATTCACTCAAATTTAACCACTCCAACAAAAAAACTCATCAAAATACAAAAAAATCGAAGTTGGTTTAAAATTACTTTATTACAATTTGACTAAAAATTTATATAAAATCCAAAAAAATAGGTGTTAATTTCATCTAAATTTACTGAAATTTAACTCCTCCAACAACCAAAATCATCAAAATCCAAAAAAATCGAAGTTGGTTTCAAATTCCGTTAATACAATTTGAATAAAAATTTATATAAAATGAAAAAAAATAGATGTAAATTTCATCTAAATTCACTCAAATTTAACACCTCCAACAAAAAAATTCTTCAAAATCCAAAAAAATCGAAGTTGGTTTAAAATTACTTTATTACAATTTGACTAAAATTTTATATAAAATCCAAAAAAATAGGTGTTAATTTCATCTAAATTTACTGACATTTAACTCCTCCACCAACCAAAATCATCAAAATCCAAAAAAATCGAAGTTGGTTTCAAATTCCGTTAATACAATTAGACTAAAAATTTATATAAAATCCAAAAAAATAAAATTAAATTTCATCCAAATTCACTCAAATTTAAATCGTCCAACAAAAAAACTTATCAAAATCCAAAAAAAATCGAAGTTGGTTTCAAATTACTTTATTACAATTTGACTAAAAATTTATATAAAATAAAAAAAATAGAAGTAAATTTCATCTAAATTCAATCAAATTTAACTCCTCCAACCAAAAAACTCATCAAAATCCAAAAAAATCGAAGTTGGTTTCAAATTACTTTATTACAATTTGACTAAAAATTTATATAAAATCCAAAAAAATAAAATTAAATTCCATCTAAATTCACTCAAATTTAACTCCTCCAACAAAAAAACTAATCAAAATTAAAAAAAATCGAAGATTGTTTCACATTACTTTATTACAATTGGACTAAAAATTTATATAAAATCCAAAAAAATAGAAGTAAATTTCATCTAAATTCACTCAAATTTAACTCCACCAACAAAAAAACTCATCAAAATCCAAAAAATCGAAGTTGGTTTCGAATTACTTTATTACAATTTGACTAAAAATTTATATAAAATCAAAAAAAAAATACAAGTAAATTTCATCTAAATTCACTCGAATTTAACTCCTCCAACAAAAAAACTCATCAAAATACATAAAAATAGAAATTGGTTTCAAATTACTTTATTACAATTTGACTAAAAATTTATATAAAACAAAAAAAATAGTAGTAAATTTCATCTAAATTCCCTCAAATTTAACTCCTCCAACCAAAAAACTCATCAAAATCCAAAAAAATCAAAGTTGGTTTCAAATTACTTTATTACAATTTGACTAAAAATTTATATAAAATCCAAAAAAATAAAATTAAATTCCATCTAAATTCACTCAAATTTAACTCCTCCAACAAAAAAACTAATCAAAATTAAAAAAAATCCAAGATTGTTTCACATTACTTTATTACAATTGGACTAAAAATTTATATAAAATCCAAAAAAATAGAAGTAAATTTCATCTAAATTCACTCAAATTTAACTCGTCCAACAAAAAAACTCATCAAAATCCAAAAAAATTGAAGTTGGTTTCAAATTACTTTATTACAATTTGACTAAAAATTTATATAAAATTAAAAAAAATAGAAGTAAATTTCATCTAAATTCAATCAAATTTAACTCCTCCAACCAAAAAACTCATCAAAACCCAAAAAAATCGAAGTTGGTTTCAAATTACTTTATTACAATTTGACTAAAAATTTATATAAAATCCAAAAAAATAAAATTAAATTCCATCTAAATTCACTCAAATTTAACTCCTCCAACAAAAAAACTCATCAAAATCCTAAAAAATCGAAGATTGTTTCACATTACTTTATTACAATTGGACTAAAAATTTGTATAAAATCCAAAAAAATAGGTGTTAATTTCATCTAAATTTACTGAAATTTAACTCCTCCAACAACCAAAATCATCAAAATCCAAAAAAATCGAAGTTGGTTTCAAATTCCGTTAATACAATTAGACTAAAAATTTATATAAAATAAAAAAAAATAGAAGTAAATTTCATCTACATTCACTCAAATTTAACTCCTCCAACAAAAAAAACTCATCAAAATCCAAAAAATCGAAGTTGGTTTCAAATTACTTTATTACAATTTGACTAAAAATTTATATAAAATAAAAAAAAATAGAAGTAAATTTCATTTAAATTCAATCAAATTTAACTCCTCCAACCAAAAAACTCATCAAAATCCAAAAAAATCAAAGTTGGTTTCAAATTACTTTATTACAATTTGACTAAAAATTTATATAAAATCCAAAAAAATAAAATTAAATTCCATCTAAATTCACTCAAATTTAACTCCTCCAACAAAAAAACTAATCAAAATTAAAAAAAATCGAAGATTGTTTCACATTACTTTATTACAATTGGACTAAAAATTTATATAAAATCCAAAAAAATAGAAGTAAATTTCATCTAAATTCACTCAAATTTAACTCCTCCAACAACGAAAATCATCAAAATCCAAAAAAATCGAAGTTGGTTTCAAATTCCGTTAATACAATTTGACTAAAAATTTATATGAAATAAAAAAAATAGAAGTAAATTTCATCTAAATTCACTCAAATTTAACCACTCCAACAAAAAAACTCATCAAAATCCAAAAAAATCGAAGTTGGTTTAAAATTACTTTATTACAATTTGACTAAAAATTTATATAAAATCCAAAAAAAATAGGTGTTAATTTCATCTAAATTTACTGAAATTTAACTCCTCCAACAACCAAAATCATCAAAATCCAAAAAAATCGAAGTTGGTTTCAAATTCCGTTAATACAATTTGACTAAAAATTTATATAAAATAAAAAAAAATAGATGTAAATTTCATCTAAATTCACTCAAATTTAACACCTCCAACAAAAAAATTCTTCAAAATCCAAAAAAATCGAAGTTGGTTTAAAATTACTTTATTACAATTTGACTAAAATTTTATAAAAAATCCAAAAAAATAGGTGTTAATTTCATCTAAATTTACTGACATTTAACTCCTCCACCAACCAAAATCATCAAAATCCAAAAAAATCGAAGTTGGTTTCAAATTCCGTTAATACAATTAGACTAAAAATTTATATAAAATCCAAAAAAATAAAATTAAATTTCATCTAAATTCACTCAAATTTAAATCGTCCAACAAAAAAACTTATCAAAATCCAAAAAAATCGAAGTTGGTTTCAAATTACTTTATTACAATTTGACTAAAAATTTATATAAAATTAAAAAAAATAGAAGTAAATTTCATCTGAATTCACTCAAATTTAACTCCACCAACAAAAAAACTCATCAAAATCCAAAAAAATTGAAGTTGGTTTCAAATTACTTTATTACAATTTGACTAAAAATTTATATAAAATTAAAAAAAATAGAAGTAAATTTCATCTAAATTCAATCAAATTTAACTCCTCCAACCAAAAAACTCATCAAAATCCAAAAAAATCGAAGTTGGTTTCAAATTACTTTATTACAATTTGACTAAAAATTTATATAAAATCCAAAAAATAAAATTAAATTCCTTCTAAATTCACTCAAATTTAACTCCTCCAACAAAAAACTCATCAAAATCCTAAAAAATCGAAGATTGTTTCACATTACTTTATTACAAATGGACTAAAAATTTGTATAAAATCCAAAAAAATAGAAGTAAATTTCATCTAAATTCACTCAAATTTAACTCGTCCAACAACCAAAATCATCAAAATCCAAAAAAATCGAAGTTGGTTTCAAATTCCGTTAATACAATTTGACTAAAAATTTATATGAAATAAAAAAAATAGAAGTAAATTTCATCTACATTCACTCAAATTTAACTCCTCCATAAAAAAAACTCATCAAAATCCAAAAAATCGAAGTTGGTTTCAAATTACTTTATTACAATTTGACTAAAAATTTATATAAAATAAAAAAAATAGAAGTAAATTTCATCTAAATTCAATCAAATTTAACTCCTCCAACCAAAAAACTCATCAAAATCCAAAAAAATCGAAGTTGGTTTCAAATTACTTTATTACAATTTGACTAAAAATTTATATAAAATCCAAAAAAATAAAATTAAATTCCATCTAAATTCACTCAAATTTAACTCCTCCAACAAAAAAACTAATCAAAATTAAAAAAAATCGAAGATTGTTTCACATTACTTTATTACAATTGGACTAAAAATTTATATAAAATCCAAAAAAATAGAAGTAAATTTCATCTAAATTCACTCAAATTTAACTCCACCAACAAAAAAACTCATCAAAATCCAAAAAATCGAAGTTGGTTTCGAATTACTTTATTACAATTTGACTAAAAATTTATATAAAATCAAAAAAAAAATACAAGTAAATTTCATCTAAATTCACTCGAATTTAACTCCTCCAACAAAAAAACTCATCAAAATACATAAAAATAGAAATTGGTTTCAAATTACTTTATTACAATTTGACTAAAAATTTATATAAAACAAAAAAAATAGTAGTAAATTTCATCTAAATTCCCTCAAATTTAACTCCTCCAACCAAAAAACTCATCAAAATCCAAAAAAATCAAAGTTGGTTTCAAATTACTTTATTACAATTTGACTAAAAATTTATATAAAATCCAAAAAAATAAAATTAAATTCCATCTAAATTCACTCAAATTTAACTCCTCCAACAAAAAAACTAATCAAAATTAAAAAAAATCGAAGATTGTTTCACATTACTTTATTACAATTGGACTAAAAATTTATATAAAATCCAAAAAAATAGAAGTAAATTTCATCTAAATTCACTCAAATTTAACTCGTCCAACAAAAAAACTCATCAAAATCCAAAAAAATTGAAGTTGGTTTCAAATTACTTTATTACAATTTGACTAAAAATTTATATAAAATTAAAAAAAATAGAAGTAAATTTCATCTAAATTCAATCAAATTTAACTCCTCCAACCAAAAAACTCATCAAAACCCAAAAAAATCGAAGTTGGTTTCAAATTACTTTATTACAATTTGACTAAAAATTTATATAAAATCCAAAAAAATAAAATTAAATTCCATCTAAATTCACTCAAATTTAACTCCTCCAACAAAAAAACTCATCAAAATCCTAAAAAATCGAAGATTGTTTCACATTACTTTATTACAATTGGACTAAAAATTTGTATAAAATCCAAAAAAATAGGTGTTAATTTCATCTAAATTTACTGAAATTTAACTCCTCCAACAACCAAAATCATCAAAATCCAAAAAAATCGAAGTTGGTTTCAAATTCCGTTAATACAATTAGACTAAAAATTTATATAAAATAAAAAAAAATAGAGGTAAATTTCATCTACATTCACTCAAATTTAACTCCTCCAACAAAAAAAACTCATCAAAATCCAAAAAATCGAAGTTGGTTTCAAATTACTTTATTACAATTTGACTAAAAATTTATATAAAATAAAAAAAAATAGAAGTAAATTTCATTTAAATTCAATCAAATTTAACTCCTCCAACCAAAAAACTCATCAAAATCCAAAAAAATCAAAGTTGGTTTCAAATTACTTTATTACAATTTGACTAAAAATTTATATAAAATCCAAAAAAATAAAATTAAATTCCATCTAAATTCACTCAAATTTAACTCCTCCAACAAAAAAACTAATCAAAATTAAAAAAAATCGAAGATTGTTTCACATTACTTTATTACAATTGGACTAAAAATTTATATAAAATCCAAAAAAATAGAAGTAAATTTCATCTAAATTCACTCAAATTTAACTCCTCCAACAACGAAAATCATCAAAATCCAAAAAAATCGAAGTTGGTTTCAAATTCCGTTAATACAATTTGACTAAAAATTTATATGAAATAAAAAAAATAGAAGTAAATTTCATCTAAATTCACTCAAATTTAACCACTCCAACAAAAAAACTCATCAAAATCCAAAAAAATCGAAGTTGGTTTAAAATTACTTTATTACAATTTGACTAAAAATTTATATAAAATCCAAAAAAATAGGTGTTAATTTCATCTAAATTTACTGAAATTTAACTCCTCCAACAACCAAAATCATCAAAATCCAAAAAAATCGAAGTTGGTTTCAAATTCCGTTAATACAATTTGACTAAAAATTTATATAAAATAAAAAAAATAGATGTAAATTTCATCTAAATTCACTCAAATTTAACACCTCCAACAAAAAAATTCTTCAAAATCCAAAAAAATCGAAGTTGGTTTAAAATTACTTTATTACAATTTGACTAAAATTTTATATAAAATCCAAAAAAATAGGTGTTAATTTCATCTAAATTTACTGACATTTAACTCCTCCACCAACCAAAATCATCAAAATCCAAAAAAATCGAAGTTGGTTTCAAATTCCGTTAATACAATTAGACTAAAAATTTATATAAAATCCAAAAAAATAAAATTAAATTTCATCTAAATTCACTCAAATTTAAATCGTCCAACAAAAAAACTTATCAAAATCCAAAAAAATCGAAGTTGGTTTCAAATTACTTTATTACAATTTGACTAAAAATTTATATAAAATTAAAAAAAATAGAAGTAAATTTCATCTGAATTCACTCAAATTTAACTCCACCAACAAAAAAACTCATCAAAATCCAAAAAAATTGAAGTTGGTTTCAAATTACTTTATTACAATTTGACTAAAAATTTATATAAAATTAAAAAAAATAGAAGTAAATTTCATCTAAATTCAATCAAATTTAACTCCTCCAACCAAAAAACTCATCAAAATCCAAAAAAATCGAAGTTGGTTTCAAATTACTTTATTACAATTTGACTAAAAATTTATATGAAATAAAAAAAAATAGCAGTAAATTTCATCTAAATTCACTCAAATTTAACCACTCCAACAAAAAAACTCATCAAAATACAAAAAAATCGAAGTTGGTTTAAAATTACTTTATTACAATTTGACTAAAAATTTATATAAAATCCAAAAAAATAGGTGTTAATTTCATCTAAATTTACTGAAATTTAACTCCTCCAACAACCAAAATCATCAAAATCCAAAAAAATCGAAGTTGGTTTCAAATTCCGTTAATACAATTAGACTAAAAATTTATATAAAATAAAAAAAATAGAAGTAAATTTCATCTACATTCACTCAAATTTAACTCCTCCATAAAAAAAACTCATCAAAATCCAAAAAATCGAAGTTGGTTTCAAATTACTTTATTACAATTTGACTAAAAATTTATATAAAATAAAAAAAATAGAAGTAAATTTCATCTAAATTCAATCAAATTTAACTCCTCCAACCAAAAAACTCATCAAAATCCAAAAAAATCGAAGTTGGTTTCAAATTACTTTATTACAATTTGACTAAAAATTTATATAAAATCCAAAAAAATAAAATTAAATTCCATCTAAATTCACTCAAATTTAACTCCTCCAACAAAAAAACTAATCAAAATTAAAAAAAATCGAAGATTGTTTCACATTACTTTATTACAATTGGTCTAAAAATTTAAATAAAAACCAAAAAAATAGAAGTAAATTTCATCTAAATTCACTCAAATTTAACTCCACCAACAAAAAAACTCATCAAAATCCAAAAAAATCGAAGTTGGTTTCGAATTACTTTATTACAATTTGACTAAAAATTTATATAAAATCAAAAAAAAAATACAAGTAAATTTCATCTAAATTCACTCGAATTTAACTCCTCCAACAAAAAAACTCATCAAAATACATAAAAATAGAAATTGGTTTCAAATTACTTTATTACAATTTGACTAAAAATTTATATAAAACAAAAAAAAATAGTAGTAAATTTCATCTAAATTCACTCAAATTTAACTCCTCCAACCAAAAAACTCATCAAAATCCAAAAAAATCAAAGTTGGTTTCAAATTACTTTATTACAATTTGACTAAAAATTTATATAAAATCCAAAAAAATAAAATTAAATTCCATCTAAATTCACTCAAATTTAACTCCTCCAACAAAAAAACTAATCAAAATTAAAAAAAATCGAAGATTGTTTCACATTACTTTATTACAATTGGACTAAAAATTTATATAAAATCCAAAAAAATAGAAGTAAATTTCATCTAAATTCACTCAAATTTAACTCGTCCAACAAAAAAACTCATCAAAATCCAAAAAAATTGAAGTTGGTTTCAAATTACTTTATTACAATTTGACTAAAAATTTATATAAAATTAAAAAAAATAGAAGTAAATTTCATTTAAATTCAATCAAATTTAACTCCTCCAACCAAAAAACTCATCAAAATCCAAAAAAATCAAAGTTGGTTTCAAATTACTTTATTACAATTTGACTAAAAATTTATATAAAATCCAAAAAAATAAAATTAAATTCCATCTAAATTCACTCAAATTTAACTCCTCCAACAAAAAAACTAATCAAAATTAAAAAAAATCGAAGATTGTTTCACATTACTTTATTACAATTGGACTAAAAATTTATATAAAATCCAAAAAAATAGAAGTAAATTTCATCTAAATTCACTCAAATTTAACTCCTCCAACAACGAAAATCATCAAAATCCAAAAAAATCGAAGTTGGTTTCAAATTCCGTTAATACAATTTGACTAAAAATTTATATGAAATAAAAAAAATAGAAGTAAATTTCATCTAAATTCACTCAAATTTAACCACTCCAACAAAAAAACTCATCAAAATCCAAAAAAATCGAAGTTGGTTTAAAATAACTTTATTACAATTTGACTAAAAATTTATATAAAATCCAAAAAAATAGGTGTTAATTTCATCTAAATTTACTGAAATTTAACTCCTCCAACAACCAAAATCATCAAAATCCAAAAAAATCGAAGTTGGTTTCAAATTCCGTTAATACAATTTGACTAAAAATTTATATAAAATAAAAAAAAATAGATGTAAATTTCATCTAAATTCACTCAAATTTAACACCTCCAACAAAAAAATTCTTCAAAATCCAAAAAAATCGAAGTTGGTGTAAAATTACTTTATTACAATTTGACTAAAATTTTATATAAAATCCAAAAAAATAGGTGTTAATTTCATCTAAATTTACTGACATTTAACTCCTCCACCAACCAAAATCATCAAAATCCAAAAAAATCGAAGTTGGTTTCAAATTCCGTTAATACAATTAGACTAAAAATTTATATAAAATCCAAAAAAATAAAATTAAATTTCATCTAAATTCACTCAAATTTAAATCGTCCAACAAAAAAACTTATCAAAATCCAAAAAAATCGAAGTTGGTTTCAAATTACTTTATTACAATTTGACTAAAAATTTATATAAAATTAAAAAAAATAGAAGTAAATTTCATCTGAATTCACTCAAATTTAACTCCACCAACAAAAAAACTCATCAAAATCCAAAAAAATTGAAGTTGGTTTCAAATTACTTTATTACAATTTGACTAAAAATTTATATAAAATTAAAAAAAATAGAAGTAAATTTCATCTAAATTCAATCAAATTTAACTCCTCCAACCAAAAAACTCATCAAAATCCAAAAAAATCGAAGTTGGTTTCAAATTACTTTATTACAATTTGACTAAAAATTTATATAAAATCCAAAAAATAAAATTAAATTCCTTCTAAATTCACTCAAATTTAACTCCTCCAACAAAAAACTCATCAAAATCCTAAAAAATCGAAGATTGTTTCACATTACTTTATTACAAATGGACTAAAAATTTGTATAAAATCCAAAAAAATAGAAGTAAATTTCATCTAAATTCACTCAAATTTAACTCGTCCAACAACCAAAATCATCAAAATCCAAAAAAATCGAAGTTGGTTTCAAATTCCGTTAATACAATTTGACTAAAAATTTATATGAAATAAAAAAAAATAGCAGTAAATTTCATCTAAATTCACTCAAATTTAACCACTCCAACAAAAAAACTCATCAAAATACAAAAAAATCGAAGTTGGTTTAAAATTACTTTATTACAATTTGACTAAAAATTTATATAAAATCCAAAAAAATAGGTGTTAATTTCATCTAAATTTACTGAAATTTAACTCCTCCAACAACCAAAATCATCAAAATCCAAAAAAATCGAAGTTGGTTTCAAATTCCGTTAATACAATTAGACTAAAAATTTATATAAAATAAAAAAAATAGAAGTAAATTTCATCTACATTCACTCAAATTTAACTCCTCCATAAAAAAAACTCATCAAAATCCAAAAAATCGAAGTTGGTTTCAAATTACTTTATTACAATTTGACTAAAAATTTATATAAAATAAAAAAAATAGAAGTAAATTTCATCTAAATTCAATCAAATTTAACTCCTCCAACCAAAAAACTCATCAAAATCCAAAAAAATCGAAGTTGGTTTCAAATTACTTTATTACAATTTGACTAAAAATTTATATAAAATCCAAAAAAATAAAATTAAATTCCATCTAAATTCACTCAAATTTAACTCCTCCAACAAAAAAACTAATCAAAATTAAAAAAAATCGAAGATTGTTTCACATTACTTTATTACAATTGGTCTAAAAATTTAAATAAAATCCAAAAAAATAGAAGTAAATTTCATCTAAATTCACTCAAATTTAACTCCACCAACAAAAAAACTCATCAAAATCCAAAAAAATCGAAGTTGGTTTCGAATTACTTTATTACAATTTGACTAAAAATTTATATAAAATCAAAAAAAAAATACAAGTAAATTTCATCTAAATTCACTCGAATTTAACTCCTCCAACAAAAAAACTCATCAAAATACATAAAAATAGAAATTGGTTTCAAATTACTTTATTACAATTTGACTAAAAATTTATATAAAACAAAAAAAAATAGTAGTAAATTTCATCTAAATTCACTCAAATTTAACTCCTCCAACCAAAAAACTCATCAAAATCCAAAAAAATCAAAGTTGGTTTCAAATTACTTTATTACAATTTGACTAAAAATTTATATAAAATCCAAAAAAATAAAATTAAATTCCATCTAAATTCACTCAAATTTAACTCCTCCAACAAAAAAACTAATCAAAATTAAAAAAAATCGAAGATTGTTTCACATTACTTTATTACAATTGGACTAAAAATTTATATAAAATCCAAAAAAATAGAAGTAAATTTCATCTAAATTCACTCAAATTTAACTCGTCCAACAAAAAAACTCATCAAAATCCAAAAAAATTGAAGTTGGTTTCAAATTACTTTATTACAATTTGACTAAAAATTTATATAAAATTAAAAAAAATAGAAGTAAATTTCATCTAAATTCAATCAAATTTAACTCCTCCAACCAAAAAACTCATCAAAACCCAAAAAAATCGAAGTTGGTTTCAAATTCCGTTAATACAATTAGACTAAAAATTTATATAAAATCCAAAAAAATAAAATTAAATTTCATCTAAATTCACTCAAATTTAAATCGTCCAACAAAAAAACTTATCAAAATCCAAAAAAATCGAAGTTGGTTTCAAATTACTTTATTACAATTTGACTAAAAATTTATATAAAATTAAAAAAAATAGAAGTAAATTTCATCTGAATTCACTCAAATTTAACTCCACCAACAAAAAAACTCATCAAAATCCAAAAAAATTGAAGTTGGTTTCAAATTACTTTATTACAATTTGACTAAAAATTTATATAAAATTAAAAAAAATAAAATTAAATTCCATCTAAATTCACTCAAATTTAACTCCTCCAACAAAAAAACTAATCAAAATTAAAAAAAATCGAAGATTGTTTCACATTACTTTATTACAATTGGACTAAAAATTTATATAAAATCCAAAAAAATAGAAGTAAATTTCATCTAAATTCACTCAAATTTAACTCGTCCAACAAAAAAACTCATCAAAATCCCAAAAAATTGAAGTTGGTTTCAAATTACTTTATTACAATTTGACTAAAAATTTATATAAAATTAAAAAAAATAGAAGTAAATTTCATCTAAATTCAATCAAATTTAACTCCTCCAACCAAAAAACTCATCAAAACCCAAAAAAATCGAAGTTGGTTTCAAATTACTTTATTACAATTTGACTAAAAATTTATATAAAATCCAAAAAAATAAAATTAAATTCCATCTAAATTCACTCAAATTTAACTCCTCCAACAAAAAAACTCATCAAAATCCTAAAAAATCGAAGATTGTTTCACATTACTTTATTACAATTGGACTAAAAATTTGTATAAAATCCAAAAAAATAGGTGTTAATTTCATCTAAATTTACTGAAATTTAACTCCTCCAACAACCAAAATCATCAAAATCCAAAAAAATCGAAGTTGGTTTCAAATTCCGTTAATACAATTAGACTAAAAATTTATATAAAATAAAAAAAAATAGAAGTAAATTTCATCTACATTCACTCAAATTTAACTCCTCCAACAAAAAAAACTCATCAAAATCCAAAAAATCGAAGTTGGTTTCAAATTACTTTATTACAATTTGACTAAAAATTTATATAAAATAAAAAAAAATAGAAGTAAATTTCATTTAAATTCAATCAAATTTAACTCCTCCAACCAAAAAACTCATCAAAATCCAAAAAAATCAAAGTTGGTTTCAAATTACTTTATTACAATTTGACTAAAAATTTATATAAAATCCAAAAAAATAAAATTAAATTCCATCTAAATTCACTCAAATTTAACTCCTCCAACAAAAAAACTAATCAAAATTAAAAAAAATCGAAGATTGTTTCACATTACTTTATTACAATTGGACTAAAAATTTATATAAAATCCAAAAAATAGAAGTAAATTTCATCTAAATTCACTCAAATTTAACTCCTCCAACAACGAAAATCATCAAAATCCAAAAAAATCGAAGTTGGTTTCAAATTCCGTTAATACAATTTGACTAAAAATTTATATGAAATAAAAAAAATAGAAGTAAATTTCATCTAAATTCACTCAAATTTAACCACTCCAACAAAAAAACTCATCAAAATCCAAAAAAATCGAAGTTGGTTTAAAATTACTTTATTACAATTTGACTAAAAATTTATATAAAATCCAAAAAAATAGGTGTTAATTTCATCTAAATTTACTGAAATTTAACTCCTCCAACAACCAAAATCATCAAAATCCAAAAAAATCGAAGTTGGTTTCAAATTCCGTTAATACAATTTGACTAAAAATTTATATAAAATAAAAAAAAATAGATGTAAATTTCATCTAAATTCACTCAAATTTAACACCTCCAACAAAAAAATTCTTCAAAATCCAAAAAAATCGAAGTTGGTTTAAAATTACTTTATTACAATTTGACTAAAATTTTATATAAAATCCAAAAAAATAGGTGTTAATTTCATCTAAATTTACTGACATTTAACTCCTCCACCAACCAAAATCATCAAAATCCAAAAAAATCGAAGTTGGTTTCAAATTCCGTTAATACAATTAGACTAAAAATTTATATAAAATCCAAAAAAATAAAATTAAATTTCATCTAAATTCACTCAAATTTAAATCGTCCAACAAAAAAACTTATCAAAATCCAAAAAAATCGAAGTTGGTTTCAAATTACTTTATTACAATTTGACTAAAAATTTATATAAAATTAAAAAAAATAGAAGTAAATTTCATCTGAATTCACTCAAATTTAACTCCACCAACAAAAAAACTCATCAAAATCCAAAAAAATTGAAGTTGGTTTCAAATTACTTTATTACAATTTGACTAAAAATTTATATAAAATTAAAAAAAAATAGAAGTAAATTTCATCTAAATTCAATCAAATTTAACTCCTCCAACCAAAAAACTCATCAAAATCCAAAAAAATCGAAGTTGGTTTCAAATTACTTTATTACAATTTGACTAAAAATTTATATAAAATCCAAAAAATAAAATTAAATTCCATCTAAATTCACTCAAATTTAACTCCTCCAACAAAAAAACTCATCAAAATCCTAAAAAATCGAAGATTGTTTCACATTACTTTATTACAAATGGACTAAAAATTTGTATAAAATCCAAAAAAATAGAAGTAAATTTCATCTAAATTCACTCAAATTAAACTCGTCCAACAACCAAAATCATCAAAATCCAAAAAAATCGAAGTTGGTTTCAAATTCCGTTAATACAATTTGACTAAAAATTTATATGAAATAAAAAAAAATAGCAGTAAATTTCATCTAAATTCACTCAAATTTAACTCCTCCAACAAAAAAACTCATCAAAATCCTAAAAAATCGAAGTTGGTTTAAAATTACTTTATTACAATTTGACTAAAAATTTATATAAAATCCAAAAAAATAGGTGTTAATTTCATCTAAATTTACTGAAATTTAACTCCTCCAACAACCAAAATCATCAAAATCCAAAAAAATCGAAGTTGGTTTCAAATTCCGTTAATACAATTTGACTAAAAATTTATTTAAAATAAAAAAAATAGAAGTAAATTTCATCTACATTCACTCAAATTTAACTCCTCCAACAAAAAAAACTCATCAAAATCCAAAAAATCGAAGTTGGTTTCAAATTACTTTATTACAATTTGACTAAAAATTTATATAAAATAAAAAAAAATAGAAGTAAATTTCATTTAAATTCAATCAAATTTAACTCCTCCAACCAAAAAACTCATCAAAACCCAAAAAAATCGAAGTTGGTTTCAAATTACTTTATTACAATTTGACTAAAAATTTATATAAAATCCAAAAAAATAAAATTAAATTCCATCTAAATTCACTCAAATTTAACTCCTCCAACAAAAAAACTCATCAAAATCCTAAAAAATCGAAGATTGTTTCACATTACTTTATTACAATTGGACTAAAAATTTGTATAAAATCCAAAAAAATAGGTGTTAATTTCATCTAAATTTACTGAAATTTAACTCCTCCAACAACCAAAATCATCAAAATCCAAAAAAATCGAAGTTGGTTTCAAATTCCGTTAATACAATTAGACTAAAAATTTATATAAAATAAAAAAAAATAGAAGTAAATTTCATCTACATTCACTCAAATTTAACTCCTCCAACAAAAAAAACTCATCAAAATCCAAAAAATCGAAGTTGGTTTCAAATTACTTTATTACAATTTGACTAAAAATTTATATAAAATCCAAAAAATAAAATTAAATTCCATCTAAATTCACTCAAATTTAACTCCTCCAACAAAAAAACTCATCAAAATCCTAAAAAATCGAAGATTGTTTCACATTACTTTATTACAAATGGACTAAAAATTTGTATAAAATCCAAAAAAATAGAAGTAAATTTCATCTAAATTCACTCAAATTTAACCACTCCAACAAAAAAACTCATCAAAATACAAAAAAATCGAAGTTGGTTTAAAATTACTTTATTACAATTTGACTAAAAATTTATATACAATCCAAAAAAATAGGTGTTAATTTCATCTAAATTTACTGAAATTTAACTCCTCCAACAACCAAAATCATCAAAATCCAAAAAAATCGAAGTTGGTTTCAAATTCCGTTAATACAATTTGACTAAAAATTTATATAAAATAAAAAAAATAGAAGTAAATTTCATCTAAATTCAATCAAATTTAACTCCTCCAACCAAAAAACTCATCAAAATCCCAAAAAATCGAAGTTGGTTTCAAATTACTTTATTACAATTTGACTAAAAATTTATATAAAATCCAAAAAAATAGAAGTAAATTTCATCTAAATTCACTCAAATTTAACTCGTCCAACAAAAAAACTCATCAAAATCCAAAAAAATTGAAGTTGGTTTCAAATTACTTTATTACAATTTGACTAAAAATTTATATAAAATTAAAAAAAATAGAAGTAAATTTCATCTAAATTCAATCAAATTTAACTCCTCCAACCAAAAAACTCATCAAAATCCAAAAAAATCGAAGTTGGTTTCAAATTACTTTATTACAATTTGACTAAAAATTTATATAAAATCCAAAAAAATAAAATTAAATTCCATCTAAATTCACTCAAATTTAACTCCTCCAACAAAAAAACTCATCAAAATCCTAAAAAATCGAAGATTGTTTCACATTACTTTATTACAATTTGACTAAAAATTTATATAAAATCCAAAAAAAATACAAGTAAATTTCATCTAAATTCACTCAAATTTAACTCGTCCAACAAAAAAACTCATCAAAATCCAAAAAAATTGAAGTTGGTTTCAAATTACTTTATTACAATTTGACTAAAAATTTATATAAAATTAAAAAAAATAGAAGTAAATTTCATCTAAATTCAATCAAATTTAACACCTCCAACAAAAAAATTCTTCAAAATCCAAAAAAATCGAAGTTGGTTTAAAATTACTTTATTACAATTTGACTAAAATTTTATATAAAATCCAAAAAAATAGGTGTTAATTTCATCTAAATTTACTGACATTTAACTCCTCCACCAACCAAAATCATCAAAATCCAAAAAAATCGAAGTTGGTTTCAAATTCCGTTAATACAATTAGACTAAAAATTTATATAAAATCCAAAAAAATAAAATTAAATTTCATCTAAATTCACTCAAATTTAAATCGTCCAACAAAAAAACTTATCAAAATCCAAAAAAATCGAAGTTGGTTTCAAATTACTTTATTACAATTTGACTAAAAATTTATATAAAATTAAAAAAAATAGAAGTAAATTTCATCTGAATTCACTCAAATTTAACTCCACCAACAAAAAAACTCATCAAAATCCAAAAAAATTGAAGTTGGTTTCAAATTACTTTATTACAATTTGACTAAAAATTTATATAAAATTAAAAAAAAATAGAAGTAAATTTCATCTAAATTCACTCAAATTTAACTCCACCAACAAAGAAACTCATCAAAATCCAAAAAAATCGAAGTTGGTTTCGAATTACTTTATTACAATTTGACTAAAAATTTATATAAAATCAAAAAAAAAATACAAGTAAATTTCATCTAAATTCACTCGAATTTAACTCCTCCAACAAAAAAACTCATCAAAATACATAAAAATAGAAATTGGTTTCAAATTACTTTATTACAATTTGACTAAAAATTTATATAAAACAAAAAAAAATAGTAGTAAATTTCATCTAAATTCACTCAAATTTAACTCCTCCAACCAAAAAACTCATCAAAATCCAAAAAAATCAAAGTTGGTTTCAAATTACTTTATTACAATTTGACTAAAAATTTATATAAAATCCAAAAAAATAAAATTAAATTCCATCCAAATTCACTCAAATTTAACTCCTCCAACAAAAAAACTAATCAAAATTAAAAAAAATCGAAGATTGTTTCACATTACTTTATTACAATTGGACTAAAAATTTATATAAAATCCAAAAAAATAGAAGTAAATTTCATCTAAATTCACTCAAATTTAACTCCTCCAACAACGAAAATCATCAAAATCCAAAAAAATCGAAGTTGGTTTCAAATTCCGTTAATACAATTTGACTAAAAATTTATATGAAATAAAAAAAAATAGAAGTAAATTTCATCTAAATTCACTCAAATTTAACCACTCCAACAAAAAAACTCATCAAAATCCAAAAAAATCGAAGTTGGTTTAAAATTACTTTATTACAATTTGACTAAAAATTTATATAAAATCCAAAAAAATAGGTGTTAATTTCATCTAAATTTACTGAAATTTAACTCCTCCAAATACCAAAATCATCAAAATCCAAAAAAATCGAAGTTGGTTTCAAATTCCGTTAATACAATTTGACTAAAACTTTATATAAAATAAAAAAAAATAGATGTAAATTTCATCTAAATTCACTCAAATTTAACACCTCCAACAAAAAAACTCTTCAAAATCCAAAAAAATCGAAGTTGGTTTAAAATTACTTTATTACAATTTGACTAAAATTTTATATAAAATCCAAAAAAATAGGTGTTAATTTCATCTAAATTTACTGACATTTAACTCCTCCACCAACCAAAATCATCAAAATCCAAAAAAATCGAAGTTGGTTTCAAATTCCGTTAATACAATTTGACTAAAAATTTATATGAAATAAAAAAAAATAGCAGTAAATTTCATCTAAATTCACTCAAATTTAACCACTCCAACAAAAAAACTCATCAAAATCCAAAAAAATCGAAGTTGGTTTAAAATTACTTTATTACAAAATGACTAAAAATTTATATAAAATCCAAAAAAATAGGTGTTAATTTCATCTAAATTTACTGAAATTTAACTCCTCCAACAACCAAAATCATCAAAATCCAAAAAAATCGAAGTTGGTTTCAAATTCCTTTAATACAATTAGACTAAAAATTTACATAAAATAAAAAAAAATAGAAGTAAATTTCATCTACATTCACTCGAATTTAACTCCTCCAACAAAAAAACTCATCAAAATACATAAAATTAGAAATTGGTTTCAAATTACTTTATTACAATTTGACTAAAAATTTATATAAAACAAAAAAAAATAGTAAATTTCATCTAAATTCACTCAAATTTAACTCCTCCAACAAAAAAACTCATCAAAATCCCAAAAAATCGAAGTTGGTTTCAAATTATTTTATTACAATTTGACTAAAAATTTATATAAATAAAAAAAAATAGAAGTAAATTTCATCTAAATTCACTCAAATTTAACTCCTCCAACAACCAAAATCATCAAAATCCAAAAAATCGAAGTTGGTTTCAAATTACTTTATTACAATTTGACTAAAAATTTATATAAAATAAAAAAAAATAGAAGTAAATTTCATCTAAATTCACTCAAACTTAACCACTCCAACAAAAAAACTCATCAAAATCCAAAAAAATCGAAGTTGGTTTAAAATTACTTTATTACAATTTGACTAAAAATTTATATAAAATCCAAAAAAATAAAATTAAATTCCATCTAAATTCACTCAAATTTAACTCCTCCAACAACTAAAATCATCAAATCCAAAAAAATCGAAGATTGTTTCACATTACTTTATTACAATTGGACTAAAAATTTGTATAAAATCCAAAAAAATAGAAGTAAATTTCATCTAAATTCACTCAAATTTAACTCGTCCAACAACCAAAATCATCAAAATCCCAAAAAATCGAAGTTGGTTTCAAATTCCGTTAATACAATTTGACTTGTCACGTCCCGGGTGGAGGTCTTTAGGGGACGATGACTATTGGGGGAAGGAAAGTTAGGCGCGAATCTTACATCCAGCACGCTGAGGATTTTAAAGGAGTTCAGGCACGAATCTTGCATCCAGCACACTGAGGATTTTGAAGGGAAAGTCAGGCACGAATCTTACATCCAGCACGCTGAGGATTTTGAAGGGAAAGTCAGGCGCGAATCTTGCATCCAGCACACTGAGGATTTTGAAGGGAAAGTCAGGCACGAATCTTACATCCAGCACACTGAGGATTTTGAAGGGAAAGTCAGGCGCGAATCTTGCATCCAGCACGCTGATCGACCAAGGAAGGTTTAAATAGTGAATACACACCCGGGGGACACCCGTTAGAGCACCTTATGTTTGTTTTGATTTCGGTAACAGGATTTACCGTTGCATTTATGTAAAGAAAGCCACAAGTAATACTTCCGTGAATTGCACGGCTCACGCAAAAGTATGTTTGTAAACAGTGGAACCGTTCTCGCGTTCACGAACAGAAATCAGCTGATACTGCAGCCTGTCTTAGTTTGGAATCTTTATAACCAAAGGATGCGCATAATAATTCGAAGCGTGATTTTAAAATAGAGAGGTTTATTTACTTTAAACACGAGTACGTTATTACTGTTTAATAGTAATTAAACACAATATATGAATGTGAACATGAAACATAATATTTGACATAAATATTTTGACATAAGCATTAAGCGTTAATATGAAAACAAAAATAAATGTTCGCAATAAGCGTTAATATGAAAAGTAATAATATGAATAGTTATACAAACAATAAATGATCGCAATAAGCGTTGATATGAAAAGTAATAATATAGAAAGCAATAGAAACGGTAATATAAATGATGGTGGTTATATACGATATTGTAAATGGTAATGTAATAGCTTACAATGTTTGATGAACGGTGATTGTTGGTCACTGAATTTAATATGACTTAAACAAGACGAATAATAATGAGTTCTCCGCGATACAGTAAAGAGTAAACTTTTCGGTACAGGAGTTTGGTTGATAATGAATCTCCGGCCTCTCGGGACCTCATATTTATGTATCCTTACAGGAATGTTGCGGGGGTACGCGCGGTAGGAACCTTGACATATTTAACAAATAAGTCGCAATAGGACTTCCGGGGTTTTTATGAACGGTACGTCTATTAATAGACATATTTATGTCACGTACGCCAAATATTCGTCGTAATTAGACCTTTGGGGTTTTATGAATGGTAAAAGGAGATACTCAACCCGTCAAATGGATTTTGGATGTTTTAATGGGAATGGGGTAATTTGTGGGCTCGACTTGGAGGGTCGTAGAGAAGGGGTGAGACGTGGTCTCGGTTTAAGGGGTTTTTGGGACGAGGGACTTGTTTAGATTTAGTATGAAGAAGGGAATTCGTGCCTCTTCGGGCGAATAGTTAGAAGGGGGTTTTGTACTGACCATCTCGAGATGGGGACCGCTAAGGTACATCATCGAGGTGATCAGCGATTGGGGAAAAGGGGTATTTGTTGAGTTGGAAGGACTTTGGTTGAGTGATTGGAGGTTTATACGAAGATGTTTAAATAGTACCGCGCGAAAAATAGTGGGATATCACACCTTCCCCCTTATGTGAAGAAATGCGTGCATTTCTTAACAATAAGGTGTGGGTGGATTTATTTAATTATGGGATGGAAGATTTGATTATGAACTGTGATTCTCTCTCTTCCTGACAAAAGAGAGAGAGAGAGAGAACAAAATAAAAGTATAATTTTGGAAAGGAGGAGAAAAGAAAAAAAAAAAAAAATAAAAGAAATTTTCTGCCCAAAGGCTTAATACTAGGAAAACTAACCTAACTAAACTAATAGAACTATTTATAAGGGATTTGGGAACTATGTACAAAGGACTATTTATAAGGAAGAAGGATTAAAGGAAGGAAGGAATTTTGTTGGGATTAGAAAGGGGGATAGGAATATTCAAGGGTTTGGAAGGTGGGATCGTCCAGGATGAACGTGAGGTCGTAACCTCCTTGGTAGAGGTCATTGAACCATCTTAAAAACTCGGGTGTCAGCTCTGTATGGTCAGGGACCCTGGTGGCTGACCCCGTGTCCAAGATTTCCACGACATCCGGACAAGGAGGGATGGTGGAGGGGACCTGGATTTCAGGAAGTTGTGGGGAGTGGTAAGGAGGTGGGGGCGGATGGGTGAATACCCCTTCGTCTATCCCTACCAGTAGGGGTGAGTGGTATGGGGGCGGCGGGGTTTTGGCCTCTTGTAATGCCTTTGAGTCCATTGGCGGTGGGGATGATGGGGGAGAGTCCTCTATGGTGACGACGTCGGGGGTTTGGTCAGCCTCCCTAATGACCATTGTGGAGGTGACTTTTGGAAGGAGGGGTGAGAGGCTCCTTCCTTTCCTAATTGCCTCCCGGCGCCGCCACTGTATGTGGGAGAGTTTCCTCCTGACTCCCCCTCCACTTGACTTTGGCCCGTTGGGCTTGTGGGCCCTTTTGTGTGGCATTGTGATCTAGGAAATAAAATGATTAGTATGTCTCCTATATTTTGTGACTAGGGTCAACCGGGATCCTCGCGTATCCGACCAAGACGCGCTTTATTCGCGTGTATTATTTTAGTTTTGCCCTTCCATGATATTTTTAGGTTTTGCGAAGGAATTACCTCCAATATCGTGTGAGGACCAGAGTATTGATCACCGAATTTTCCTTTTCGCGGTTCTATTAGAACGAAGATTGGGTCGCCCGGTTTAAAGGTCTCTTCATTTATGTGTCGATCATAATATTTTTTGTAACGGAGTTTGGATTGATTTAACTTTTCCGCAGCAGCGGTTTGAAGTTCTTGCACCCTCGTACTCAATTTTGAGAGGTAGTGATTGTATGTTTCGTTTTCAAAATCTTCGGGCACCCTATTTCGGCTGGGTAACCGGGCTATTTTTCCAAATACTAACTCGTATGGGGTGTAACCAGTGCCCTCGTGGACGCTGGTATTATAAGAGAACGCGGCCAAGTCAGTCCATTCGTCCCAGTCACTGTATTTACCGATGAACATCTTTAAATATTCTGTCAAAACAAGGTGCGATCGCTCTAAAGAGCCATTTGTCTGTGGGTGAAAGGCTGTGGTTCGAAATTGTGCGATTTTAAATTTTTGCGCGATAGCCTTCATGAATTTACCAGTAAAATTTGTTCCTTGGTCAGTGAGAATGGCTCTGGGAGCTCCGTATTGACAAATAAATCGTTTTATAAACGCATCAGCTATTTTTATCGATGTGGATTGTTTAAGAGGTTCGCATACGAAGTATTTCGTTAACAGATCTTGCATAGTTAGGATGTAGGTATTTCCTGCTCTTGTAGTCGGTAGTGGTCCTACTATATCTAATGCAACCTTATCAAAGGCGCGTCCAGGCGTGTCGGTAAGGATCATTGGTTGCCTGGTTTTAACACGGACGAGTTTTTTTCGCTGACAGTCCTCGCATTTTCGAATATAATCTTCCACGGCTTTCTTCATTCCTTTCCAAAAGTAATGGTGTCTAATTCGATTATATGTTTTGGTCACTCCTTTGTGTCCGGCTAAAGCGGATGCGTGATTTTCTATAATAATATTTTGTCTTTTTGATTCTTCGGGAATTTGAACTATTTGTAAACATATTGTGACACTAATGTCTTCTTCGTCGACGGCTTCGAGGATATCCATAATAATATCCTGCCAGGTTAATTGATCGATATTTGCAGTTTTGGCTATACTGAACGAATATATTATTAATTCTCTTATTACGTTTTTAAAAGAGGAGAGAGTTTCGTCCCAAGTTGTCGCGGTTAAGGGGGTATTCTGAGTTTCTTTAATAACTAGGCCGACCAGAATTTGTTCCCTATTATAAGTTACGTGGGCCCGGCCTAATGTGAGTTCGCTTGTTATTATTAGCGCTCCCGATTCTTGCAACTGTTTAGCTCCGTCGTCGCAAGGTTTTCCATCGGCGCTCAGAAAGAAAACAAGCGTTTCCTTTCTTAGGGACAATGGGTCCCGACTAATTGATGGCGTTATTCTGATATCTCTATCGGGGTCCACTTCGTACGTTTCTTCCGGAGAATCATTCAGCTCGGTTATCAATGAGTCAGAGTCTGACGACGATTCGTACGAAGCGTTAGATCCTACTTCGGAATCAGAGTCGTCCTCTTTTTGTGGTGTTGGAGATTGCGAAGGCGAAACGATTTGGTATGGTGTGTTTGATTGTTTTTGTTCCTGATCTTCCTCTTCAACGCTACTCATCGGTTCCGGTATGTTTAGTGAGGGAGTATCCGGCGGCGTTAGTATAGGCGTTGGAGCCTTACGTACTTTTCGGCTCGGCTGAATCCTTGTAGGCGCCGTCCTTAGGCGGGTTTTATTGGTAACTTCTGATGTCGGGGTGGGTATCTTGGAGGTCCGAGGTCTCCCTGGGCCTCGTTTAGGTGGAGGCTGCTCTTCCCAGTCATCATCGGCTTCCTCTCGTGGTCGTATTGGGTATGTTTCCATGGTAGGTGGATTACGGGATAAGGCATCAGCGAGTTTGTTACTTTTTCCCGGTTGGTAGCGAATTTCATATTCGTATTCGGCTAATTTTAAACGCCACCTAACAAGGCGCGACGTTGGGTCCTTTACCTTGTGTAACCATATCAAGGGTCGGTGGTCGGTATATAAAATAAATTTCCTTCCATAAAGGTAAGGACGGAAGTACCTAACACAATAAACAATTGCTAGGAGTTCCTTTTCGATTGTTGAGTAATTAATTTCCGCTTTATTTAGGAGACGGGACGCGTAAGCAATCGGTAGCTCCTTTTCAGTGATAGCCTGGCTTAATATGCCTCCTATGGCATATTCGGATGCGTCAGTAGTGACGTGAAATTCCAGTTCGAAATTTGGATATTGTAGGATAGGTTCCTTTTGCAATGCGGATTTTAAGTGATCGAAAGCTGTTTGTTGGGACAGTTCCCATTCAAATGTTACGTCTTTCTTTAACAATTGGGTTAACGGGCGAGCAAGTTTAGAGAATTCTGGGATAAACCTCCTATAATATCCGGTTAACCCAAGGAATTCTTTAATACCTTTCGGTGTGCGAGGTGCAGGGTAGTTTTGAACAGCTTGAATCTTTAGTTGATCGGGTTTTACCCCTTCCTCGGTGATTATATGTCCCAAATAAGCGACTTCCTTGTGCAGAAATTTACATTTGGAGGGTTGGAGCTTAAGGTTTGCCTCTCTTAGGCGGTGAGCGAGTTTTTTAAATTTGATTAAGTGTTCCGTGAGGGAACTTGCGTAAAGGACGATATCGTCCAAGTAAACAAACATTTCAGTACCTTGGAGTCCCGTAAGCGCGTGATCCATTAAACGTTGGAAAGTCGCAGGTGCATTACGAAGCCCAAATGGCATTCTTACAAATTCGTAGTGTCCATGTGGCGTAGAAAATGCAGTTTTAGGTACATCCTCAGGTTTCATGGGTATTTGATGGAAACCAGAGGCGAGATCGAAGACAGAAAAATATTTGGCTCCTCCTAATTGGTCCAATATCTCATTAATATTTGGAAGTGGGTATGCGTCGGGAACGGTCTTTTTGTTTAGTTCCCTAAAATCAATAACCATTCGCCACAAAGGTTCCCCATTGGGTCCTGGCTTCTTCGAGACGATCCAGATGGGTGAATTGTAGGGCGATAATGACGGCTTTATGATTTCATCTCCCAGTAACTTGCGTACTTGTTTGTCGATTTCCTTCTTATGTATTGGAGGGAACCGATATTGCTTCGTATTCACAGCCACTGGGTCCGTTGTCTGGATCCCATGCTGTATGGCGTTTGTATGACCTAATTTCTCATCTGGCAAGTGGAAAAGGTCGTGATTTTTTATAATAATATTTTGGACGTGGCATCTTTCCTCTCGACTCATATGTTCTGTTGAAATTAGCTTCAATATTTGTTCCGCCCGTGAAGGGGTTACTATAGAATTTGTCGATACCTCCTTACCCGACGCGACAGCAAGAGACTCACGGAAATTTGGATGAAGGGTTGGTTTGGCGTAATGCTCTGGGGATGATGGTGAGTGCACCTTCACGGGTGCCTCGAGGTAAGATTGTGGTTTAATTTTCCTTGGGGCAGGGATGGGAGTGACGTCTTTAGGCGCCGTCGTCTCTTTGGGTCGTTTTTGTTTGGGTTCCGGAATTATCACTTCGAATTCTTCCAATTCGACAGTGGGTATCGTGATCGTTGAGTCTATTTCTTTGGAATTTATTACTTGCAAGTATGCCTTGCCGTCTTGGTTACGGACAAGTGCGTTACCGGCGTAAATCCCAGTGCCTAAGTCTAACAAGGGTAAATATCCTTCCTCTATCTCTGGGTTAGATAGGTGGACGAAGAAAGTGGTTTTTGACCTTGCGGGTAGCACGACTTGGTTCTTGTTTACGAATGGGATTGTGTTCCCGTGGAAGTCCAACTCCCTCTTGGAATAGTGTATCGAGACATTTTGTTTTATAAAGAATTCTGTGCCTAATATTCCTTGTGGCTTAATTGGGAAATCGTTTTCGACTACGTGGAACGTGACGTTATCGCCAAAAAGGGTTATCCTTACTGTGCCAAGCGTGGTGACGGGACCCGGAGAGATGCCCTTGAGTATTAGTCGAGTTTTCGTGTCTATCTCTTGCGGTAGCTTTACGGCTTGAATTTTCAATAAGTTCACCTGTGACCCAGTATCAATCATTAATTCAGGTGTAGTTTCGAACTCGGGGGAGGGAATGATTACAGACGGAGCTTCATCGGCAGTATTTAACCATGCTGTTGCGATTCTCGTTTCGATATTCCCGGTTCCATTTGTATTGTTATTGGATGCGCTCCTGTTTGGCCCATTCCACGGTACGCATCCATGGTTGACCGTAGGGGCGGAGCGTTTCCCGAATCTCGTTCCTGGGGGGTTCCAGGGTTTCTTTCATTTCGGTTAAATAAGCGTTTCCTGCATTCTGAGATCAGGTGACCAGGTTTTCTGCAGTATGAACAGATACGTATTTCTGTAGGTCTAGAAGGAGGAGGTCGAGTTCTGTCCCAGTAGGGGAGCAGAGGATTGGGTGCCTGGTTTCCATATCCTGCAACGCGGTTTGGAGGATATCTCTCGAAAGATTGTGAAACGACATTTTGATTGCTTCGGCAGGAGCGTGCGTCGTGTCCTGTCTTATTGCAGAGTTGGCACGTTAATTTCGGGGTCTTTTGTTCGGAAAACCTAAGGCGGTCTCTATCAATCTTTTTATCCACGAGTACAGCCAAATCGAAAGCTTCGTCGATCGTTTCGAAGGGATGTTGGAGTAACCTTGTCCTTATATGGGGTGGAAGACCGTCGACAAATGAATCTAATGTTAGGCGATCTAGATTTTCGGGGTGATTCCGTGCGAAGTCGCGGTAATATTCTCTATCTTCTTCATAAATGGCGAATCGGAGGTCCTTAACGCGTGAAATATATTCCAACATATGCTCGTTGGTTCCTTTAATAACGTTGGCGAGTTCTCCGCGATAGTGGTCAGATGTTTTGGCAGGAGAAAAGATGCGTTTAAGTTGTTTAATTAGGTCGTTTACGGAGTCAAGGACCCTATCCTCAACGGCCAAGCATGCATGGTCTTGTAGCTTGTTTCGCAACAACCTCGCCAGCTGGGGTTCGGCTTGCGGGGGAACCAGAGCCTTAGCCCTATTGCAGGCTCTCGCGAATTGTTCTATAGGTATATTGTGCCCGTTAAAATTCGGGACTGTCTCTATGGCATCCTTTAACGTGATCTGGGGCGACGGATTCTGGTCCGGAACATTGTTACGCTTTACTATTTCCGGAACCTCATTACGATTTACTACTGGTTTTCTGTCAAAACGGGAGGAACCCGGTGTGACAAAATTATTTGCAAACGGCGGGGGTGCAAGAAGTTTTTCCATTTTTTCGCGAATGGTTTCTATTTGACTGGAAAGACCTTCCAAAGTGGGACCGCCCGATCCGATAACTATGCTCGAACGCGTATTGGATTCTTTATTTACGAGTTTCGCGTGTAGATTTTCGATCTCAGCGTGTTTTTCCCGTAATAATTGCACTTGTTCCAATAATTCGGCGGTCGCGACGTCTATAGCGCTAATGGAAGGGCCTGTTTCTTGGTCCATTACGCAAGAATCGTCTGTTTCCCCGTACACAGACATGTTTGATTTCTCCAAATTTTAATTTTTTTTTTTTTTTTGAAAAGTTTTGGGTTTTCTTAATTTGGCTTACGGTAGCCGTTATTCAAAGCCTACCGTGCTCTCTACCCGGGTAGTTAATATCAAATCTGTTATAGTTTCTACTTAAGAGGCGTTCTCGCTCGGTGCATTCGGCGCTACTATTTATAGGGCGCACTTTAAGCAAAAGATTTCTGCAACGAGGGCACTCGGGGAATGTATCGTTAGGTTGGTGGTAGTGCTCTTGGTATATTTCATCTACTTCCACCGGGTCTGAATTAAAACAATTTAAACAAATATCTATGCCTTCCGTGGTCGTTGCTACGCCTCCAGAGACACAAATCAATGTATTCAAATCTGACAATACGCTCCGTAATCTGCGGCTTGGGTAATATGGCGTGTCTCGAATTTGATTTTGGTTGCTCATAATAGTTATTTGGGTATTTTGGGTACCGAAAAATTTGGAGGTCTTATTTCTATTAGAGGTAAATGAACGCTATTTTAAGTATCAAGGTCCTCTTGGTTATTGAATCGATCGTAATCTTCGTTAGAGAGGTTGTAAAATTCCGTGCATACGGCGCACCTACTTATGGGGCGAATTTGATATATTTCGTAATTGCACCGAGGGCAAGGGGAAAACGAATAAGGTGCTTGATAATAATGGACGATGTATACAGTCACCGTATTCGCAGGCTCCAACCAGGAACAGCACAGGCAAATATCGTCGCCCTGGTTCGTAGTTGCTAGACTCCCTTTTACACAAATTAGTGATCGCATATATACATTAATGCCTTCTACCTCGCGGCTCCTGTAAGCTACCGCGATCTGTTGAGGGCGCGTAATATACATGTAAATAGGCAATTGTGGGTACCGTATGTTAGAATTTATTCTATCGACAGTTGACGAATCATCCCACCGCTGTCACCAAAATTATGTCACGTCCCGGGTGGAGGTCTTTAGGGGACGATGACTATTGGGGGAAGGAAAGTTAGGCGCGAATCTTACATCCAGCACGCTGAGGATTTTAAAGGAGTTCAGGCACGAATCTTGCATCCAGCACACTGAGGATTTTGAAGGGAAAGTCAGGCACGAATCTTACATCCAGCACGCTGAGGATTTTGAAGGGAAAGTCAGGCGCGAATCTTGCATCCAGCACACTGAGGATTTTGAAGGGAAAGTCAGGCACGAATCTTACATCCAGCACACTGAGGATTTTGAAGGGAAAGTCAGGCGCGAATCTTGCATCCAGCACGCTGATCGACCAAGGAAGGTTTAAATAGTGAATACACACCCGGGGGACACCCGTTAGAGCACCTTATGTTTGTTTTGATTTCGGTAACAGGATTTACCGTTGCATTTATGTAAAGAAAGCCACAAGTAATACTTCCGTGAATTGCACGGCTCACGCAAAAGTATGTTTGTAAACAGTGGAACCGTTCTCGCGTTCACGAACAGAAATCAGCTGATACTGCAGCCTGTCTTAGTTTGGAATCTTTATAACCAAAGGATGCGCATAATAATTCGAAGCGTGATTTTAAAATAGAGAGGTTTATTTACTTTAAACACGAGTACGTTATTACTGTTTAATAGTAATTAAACACAATATATGAATGTGAACATGAAACATAATATTTGACATAAATATTTTGACATAAGCATTAAGCGTTAATATGAAAACAAAAATAAATGTTCGCAATAAGCGTTAATATGAAAAGTAATAATATGAATAGTTATACAAACAATAAATGATCGCAATAAGCGTTGATATGAAAAGTAATAATATAGAAAGCAATAGAAACGGTAATATAAATGATGGTGGTTATATACGATATTGTAAATGGTAATGTAATAGCTTACAATGTTTGATGAACGGTGATTGTTGGTCACTGAATTTAATATGACTTAAACAAGACGAATAATAATGAGTTCTCCGCGATACAGTAAAGAGTAAACTTTTCGGTACAGGAGTTTGGTTGATAATGAATCTCCGGCCTCTCGGGACCTCATATTTATGTATCCTTACAGGAATGTTGCGGGGGTACGCGCGGTAGGAACCTTGACATATTTAACAAATAAGTCGCAATAGGACTTCCGGGGTTTTTATGAACGGTACGTCTATTAATAGACATATTTATGTCACGTACGCCAAATATTCGTCGTAATTAGACCTTTGGGGTTTTATGAATGGTAAAAGGAGATACTCAACCCGTCAAATGGATTTTGGATGTTTTAATGGGAATGGGGTAATTTGTGGGCTCGACTTGGAGGGTCGTAGAGAAGGGGTGAGACGTGGTCTCGGTTTAAGGGGTTTTTGGGACGAGGGACTTGTTTAGATTTAGTATGAAGAAGGGAATTCGTGCCTCTTCGGGCGAATAGTTAGAAGGGGGTTTTGTACTGACCATCTCGAGATGGGGACCGCTAAGGTACATCATCGAGGTGATCAGCGATTGGGGAAAAGGGGTATTTGTTGAGTTGGAAGGACTTTGGTTGAGTGATTGGAGGTTTATACGAAGATGTTTAAATAGTACCGCGCGAAAAATAGTGGGATATCACAGACTAAAAGTTTATATGAAATAAAAAAAAAATAGAAGTAAATTTCATCTAAATTCACTCAAATTTAACCACTCCAACAAAAAAACTCATCAAAACCCAAAAAAATCGAAGTTGGTTTAAAATTACTTTATTACAATTTGACTAAAAATTTATATAAAATCCAAAAAAATAGGTGTTAATTTCATCTAAATTTACTGAAATTTAACTCCTCCAACAACCAAAATCATCAAAATCCAAAAAAATCGAAGTTGGTTTCAAATTCCGTTAATACAATTTGACTAAAAATTTATATAAAATAAAAAAAATAGAAGTAAATTTCATCTAAATTCAATCAAATTTAACTCCTCCAACCAAAAAACTCATCAAAATCCCAAAAAGTCGAAGTTGGTTTCAAATTACTTTATTACAATTTGACTAAAAATTTATATAAAATCCAAAAAAATAGAAGTAAATTTCATCTAAATTCACTCAAATTTAACTCGTCCAACAAAAAAACTCATCAAAATCCAAAAAAATTAAAGTTGGTTTCAAATTACTTTATTACAATTTGACTAAAAATTTATATAAAATTAAAAAAAATAGAAGTAAATTTCATCTAAATTCAATCAAATTTAACTCCTCCAACCAAAAAACTCATCAAAATCCAAAAAAATCGAAGTTGGTTTCAAATTACTTTATTACAATTTGACTAAAAATTTATATAAAATCCAAAAAAATAAAATTAAATTCCATCTAAATTCACTCAAATTTAACTCCTCCAACAAAAAAACTAATCAAAATTAAAAAAAATCGAAGATTGTTTCACATTACTTTATTACAATTGGACTAAAAATTTATATAAAATCCAAAAAAATAGAAGTAAATTTCATCTAAATTCACTCAAATTTAACTCCTCCAACAACGAAAATCATCAAAATCCAAAAAAATCGAAGTTGGTTTCAAATTCCGTTAATACAATTTGACTAAAAATTTATATGAAATAAAAAAAAATAGAAGTAAATTTCATCTAAATTCACTCAAATTTAACCACTCCAACAAAAAAACTCATCAAAATACATAAAAATAGAAATTGGTTTCAAATTACTTTATTACAATTTGACTAAAAATTTATATAAAACAAAAAAAAATAGTAGTAAATTTCATCTAAATTCACTCAAATTTAACTCCTCCAAATACCAAAATCATCAAAATCCAAAAAAATCGAAGTTGGTTTCAAATTCCGTTAATACAATTTGACTAAAAATTTATATAAAATAAAAAAAAATAGATGTAAATTTCATCTAAATTCACTCAAATTTAACACCTCCAACAAAAAAACTCTTCAAAATCCAAAAAAATCGAAGTTGGTTTAAAATTACTTTATTACAATTTGACTAAAATTTTATATAAAATCCAAAAAAATAGGTGTTAATTTCATCTAAATTTACTGACATTTAACTCCTCCACCAACCAAAATCATCAAAATCCAAAAAAATCGAAGTTGGTTTCAAATTCCGTTAATACAATTAGACTAAAAATTTATATAAAATCCAAAAAAATAAAATTAAATTTCATCTAAATTCACTCAAATTTAAATCGTCCAACAAAAAAACTTATCAAAATCCAAAAAAATCGAAGTTGGTTTCAAATTACTTTATTACAATTTGACTAAAAATTTATATAAAATTAAAAAAAATAGAAGTAAATTTCATCTGAATTCACTCAAATTTATCTCCACCAACAAAAAAACTCATCAAAATCCAAAAAAATTGAAGTTGGTTTCAAATTACTTTATTACAATTTGACTAAAAATTTATATAAAATTAAAAAAAAATAGAAGTAAATTTCATCTAAATTCAATCAAATTGAACTCCTCCAACCAAAAAACTCATCAAAATCCCAAAAAATCGAAGTTGGTTTCAAATTATTTTATTACAATTTGACTAAAAATTTATATAAATAAAAAAAAATAGAAGTAAATTTCATCTAAATTCACTCAAATTTAACTCCTCCAACAAAAAAACTCATCAAAATCCTAAAAAATCGAAGATTGTTTCACATTACTTTATTACATATGGACTAAAAATTTGTATAAAATCCAAAAAAATAGAAGTAAATTTCATCTAAATTCACTCAAATTTAACTCGTCCAACAACCAAAATCATCAAAATCCAAAAAAATCGAAGTTGGTTTCAAATTCCGTTAATACAATTTGACTAAAAATTTATATGAAATAAAAAAAAATAGCAGTAAATTTCATCTAAATTCACTCAAAGTTAACCACTCCAACAAAAAAACTCATCAAAATACAAAAAAATCGAAGTTGGTTTAAAATTACTTTATTACAATTTGACTAAAAATTTATATAAAATCCAAAAAAATAGGTGTTAATTTCATCTAAATTTACTGAAATTTAACTCCTCCAACAACCAAAATCATCAAAATCCAAAAAAATCGAAGTTGGTTTCAAATTCCGTTAATACAATTTGACTAAAAATTTATATAAAATAAAAAAAATAGAAGTAAATTTCATCTAAATTCAATCAAGTTTAACTCCTCCAACCAAAAAACTCATCAAAATCCCAAAAAATCGAAGTTGGTTTCAAATTACTTTATTACAATTTGACTAAAAATTTATATAAAATCCAAAAAAATAGGTGTTAATTTCATCTAAATTTACTGAAATTTAACTCCTCCAAATACCAAAATCATCAAAATCCAAAAAAATCGAAGTTGGTTTCAAATTCCGTTAATACAATTTGACTAAAACTTTATATAAAATAAAAAAAAATAGATGTAAATTTCATCTAAATTCACTCAAATTTAACACCTCCAACAAAAAAACTCTTCAAAATCCAAAAAAATCGAAGTTGGTTTAAAATTACTTTATTACAATTTGACTAAAATTTTATATAAAATCCAAAAAAATAGGTGTTAATTTCATCTAAATTTACTGACATTTAACTCCTCCACCAACCAAAATCATCAAAATCCAAAAAAATCGAAGTTGGTTTCAAATTCCGTTAATACAATTTGACTAAAAATTTATATGAAATAAAAAAAAATAGCAGTAAATTTCATCTAAATTCACTCAAATTTAACCACTCCAACAAAAAAACTCATCAAAATCCAAAAAAATCGAAGTTGGTTTAAAATTACTTTATTACAAAATGACTAAAAATTTATATAAAATCCAAAAAAATAGGTGTTAATTTCATCTAAATTTACTGAAATTTAACTCCTCCAACAACCAAAATCATCAAAATCCAAAAAAATCGAAGTTGGTTTCAAATTCCTTTAATACAATTAGACTAAAAATTTACATAAAATAAAAAAAAATAGAAGTAAATTTCATCTACATTCACTCGAATTTAACTCCTCCAACAAAAAAACTCATCAAAATACATAAAATTAGAAATTGGTTTCAAATTACTTTATTACAATTTGACTAAAAATTTATATAAAACAAAAAAAAATAGTAAATTTCATCTAAATTCACTCAAATTTAACTCCTCCAACAAAAAAACTCATCAAAATCCCAAAAAATCGAAGTTGGTTTCAAATTATTTTATTACAATTTGACTAAAAATTTATATAAATAAAAAAAAATAGAAGTAAATTTCATCTAAATTCACTCAAATTTAACTCGTCCAACAAAAAAACTCATCAAAATCCAAAAAAATTAAAGTTGGTTTCAAATTACTTTATTACAATTTGACTAAAAATTTATATAAAATTAAAAAAAATAGAAGTAAATTTCATCTAAATTCAATCAAATTTAACTCCTCCAACCAAAAAACTCATCAAAATCCAAAAAAATCGAAGTTGGTTTCAAATTACTTTATTACAATTTGACTAAAAATTTATATAAAATCCAAAAAAATAAAATTAAATTCCATCTAAATTCACTCAAATTTAACTCCTCCAACAAAAAAACTAATCAAAATTAAAAAAAATCGAAGATTGTTTCACATTACTTTATTACAATTGGACTAAAAATTTATATAAAATCCAAAAAAATAGAAGTAAATTTCATCTAAATTCACTCAAATTTAACTCCTCCAACAACGAAAATCATCAAAATCCAAAAAAATCGAAGTTGGTTTCAAATTCCGTTAATACAATTTGACTAAAAATTTATATGAAATAAAAAAAAATAGAAGTAAATTTCATCTAAATTCACTCAAATTTAACCACTCCAACAAAAAAACTCATCAAAATACATAAAAATAGAAATTGGTTTCAAATTACTTTATTACAATTTGACTAAAAATTTATATAAAACAAAAAAAAATAGTAGTAAATTTCATCTAAATTCACTCAAATTTAACTCCTCCAAATACCAAAATCATCAAAATCCAAAAAAATCGAAGTTGGTTTCAAATTCCGTTAATACAATTTGACTAAAAATTTATATAAAATAAAAAAAAATAGATGTAAATTTCATCTAAATTCACTCAAATTTAACACCTCCAACAAAAAAACTCTTCAAAATCCAAAAAAATCGAAGTTGGTTTAAAATTACTTTATTACAATTTGACTAAAATTTTATATAAAATCCAAAAAAATAGGTGTTAATTTCATCTAAATTTACTGACATTTAACTCCTCCACCAACCAAAATCATCAAAATCCAAAAAAATCGAAGTTGGTTTCAAATTCCGTTAATACAATTAGACTAAAAATTTATATAAAATCCAAAAAAATAAAATTAAATTTCATCTAAATTCACTCAAATTTAAATCGTCCAACAAAAAAACTTATCAAAATCCAAAAAAATCGAAGTTGGTTTCAAATTACTTTATTACAATTTGACTAAAAATTTATATAAAATTAAAAAAAATAGAAGTAAATTTCATCTGAATTCACTCAAATTTATCTCCACCAACAAAAAAACTCATCAAAATCCAAAAAAATTGAAGTTGGTTTCAAATTACTTTATTACAATTTGACTAAAAATTTATATAAAATTAAAAAAAAATAGAAGTAAATTTCATCTAAATTCAATCAAATTTAACTCCTCCAACCAAAAAACTCATCAAAATCCCAAAAAATCGAAGTTGGTTTCAAATTATTTTATTACAATTTGACTAAAAATTTATATAAATAAAAAAAAATAGAAGTAAATTTCATCTAAATTCACTCAAATTTAACTCCTCCAACAAAAAAACTCATCAAAATCCTAAAAAATCGAAGATTGTTTCACATTACTTTATTACATATGGACTAAAAATTTGTATAAAATCCAAAAAAATAGAAGTAAATTTCATCTAAATTCACTCAAATTTAACTCGTCCAACAACCAAAATCATCAAAATCCAAAAAAATCGAAGTTGGTTTCAAATTCCGTTAATACAATTTGACTAAAAATTTATATGAAATAAAAAAAAATAGCAGTAAATTTCATCTAAATTCACTCAAAGTTAACCACTCCAACAAAAAAACTCATCAAAATACAAAAAAATCGAAGTTGGTTTAAAATTACTTTATTACAATTTGACTAAAAATTTATATAAAATCCAAAAAAATAGGTGTTAATTTCATCTAAATTTACTGAAATTTAACTCCTCCAACAACCAAAATCATCAAAATCCAAAAAAATCGAAGTTGGTTTCAAATTCCGTTAATACAATTTGACTAAAAATTTATATAAAATAAAAAAAATAGAAGTAAATTTCATCTAAATTCAATCAAGTTTAACTCCTCCAACCAAAAAACTCATCAAAATCCCAAAAAATCGAAGTTGGTTTCAAATTACTTTATTACAATTTGACTAAAAATTTATATAAAATCCAAAAAAATAGAAGTAAATTTCATCTAAATTCACTCAAATTTAACTCGTCCAACAAAAAAACTCAGCAAAATCCAAAAAAATTAAAGTTGGTTTCAAATTACTTTATTACAATTTGACTAAAAATTTATATAAAATTAAAAAAAATAGAAGTAAATTTCATCTAAATTCAATCAAATTTAACTCCTCCAACCAAAAAACTCATCAAAATCCAAAAAAATCGAAGTTGGTTTCAAATTACTTTATTACAATTTGACTAAAAATTTATATAAAATCCAAAAAAATAAAATTAAATTCCATCTAAATTCACTCAAATTTAACTCCTCCAACAAAAAAACTCATCAAAATCCAAAAAAATCGAAGTTGGTTTCGAATTACTTTATTAAAATTTGACTAAAAATTTATATAAAATCAAAAAAAAAATACAAGTAAATTTCATCTAAATTCACTCGAATTTAACTCCTCCAACAAAAAAACTCATCAAAATACATAAAAATAGAAATTGGTTTCAAATTACTTTATTACAATTTGACTAAAAATTTATATAAAACAAAAAAAAATAGTAGTAAATTTCATCTAAATTCACTCAAATTTAACTCCTCCAACCAAAAAACTCATCAAAATCCAAAAAAATCAAAGTTGGTTTCAAATTACTTTATTACAATTTGACTAAAAATTTATATAAAATCCAAAAAAATAAAATTAAATTCCATCTAAATTCACTCAAATTTAACTCCTCCAACAAAAAAACTAATCAAAATTAAAAAAAATCGAAGATTGTTTCACATTACTTTATTACAATTGGACTAAAAATTTATATAAAATCCAAAAAAATAGAAGTAAATTTCATCTAAATTCACTCAAATTTAACTCCTCCAACAACGAAAATCATCAAAATCCAAAAAAATCGAAGTTGGTTTCAAATTCCGTTAATACAATTTGACTAAAAATTTATATGAAATAAAAAAAAATAGAAGTAAATTTCATCTAAATTCACTCAAATTTAACCACTCCAACAAAAAAACTCATCAAAATCCAAAAAAATCGAAGTTGGTTTAAAATTACTTTATTACAATTTGACTAAAAATTTATATAAAATCCAAAAAAATAGGTGTTAATTTCATCTAAATTTACTGAAATTTAACTCCTCCAAATACCAAAATCATCAAAATCCAAAAAAATCGAAGTTGGTTTCAAATTCCGTTAATACAATTTGACTAAAAATTTATATAAAATAAAAAAAAATAGATGTAAATTTCATCTAAATTCACTCAAATTTAACACCTCCAACAAAAAAACTCTTCAAAATCCAAAAAAATCGAAGTTGGTTTAAAATTACTTTATTACAATTTGACTAAAATTTTATATAAAATCCAAAAAATTAGGTGTTAATTTCATCTAAATTTACTGACATTTAACTCCTCCACCAACCAAAATCATCAAAATCCAAAAAAATCGAAGTTGGTTTCAAATTCCGTTAATACAATTAGACTAAAAATTTATATAAAATCCAAAAAAATAAAATTAAATTTCATCTAAATTCACTCAAATTTAAATCGTCCAACAAAAAAACTTATCAAAATCCAAAAAAATCGAAGTTGGTTTCAAATTACTTTATTACAATTTGACTAAAAATTTATATAAAATTAAAAAAAATAGAAGTAAATTTCATCTAAATTCACTCAAATTTATCTCCACCAACAAAAAAACTCATCAAAATCCAAAAAAATTGAAGTTGGTTTCAAATTACTTTATTACAATTTGACTAAAAATTTATATAAAATTAAAAAAAAATAGAAGTAAATTTCATCTAAATTCAATCAAATTTAACTCCTCCAACCAAAAAACTCATCAAAATCCAAAAAAATCGAAGTTGGTTTCAAATTACTTTATTACAATTTGACTAAAAATTTATATAAAATCCAAAAAATAAAATTAAATTCCATCTAAATTCACTCAAATTTAACTCCTCCAACAAAAAAACTCATCAAAATCCTAAAAAATCGAAGATTGTTTCACATTACTTTATTACATATGGACTAAAAATTTGTATAAAATCCAAAAAAATAGAAGTAAATTTCATCTAAATTCACTCAAATTTAACTCGTCCAACAACCAAAATCATCAAAATCCAAAAAAATCGAAGTTGGTTTCAAATTCCGTTAATACAATTTGACTAAAAATTTATATGAAATAAAAAAAAATAGCAGTAAATTTCATCTAAATTCACTCAAAGTTAACCACTCCAACAAAAAAACTCATCAAAATACAAAAAAATCGAAGTTGGTTTAAAATTACTTTATTACAATTTGACTAAAAATTTATATAAAATCCAAAAAAATAGGTGTTAATTTCATCTAAATTTACTGAAATTTAACTCCTCCAACAACCAAAATCATCAAAATCCAAAAAAATCGAAGTTGGTTTCAAATTCCGTTAATACAATTTGACTAAAAATTTATATAAAATAAAAAAAATAGAAGTAAATTTCATCTAAATTCAATCAAATTTAACACCTCCAACAAAAAAATTCTTCAAAATCCAAAAAAATCGAAGTTGGTTTAAAATTACTTTATTACAATTTGACTAAAATTTTATATAAAATCCAAAAAAATAGGTGTTAATTTCATCTAAATTTACTGACATTTAACTCCTCCACCAACCAAAATCATCAAAATCCAAAAAAATCGAAGTTGGTTTCAAATTCCGTTAATACAATTAGACTAAAAATTTATATAAAATCCAAAAAAATAAAATTAAATTTCATCTAAATTCACTCAAATTTAAATCGTCCAACAAAAAAACTTATCAAAATCCAAAAAAATCGAAGTTAGTTTCAAATTACTTTATTACAATTTGACTAAAAATTTATATAAAATTAAAAAAAATAGAAGTAAATTTCATCTGAATTCACTCAAATTTAACTCCACCAACAAAAAAACTCATCAAAATCCAAAAAAATTGAAGTTGGTTTCAAATTACTTTATTACAATTTGACTAAAAATTTATATAAAATTAAAAAAAAATAGAAGTAAATTTCATCTAAATTCACTCAAATTTAACTCCACCAACAAAAAAACTCATCAAAATCCAAAAAAATCGAAGTTGGTTTCGAATTACTTTATTACAATTTGACTAAAAATTTATATAAAATCAAAAAAAAATACAAGTAAATTTCATCTAAATTCACTCGAATTTAACTCCTCCAACAAAAAAACTCATCAAAATACATAAAAATAGAAATTGGTTTCAAATTACTTTATTACAATTTGACTAAAAATTTATATAAAACAAAAAAAAATAGTAGTAAATTTCATCTAAATTCACTCAAATTTAACTCCTCCAACCAAAAAACTCATCAAAATCCAAAAAAATCAAAGTTGGTTTCAAATTACTTTATTACAATTTGACTAAAAATTTATATAAAATCCAAAAAAATAAAATTAAATTCCATCTAAATTCACTCAAATTTAACTCCTCCAACAAAAAAACCAATCAAAATTTAAAAAAATCGAAGATTGTTTCACATTACTTTATTACAATTGGACTAAAAATTTATATAAAATCCAAAAAAATAGAAGTAAATTTCATCTAAATTCACTCAAATTTAACTCCTCCAACAACGAAAATCATCAAAATCCAAAAAAATCGAAGTTGGTTTCAAATTCCGTTAATACAATTTGACTAAAAATTTATATGAAATAAAAAAAAATAGAAGTAAATTTCATCTAAATTCACTCAAATTTAACCACTCCAACAAAAAAACTCATCAAAATCCAAAAAAATCGAAGTTGGTTTAAAATTACTTTATTACAATTTGACTAAAAATTTATATAAAATCCAAAAAAATAGGTGTTAATTTCATCTAAATTTACTGAAATTTAACTCCTCCAACAACCAAAATCATCAAAATCCAAAAAAATCGAAGTTGGTTTCAAATTCCGTTAATACAATTTGACTAAAAATTTATATAAAATAAAAAAAATAGAAGTAAATTTCATCTAAATTCAATCAAATTTAACTCCTCCAACCAAAAAACTCATCAAAATCCCAAAAAGTCGAAGTTGGTTTCAAATTACTTTATTACAATTTGACTAAAAATTTATATAAAATCCAAAAAAATAGAAGTAAATTTCATCTAAATTCACTCAAATTTAACTCGTCCAACAAAAAAACTCATCAAAATCCAAAAAAATTAAAGTTGGTTTCAAATTACTTTATTACAATTTGACTAAAAATTTATATAAAATTAAAAAAAATAGAAGTAAATTTCATCTAAATTCAATCAAATTTAACTCCTCCAACCAAAAAACTCATCAAAATCCAAAAAAATCGAAGTTGGTTTCAAATTACTTTATTACAATTTGACTAAAAATTTATATAAAATCCAAAAAAATAAAATTAAATTCCATCTAAATTCACTCAAATTTAACTCCTCCAACAAAAAAACTAATCAAAATTAAAAAAAATCGAAGATTGTTTCACATTACTTTATTACAATTGGACTAAAAATTTATATAAAATCCAAAAAAATAGAAGTAAATTTCATCTAAATTCACTCAAATTTAACTCCTCCAACAACGAAAATCATCAAAATCCAAAAAAATCGAAGTTGGTTTCAAATTCCGTTAATACAATTTGACTAAAAATTTATATGAAATAAAAAAAAATAGAAGTAAATTTCATCTAAATTCACTCAAATTTAACCACTCCAACAAAAAAACTCATCAAAATACATAAAAATAGAAATTGGTTTCAAATTACTTTATTACAATTTGACTAAAAATTTATATAAAACAAAAAAAAATAGTAGTAAATTTCATCTAAATTCACTCAAATTTAACTCCTCCAAATACCAAAATCATCAAAATCCAAAAAAATCGAAGTTGGTTTCAAATTCCGTTAATACAATTTGACTAAAAATTTATATAAAATAAAAAAAAATAGATGTAAATTTCATCTAAATTCACTCAAATTTAACACCTCCAACAAAAAAACTCTTCAAAATCCAAAAAAATCGAAGTTGGTTTAAAATTACTTTATTACAATTTGACTAAAATTTTATATAAAATCCAAAAAAATAGGTGTTAATTTCATCTAAATTTACTGACATTTAACTCCTCCACCAACCAAAATCATCAAAATCCAAAAAAATCGAAGTTGGTTTCAAATTCCGTTAATACAATTAGACTAAAAATTTATATAAAATCCAAAAAAATAAAATTAAATTTCATCTAAATTCACTCAAATTTAAATCGTCCAACAAAAAAACTTATCAAAATCCAAAAAAATCGAAGTTGGTTTCAAATTACTTTATTACAATTTGACTAAAAATTTATATAAAATTAAAAAAAATAGAAGTAAATTTCATCTGAATTCACTCAAATTTATCTCCACCAACAAAAAAACTCATCAAAATCCAAAAAAATTGAAGTTGGTTTCAAATTACTTTATTACAATTTGACTAAAAATTTATATAAAATTAAAAAAAAATAGAAGTAAATTTCATCTAAATTCAATCAAATTGAACTCCTCCAACCAAAAAACTCATCAAAATCCCAAAAAATCGAAGTTGGTTTCAAATTATTTTATTACAATTTGACTAAAAATTTATATAAATAAAAAAAAATAGAAGTAAATTTCATCTAAATTCACTCAAATTTAACTCCTCCAACAAAAAAACTCATCAAAATCCTAAAAAATCGAAGATTGTTTCACATTACTTTATTACATATGGACTAAAAATTTGTATAAAATCCAAAAAAATAGAAGTAAATTTCATCTAAATTCACTCAAATTTAACTCGTCCAACAACCAAAATCATCAAAATCCAAAAAAATCGAAGTTGGTTTCAAATTCCGTTAATACAATTTGACTAAAAATTTATATGAAATAAAAAAAAATAGCAGTAAATTTCATCTAAATTCACTCAAAGTTAACCACTCCAACAAAAAAACTCATCAAAATACAAAAAAATCGAAGTTGGTTTAAAATTACTTTATTACAATTTGACTAAAAATTTATATAAAATCCAAAAAAATAGGTGTTAATTTCATCTAAATTTACTGAAATTTAACTCCTCCAACAACCAAAATCATCAAAATCCAAAAAAATCGAAGTTGGTTTCAAATTCCGTTAATACAATTTGACTAAAAATTTATATAAAATAAAAAAAATAGAAGTAAATTTCATCTAAATTCAATCAAGTTTAACTCCTCCAACCAAAAAACTCATCAAAATCCCAAAAAATCGAAGTTGGTTTCAAATTACTTTATTACAATTTGACTAAAAATTTATATAAAATCCAAAAAAATAGGTGTTAATTTCATCTAAATTTACTGAAATTTAACTCCTCCAAATACCAAAATCATCAAAATCCAAAAAAATCGAAGTTGGTTTCAAATTCCGTTAATACAATTTGACTAAAACTTTATATAAAATAAAAAAAAATAGATGTAAATTTCATCTAAATTCACTCAAATTTAACACCTCCAACAAAAAAACTCTTCAAAATCCAAAAAAATCGAAGTTGGTTTAAAATTACTTTATTACAATTTGACTAAAATTTTATATAAAATCCAAAAAAATAGGTGTTAATTTCATCTAAATTTACTGACATTTAACTCCTCCACCAACCAAAATCATCAAAATCCAAAAAAATCGAAGTTGGTTTCAAATTCCGTTAATACAATTTGACTAAAAATTTATATGAAATAAAAAAAAATAGCAGTAAATTTCATCTAAATTCACTCAAATTTAACCACTCCAACAAAAAAACTCATCAAAATCCAAAAAAATCGAAGTTGGTTTAAAATTACTTTATTACAAAATGACTAAAAATTTATATAAAATCCAAAAAAATAGGTGTTAATTTCATCTAAATTTACTGAAATTTAACTCCTCCAACAACCAAAATCATCAAAATCCAAAAAAATCGAAGTTGGTTTCAAATTCCTTTAATACAATTAGACTAAAAATTTACATAAAATAAAAAAAAATAGAAGTAAATTTCATCTACATTCACTCGAATTTAACTCCTCCAACAAAAAAACTCATCAAAATACATAAAATTAGAAATTGGTTTCAAATTACTTTATTACAATTTGACTAAAAATTTATATAAAACAAAAAAAAATAGTAAATTTCATCTAAATTCACTCAAATTTAACTCCTCCAACAAAAAAACTCATCAAAATCCCAAAAAATCGAAGTTGGTTTCAAATTATTTTATTACAATTTGACTAAAAATTTATATAAATAAAAAAAAATAGAAGTAAATTTCATCTAAATTCACTCAAATTTAACTCGTCCAACAAAAAAACTCATCAAAATCCAAAAAAATTAAAGTTGGTTTCAAATTACTTTATTACAATTTGACTAAAAATTTATATAAAATTAAAAAAAATAGAAGTAAATTTCATCTAAATTCAATCAAATTTAACTCCTCCAACCAAAAAACTCATCAAAATCCAAAAAAATCGAAGTTGGTTTCAAATTACTTTATTACAATTTGACTAAAAATTTATATAAAATCCAAAAAAATAAAATTAAATTCCATCTAAATTCACTCAAATTTAACTCCTCCAACAAAAAAACTAATCAAAATTAAAAAAAATCGAAGATTGTTTCACATTACTTTATTACAATTGGACTAAAAATTTATATAAAATCCAAAAAAATAGAAGTAAATTTCATCTAAATTCACTCAAATTTAACTCCTCCAACAACGAAAATCATCAAAATCCAAAAAAATCGAAGTTGGTTTCAAATTCCGTTAATACAATTTGACTAAAAATTTATATGAAATAAAAAAAAATAGAAGTAAATTTCATCTAAATTCACTCAAATTTAACCACTCCAACAAAAAAACTCATCAAAATACATAAAAATAGAAATTGGTTTCAAATTACTTTATTACAATTTGACTAAAAATTTATATAAAACAAAAAAAAATAGTAGTAAATTTCATCTAAATTCACTCAAATTTAACTCCTCCAAATACCAAAATCATCAAAATCCAAAAAAATCGAAGTTGGTTTCAAATTCCGTTAATACAATTTGACTAAAAATTTATATAAAATAAAAAAAAATAGATGTAAATTTCATCTAAATTCACTCAAATTTAACACCTCCAACAAAAAAACTCTTCAAAATCCAAAAAAATCGAAGTTGGTTTAAAATTACTTTATTACAATTTGACTAAAATTTTATATAAAATCCAAAAAAATAGGTGTTAATTTCATCTAAATTTACTGACATTTAACTCCTCCACCAACCAAAATCATCAAAATCCAAAAAAATCGAAGTTGGTTTCAAATTCCGTTAATACAATTAGACTAAAAATTTATATAAAATCCAAAAAAATAAAATTAAATTTCATCTAAATTCACTCAAATTTAAATCGTCCAACAAAAAAACTTATCAAAATCCAAAAAAATCGAAGTTGGTTTCAAATTACTTTATTACAATTTGACTAAAAATTTATATAAAATTAAAAAAAATAGAAGTAAATTTCATCTGAATTCACTCAAATTTATCTCCACCAACAAAAAAACTCATCAAAATCCAAAAAAATTGAAGTTGGTTTCAAATTACTTTATTACAATTTGACTAAAAATTTATATAAAATTAAAAAAAAATAGAAGTAAATTTCATCTAAATTCAATCAAATTTAACTCCTCCAACCAAAAAACTCATCAAAATCCCAAAAAATCGAAGTTGGTTTCAAATTATTTTATTACAATTTGACTAAAAATTTATATAAATAAAAAAAAATAGAAGTAAATTTCATCTAAATTCACTCAAATTTAACTCCTCCAACAAAAAAACTCATCAAAATCCTAAAAAATCGAAGATTGTTTCACATTACTTTATTACATATGGACTAAAAATTTGTATAAAATCCAAAAAAATAGAAGTAAATTTCATCTAAATTCACTCAAATTTAACTCGTCCAACAACCAAAATCATCAAAATCCAAAAAAATCGAAGTTGGTTTCAAATTCCGTTAATACAATTTGACTAAAAATTTATATGAAATAAAAAAAAATAGCAGTAAATTTCATCTAAATTCACTCAAAGTTAACCACTCCAACAAAAAAACTCATCAAAATACAAAAAAATCGAAGTTGGTTTAAAATTACTTTATTACAATTTGACTAAAAATTTATATAAAATCCAAAAAAATAGGTGTTAATTTCATCTAAATTTACTGAAATTTAACTCCTCCAACAACCAAAATCATCAAAATCCAAAAAAATCGAAGTTGGTTTCAAATTCCGTTAATACAATTTGACTAAAAATTTATATAAAATAAAAAAAATAGAAGTAAATTTCATCTAAATTCAATCAAGTTTAACTCCTCCAACCAAAAAACTCATCAAAATCCCAAAAAATCGAAGTTGGTTTCAAATTACTTTATTACAATTTGACTAAAAATTTATATAAAATCCAAAAAAATAGAAGTAAATTTCATCTAAATTCACTCAAATTTAACTCGTCCAACAAAAAAACTCAGCAAAATCCAAAAAAATTAAAGTTGGTTTCAAATTACTTTATTACAATTTGACTAAAAATTTATATAAAATTAAAAAAAATAGAAGTAAATTTCATCTAAATTCAATCAAATTTAACTCCTCCAACCAAAAAACTCATCAAAATCCAAAAAAATCGAAGTTGGTTTCAAATTACTTTATTACAATTTGACTAAAAATTTATATAAAATCCAAAAAAATAAAATTAAATTCCATCTAAATTCACTCAAATTTAACTCCTCCAACAAAAAAACTCATCAAAATCCAAAAAAATCGAAGTTGGTTTCGAATTACTTTATTAAAATTTGACTAAAAATTTATATAAAATCAAAAAAAAAATACAAGTAAATTTCATCTAAATTCACTCGAATTTAACTCCTCCAACAAAAAAACTCATCAAAATACATAAAAATAGAAATTGGTTTCAAATTACTTTATTACAATTTGACTAAAAATTTATATAAAACAAAAAAAAATAGTAGTAAATTTCATCTAAATTCACTCAAATTTAACTCCTCCAACCAAAAAACTCATCAAAATCCAAAAAAATCAAAGTTGGTTTCAAATTACTTTATTACAATTTGACTAAAAATTTATATAAAATCCAAAAAAATAAAATTAAATTCCATCTAAATTCACTCAAATTTAACTCCTCCAACAAAAAAACTAATCAAAATTAAAAAAAATCGAAGATTGTTTCACATTACTTTATTACAATTGGACTAAAAATTTATATAAAATCCAAAAAAATAGAAGTAAATTTCATCTAAATTCACTCAAATTTAACTCCTCCAACAACGAAAATCATCAAAATCCAAAAAAATCGAAGTTGGTTTCAAATTCCGTTAATACAATTTGACTAAAAATTTATATGAAATAAAAAAAAATAGAAGTAAATTTCATCTAAATTCACTCAAATTTAACCACTCCAACAAAAAAACTCATCAAAATCCAAAAAAATCGAAGTTGGTTTAAAATTACTTTATTACAATTTGACTAAAAATTTATATAAAATCCAAAAAAATAGGTGTTAATTTCATCTAAATTTACTGAAATTTAACTCCTCCAAATACCAAAATCATCAAAATCCAAAAAAATCGAAGTTGGTTTCAAATTCCGTTAATACAATTTGACTAAAAATTTATATAAAATAAAAAAAAATAGATGTAAATTTCATCTAAATTCACTCAAATTTAACACCTCCAACAAAAAAACTCTTCAAAATCCAAAAAAATCGAAGTTGGTTTAAAATTACTTTATTACAATTTGACTAAAATTTTATATAAAATCCAAAAAATTAGGTGTTAATTTCATCTAAATTTACTGACATTTAACTCCTCCACCAACCAAAATCATCAAAATCCAAAAAAATCGAAGTTGGTTTCAAATTCCGTTAATACAATTAGACTAAAAATTTATATAAAATCCAAAAAAATAAAATTAAATTTCATCTAAATTCACTCAAATTTAAATCGTCCAACAAAAAAACTTATCAAAATCCAAAAAAATCGAAGTTGGTTTCAAATTACTTTATTACAATTTGACTAAAAATTTATATAAAATTAAAAAAAATAGAAGTAAATTTCATCTAAATTCACTCAAATTTATCTCCACCAACAAAAAAACTCATCAAAATCCAAAAAAATTGAAGTTGGTTTCAAATTACTTTATTACAATTTGACTAAAAATTTATATAAAATTAAAAAAAAATAGAAGTAAATTTCATCTAAATTCAATCAAATTTAACTCCTCCAACCAAAAAACTCATCAAAATCCAAAAAAATCGAAGTTGGTTTCAAATTACTTTATTACAATTTGACTAAAAATTTATATAAAATCCAAAAAATAAAATTAAATTCCATCTAAATTCACTCAAATTTAACTCCTCCAACAAAAAAACTCATCAAAATCCTAAAAAATCGAAGATTGTTTCACATTACTTTATTACATATGGACTAAAAATTTGTATAAAATCCAAAAAAATAGAAGTAAATTTCATCTAAATTCACTCAAATTTAACTCGTCCAACAACCAAAATCATCAAAATCCAAAAAAATCGAAGTTGGTTTCAAATTCCGTTAATACAATTTGACTAAAAATTTATATGAAATAAAAAAAAATAGCAGTAAATTTCATCTAAATTCACTCAAAGTTAACCACTCCAACAAAAAAACTCATCAAAATACAAAAAAATCGAAGTTGGTTTAAAATTACTTTATTACAATTTGACTAAAAATTTATATAAAATCCAAAAAAATAGGTGTTAATTTCATCTAAATTTACTGAAATTTAACTCCTCCAACAACCAAAATCATCAAAATCCAAAAAAATCGAAGTTGGTTTCAAATTCCGTTAATACAATTTGACTAAAAATTTATATAAAATAAAAAAAATAGAAGTAAATTTCATCTAAATTCAATCAAATTTAACACCTCCAACAAAAAAATTCTTCAAAATCCAAAAAAATCGAAGTTGGTTTAAAATTACTTTATTACAATTTGACTAAAATTTTATATAAAATCCAAAAAAATAGGTGTTAATTTCATCTAAATTTACTGACATTTAACTCCTCCACCAACCAAAATCATCAAAATCCAAAAAAATCGAAGTTGGTTTCAAATTCCGTTAATACAATTAGACTAAAAATTTATATAAAATCCAAAAAAATAAAATTAAATTTCATCTAAATTCACTCAAATTTAAATCGTCCAACAAAAAAACTTATCAAAATCCAAAAAAATCGAAGTTAGTTTCAAATTACTTTATTACAATTTGACTAAAAATTTATATAAAATTAAAAAAAATAGAAGTAAATTTCATCTGAATTCACTCAAATTTAACTCCACCAACAAAAAAACTCATCAAAATCCAAAAAAATTGAAGTTGGTTTCAAATTACTTTATTACAATTTGACTAAAAATTTATATAAAATTAAAAAAAAATAGAAGTAAATTTCATCTAAATTCACTCAAATTTAACTCCACCAACAAAAAAACTCATCAAAATCCAAAAAAATCGAAGTTGGTTTCGAATTACTTTATTACAATTTGACTAAAAATTTATATAAAATCAAAAAAAAATACAAGTAAATTTCATCTAAATTCACTCGAATTTAACTCCTCCAACAAAAAAACTCATCAAAATACATAAAAATAGAAATTGGTTTCAAATTACTTTATTACAATTTGACTAAAAATTTATATAAAACAAAAAAAAATAGTAGTAAATTTCATCTAAATTCACTCAAATTTAACTCCTCCAACCAAAAAACTCATCAAAATCCAAAAAAATCAAAGTTGGTTTCAAATTACTTTATTACAATTTGACTAAAAATTTATATAAAATCCAAAAAAATAAAATTAAATTCCATCTAAATTCACTCAAATTTAACTCCTCCAACAAAAAAACCAATCAAAATTTAAAAAAATCGAAGATTGTTTCACATTACTTTATTACAATTGGACTAAAAATTTATATAAAATCCAAAAAAATAGAAGTAAATTTCATCTAAATTCACTCAAATTTAACTCCTCCAACAACGAAAATCATCAAAATCCAAAAAAATCGAAGTTGGTTTCAAATTCCGTTAATACAATTTGACTAAAAATTTATATGAAATAAAAAAAAATAGAAGTAAATTTCATCTAAATTCACTCAAATTTAACCACTCCAACAAAAAAACTCATCAAAATCCAAAAAAATCGAAGTTGGTTTAAAATTACTTTATTACAATTTGACTAAAAATTTATATAAAATCCAAAAAAATAGGTGTTAATTTCATCTAAATTTACTGAAATTTAACTCCTCCAAATACCAAAATCATCAAAATCCAAAAAAATCGAAGTTGGTTTCAAATTCCGTTAATACAATTAGACTAAAAATTTATATAAAATCCAAAAAAATAAAATTAAATTTCATCTAAATTCACTCAAATTTAAATCGTCCACCAAAAAAACTTATCAAAATCCAAAAAAATCGAAGTTGGTTTCAAAATACTTTATTACAATTTGACTAAAAATTTATATAAAATTAAAAAAAATAGAAGTAAATTTCATCTGAATTCACTCAAATTTAACTCCACCAACAAAAAAACTCATCAAAATCCAAAAAAATTGAAGTTGGTTTCAAATTACTTTATTACAATTTGACTAAAAATTTATATAAAATTAAAAAAAATAGAAGTAAATTTCATCTAAATTCAATCAAATTTAACTCCTCCAACCAAAAAACTCATCAAAATCCAAAAAAATCGAAGTTGGTTTCAAATTACTTTATTACAATTTGACTAAAAATTTATATAAAATCCAAAAAATAAAATTAAATTCCATCTAAATTCACTCAAATTTAACTCCTCCAACAAAAAAACTCATCAAAATCCTAAAAAATCGAAGATTGTTTCACATTACTTTATTACAATTGGACTAAAAATTTGTATAAAATCCAAAAAAATAGAAGTAAATTTCATCTAAATTCACTCAAATTTAACTCGTCCAACAACCAAAATCATCAAAATCCAAAAAAATCGAAGTTGGTTTCAAATTCCGTTAATACAATTTGACTAAAAATTTATATGAAATAAAAAAAAATAGCAGTAAATTTCATCTAAATTCACTCAAATTTAACCACTCCAACAAAAAAACTCATCAAAATACAAAAAAATCGAAGTTGGTTTAAAATTACTTTATTACAATTTGACTAAAAATTTATATAAAATCCAAAAAAATAGGTGTTAATTTCATCTAAATTTACTGAAATTTAACTCCTCCAACAACCAAAATCATCAAAATCCAAAAAAATCGAAGTTGGTTTCAAATTCCGTTAATACAATTAGACTAAAAATTTATATAAAATAAAAAAAATAGAAGTAAATTTCATCTACATTCACTCAAATTCAACTCCTCCATAAAAAAAAACTCATCAAAATCCAAAAAATCGAAGTTGGTTTCAAATTACTTTATTACAATTTGACTAAAAATTTATATAAAATAAAAAAAATAGAAGTAAATTTCATCTAAATTCAATCAAATTTAACTCCTCCAACCAAAAAACTCATCAAAATCCAAAAAAATCGAAGTTGGTTTCAAATTACTTTATTACAATTTGACTAAAAATTTATATAAAATCCAAAAAAATAAAATTAAATTCCATCTAAATTCACTCAAATTTAACTCCTCCAACAAAAAAACTAATCAAAATTAAAAAAAATCGAAGATTGTTTCACATTACTTTATTACAATTGGACTAAAAATTTATATAAAATCCAAAAAAATAGAAGTAAATTTCATCTAAATTCACTCAAATTTAACTCCACCAACAAAAAAACTCATCAAAATCCAAAAAAATCGAAGTTGGTTTCGAATTACTTTATTACAATTTGACTAAAAATTTATATAAAATCAAAAAAAAAATACAAGTAAATTTCATCTAAATTCACTCGAATTTAACTCCTCCAACAAAAAAACTCATCAAAATACATAAAAATAGAAATTGGTTTCAAATTACTTTATTACAATTTGACTAAAAATTTATATAAAACAAAAAAAAATAGTAGTAAATTTCATCTAAATTCACTCAAATTTAACTCCTCCAACAAAAAAACTCATCAAAATCAAAAAAAATCGAAGTTGGTTTCAAATTACTTTATTACAATTTGACTAAAAATTTATATAAATCAAAAAAAAATAGAAGTAAATTTCATCTAAATTCACTCAAAATTAACTCCTCCAACAACCAAAATCATCAAAATCCAAAAAATCGAAGTTGGTTTCAAATTACTTTATTACAATTTGACTAAAAATTTATATAAAATCCAAAAAAATAGGTGTTAATTTCATCTAAATTTACTGAAATTTAACTCCTCCAAATACCAAAATCATCAAAATCCAAAAAAATCGAAGTTGGTTTCAAATTCCGTTAATACAATTAGACTAAAAATTTATATAAAATCCAAAAAAATAAAATTAAATTTCATCTAAATTCACTCAAATTTAAATCGTCCACCAAAAAAACTTATCAAAATCCAAAAAAATCGAAGTTGGTTTCAAAATACTTTATTACAATTTGACTAAAAATTTATATAAAATTAAAAAAAATAGAAGTAAATTTCATCTGAATTCACTCAAATTTAACTCCACCAACAAAAAAACTCATCAAAATCCAAAAAAATTGAAGTTGGTTTCAAATTACTTTATTACAATTTGACTAAAAATTTATATAAAATTAAAAAAAATAGAAGTAAATTTCATCTAAATTCAATCAAATTTAACTCCTCCAACCAAAAAACTCATCAAAATCCAAAAAAATCGAAGTTGGTTTCAAATTACTTTATTACAATTTGACTAAAAATTTATATAAAATCCAAAAAATAAAATTAAATTCCATCTAAATTCACTCAAATTTAACTCCTCCAACAAAAAAACTCATCAAAATCCTAAAAAATCGAAGATTGTTTCACATTACTTTATTACAATTGGACTAAAAATTTGTATAAAATCCAAAAAAATAGAAGTAAATTTCATCTAAATTCACTCAAATTTAACTCGTCCAACAACCAAAATCATCAAAATCCAAAAAAATCGAAGTTGGTTTCAAATTCCGTTAATACAATTTGACTAAAAATTTATATGAAATAAAAAAAAATAGCAGTAAATTTCATCTAAATTCACTCAAATTTAACCACTCCAACAAAAAAACTCATCAAAATACAAAAAAATCGAAGTTGGTTTAAAATTACTTTATTACAATTTGACTAAAAATTTATATAAAATCCAAAAAAATAGGTGTTAATTTCATCTAAATTTACTGAAATTTAACTCCTCCAACAACCAAAATCATCAAAATCCAAAAAAATCGAAGTTGGTTTCAAATTCCGTTAATACAATTAGACTAAAAATTTATATAAAATAAAAAAAATAGAAGTAAATTTCATCTACATTCACTCAAATTCAACTCCTCCATAAAAAAAAACTCATCAAAATCCAAAAAATCGAAGTTGGTTTCAAATTACTTTATTACAATTTGACTAAAAATTTATATAAAATAAAAAAAATAGAAGTAAATTTCATCTAAATTCAATCAAATTTAACTCCTCCAACCAAAAAACTCATCAAAATCCAAAAAAATCGAAGTTGGTTTCAAATTACTTTATTACAATTTGACTAAAAATTTATATAAAATCCAAAAAAATAAAATTAAATTCCATCTAAATTCACTCAAATTTAACTCCTCCAACAAAAAAACTAATCAAAATTAAAAAAAATCGAAGATTGTTTCACATTACTTTATTACAATTGGACTAAAAATTTATATAAAATCCAAAAAAATAGAAGTAAATTTCATCTAAATTCACTCAAATTTAACTCCACCAACAAAAAAACTCATCAAAATCCAAAAAAATCGAAGTTGGTTTCGAATTACTTTATTACAATTTGACTAAAAATTTATATAAAATCAAAAAAAAAATACAAGTAAATTTCATCTAAATTCACTCGAATTTAACTCCTCCAACAAAAAAACTCATCAAAATACATAAAAATAGAAATTGGTTTCAAATTACTTTATTACAATTTGACTAAAAATTTATATAAAACAAAAAAAAATAGTAGTAAATTTCATCTAAATTCACTCAAATTTAACTCCTCCAACAAAAAAACTCATCAAAATCAAAAAAAATCGAAGTTGGTTTCAAATTACTTTATTACAATTTGACTAAAAATTTATATAAATCAAAAAAAAATAGAAGTAAATTTCATCTAAATTCACTCAAAATTAACTCCTCCAACAACCAAAATCATCAAAATCCAAAAAATCGAAGTTGGTTTCAAATTACTTTATTACAATTTGACTAAAAATTTATATAAAATAAAAAAAATAGAAGTAAATTTCATCTAAATTCACTCAAACTTAACCACTCCAACAAAAAAACTCATCAAAATCCAAAAAAATCGAAGTTGGTTTAAAATTACTTTATTACAATTTGACTAAAAATTTATATAAAATCCAAAAAAATAAAATTAAATTCCATCTAAATTCACTCAAATTTAACTCCTCCAACAACCAAAATCATCAAAATCCAAAAAAATCGAAGTTGGTTTCAAATTCCGTTAATACAATTAGACTAAAAATTTATATAAAATCCAAAAAAATAGAAGTAAATTTCATCTAAATTCACTCAAATTTAACTCCACCAACAAAAAAACTCAAAATCCAAAAAAATCGAAGTTGGTTTCGAATTACTTTATTACAATTTGACTAAAAATTTATATAAAATCAAAAAAAAAAATACAAGTAAATTTCATCTAAATTCACTCGAATTTAACTCCTCCAACAAAAAAACTCATCAAAATCCTAAAAAATCGAAGATTGTTTCACATTACTTTATTACAATTTGACTAAAAATTTATATAAAATCCAAAAAAAATACAAGTAAATTTCATCTAAATTCACTCAAATTTAACTCGTCCAACAAAAAAACTCATCAAAATCCAAAAAAATTGAAGTTGGTTTCAAATTACTTTATTACAATTTGACTAAAAATTTATATAAAATTAAAAAAAATAGAAGTAAATTTCATCTAAATTCAATCAAATTTAACACCTCCAACAAAAAAATTCTTCAAAATCCAAAAAAATCGAAGTTGGTTTAAAATTACTTTATTACAATTTGACTAAAATTTTATATAAAATCCAAAAAAATAGGTGTTAATTTCATCTAAATTTACTGACATTTAACTCCTCCACCAACCAAAATCATCAAAATCCAAAAAAATCGAAGTTGGTTTCAAATTCCGTTAATACAATTAGACTAAAAATTTATATAAAATCCAAAAAAATAAAATTAAATTTCATCTAAATTCACTCAAATTTAAATCGTCCAACAAAAAAACTTATCAAAATCCAAAAAAATCGAAGTTGGTTTCAAATTACTTTATTACAATTTGACTAAAAATTTATATAAAATTAAAAAAAATAGAAGTAAATTTCATCTGAATTCACTCAAATTTAACACCACCAACAAAAAAACTCATCAAAATCCAAAAAAATTGAAGTTCGTTTCAAATTACTTTATTACAATTTGACTAAAAATTTATATAAAATTAAAAAAAAATAGAAGTAAATTTCATCTAAATTCACTCAAATTTAACTCCACCAACAAAAAAACTCATCAAAATCCAAAAAAATCGAAGTTGGTTTCGAATTACTTTATTACAATTTGACTAAAAATTTATATAAAATCAAAAAAAAAATACAAGTAAATTTCATCTAAATTCACTCGAATTTAACTCCTCCAACAAAAAAACTCATCAAAATACATAAAAATAGAAATTGGTTTCAAATTACTTTATTACAATTTGACTAAAAATTTATATAAAACAAAAAAAAATAGTAGTAAATTTCATCTAAATTCACTCAAATTTAACTCCTCCAACCAAAAAACTCATCAAAATCCAAAAAAATCAAAGTTGGTTTCAAATTACTTTATTACAATTTGACTAAAAATTTATATAAAATCCAAAAAAATAAAATTAAATTCCATCTAAATTCACTCAAATTTAACTCCTCCAACAAAAAAACTAATCAAAATTAAAAAAAATCGAAGATTGTTTCACATTACTTTATTACAATTGGACTAAAAATTTATATAAAATCCAAAAAAATAGAAGTAAATTTCATCTAAATTCACTCAAATTTAACTCCTCCAACAACGAAAATCATCAAAATCCAAAAAAATCGAAGTTGGTTTCAAATTCCGTTAATACAATTTGACTAAAAATTTATATGAAATAAAAAAAAATAGAAGTAAATTTCATCTAAATTCACTCAAATTTAACCACTCCAACAAAAAAACTCATCAAAATCCAAAAAAATCGAAGTTGGTTTAAAATTACTTTATTACAATTTGACTAAAAATTTATATAAAATCCAAAAAAATAGGTGTTAATTTCATCTAAATTTACTGAAATTTAACTCCTCCAAATACCAAAATCATCAAAATCCAAAAAAAACGAAGTTGGTTTCAAATTCCGTTAATACAATTTGACTAAAAATTTATATAAAATAAAAAAAAATAGATGTAAATTTCATCTAAATTCACTCAAATTTAACACCTCCAACAAAAAAACTCTTCAAAATCCAAAAAAATCGAAGTTGGTTTAAAATTACTTTATTACAATTTGACTAAAATTTTATATAAAATCCAAAAAAAATAGGTGTTAATTTCATCTAAATTTACTGACATTTAACTCCTCCACCAACCAAAATCATCAAAATCCAAAAAAATCGAAGTTGGTTTCAAATTCCGTTAATACAATTAGACTAAAAATTTATATAAAATCCAAAAAAATAAAATTAAATTTCATCTAAATTCACTCAAATTTAAATCGTCCAACAAAAAAACTTATCAAAATCCAAAAAAATCGAAGTTGGTTTCAAATTACTTTATTACAATTTGACTAAAAATTTATATAAAATTAAAAAAAATAGAAGTAAATTTCATCTGAATTCACTCAAATTTATCTCCACCAACAAAAAAACTCATCAAAATCCAAAAAAATTGAAGTTGGTTTCAAATTACTTTATTACAATTTGACTAAAAATTTATATAAAATTAAAAAAAAATAGAAGTAAATTTCATCTAAATTCAATCAAATTTAACTCCTCCAACCAAAAAACTCATCAAAATCCAAAAAAATCGAAGTTGGTTTCAAATTACTTTATTACAATTTGACTAAAAATTTATATAAAATTAAAAAAAATAGAAGTAAATTTCATCTAAATTCACTCAAATTTAACTCCTCCAACAACGAAAATCATCAAAATCCAAAAAAATCGAAGTTGGTTTCAAATTCCGTTAATACAATTTGACTAAAAATTTATATGAAATAAAAAAAAATAGAAGTAAATTTCATCTAAATTCACTCGAATTTAACTCCTCCAACAAAAAAACTCATCAAAATCCTAAAAAATCGAAGATTGTTTCACATTACTTTATTACAATTTGACTAAAAATTTATATAAAATCCAAAAAAAATACAAGTAAATTTCATCTAAATTCACTCAAATTTAACTCGTCCAACAAAAAAACTCATCAAAATCCAAAAAAATTGAAGTTGGTTTCAAATTACTTTATTACAATTTGACTAAAAATTTATATAAAATTAAAAAAAATAGAAGTAAATTTCATCTAAATTCAATCAAATTTAACACCTCCAACAAAAAAATTCTTCAAAATCCAAAAAAATCGAAGTTGGTTTAAAATTACTTTATTACAATTTGACTAAAATTTTATATAAAATCCAAAAAAATAGGTGTTAATTTCATCTAAATTTACTGACATTTAACTCCTCCACCAACCAAAATCATCAAAATCCAAAAAAATCGAAGTTGGTTTCAAATTCCGTTAATACAATTAGACTAAAAATTTATATAAAATCCAAAAAAATAAAATTAAATTTCATCTAAATTCACTCAAATTTAAATCGTCCAACAAAAAAACTTATCAAAATCCAAAAAAATCGAAGTTGGTTTCAAATTACTTTATTACAATTTGACTAAAAATTTATATAAAATTAAAAAAAATAGAAGTAAATTTCATCTGAATTCACTCAAATTTAACTCCACCAACAAAAAAACTCATCAAAATCCAAAAAAATTGAAGTTGGTTTCAAATTACTTTATTACAATTTGACTAAAAATTTATATAAAATTAAAAAAAAATAGAAGTAAATTTCATCTAAATTCACTCAAATTTAACTCCACCAACAAAAAAACTCATCAAAATCCAAAAAAATCGAAGTTGGTTTCGAATTACTTTATTACAATTTGACTAAAAATTTATATAAAATCAAAAAAAAATACAAGTAAATTTCATCTAAATTCACTCGAATTTAACTCCTCCAACAAAAAAACTCATCAAAATACATAAAAATAGAAATTGGTTTCAAATTACTTTATTACAATTTGACTAAAAATTTATATAAAACAAAAAAAAATAGTAGTAAATTTCATCTAAATTCACTCAAATTTAACTCCTCCAACCAAAAAACTCATCAAAATCCAAAAAAATCAAAGTTGGTTTCAAATTACTTTATTACAATTTGACTAAAAATTTATATAAAATCCAAAAAAATAAAATTAAATTCCATCTAAATTCACTCAAATTTAACTCCTCCAACAAAAAAACTAATCAAAATTTAAAAAAATCGAAGATTGTTTCACATTACTTTATTACAATTGGACTAAAAATTTATATAAAATCCAAAAAAATAAAATTAAATTTCATCTAAATTCACTCAAATTTAAATCGTCCAACAAAAAAACTTATCAAAATCCAAAAAAATCGAAGTTGGTTTCAAATTACTTTATTACAATTTGACTAAAAATTTATATAAAATTAAAAAAAATAGAAGTAAATTTCATCTGAATTCACTCAAATTTAACTCCACCAACAAAAAAACTCATCAAAATCCAAAAAAATTGAAGTTGGTTTCAAATTACTTTATTACAATTTGACTAAAAATTTATATAAAATTAAAAAAAAATAGAAGTAAATTTCATCTAAATTCACTCAAATTTAACTCCACCAACAAAAAAACTCATCAAAATCCAAAAAAATCGAAGTTGGTTTCGAATTACTTTATTACAATTTGACTAAAAATTTATATAAAATCAAAAAAAAATACAAGTAAATTTCATCTAAATTCACTCGAATTTAACTCCTCCAACAAAAAAACTCATCAAAATACATAAAAATAGAAATTGGTTTCAAATTACTTTATTACAATTTGACTAAAAATTTATATAAAACAAAAAAAAATAGTAGTAAATTTCATCTAAATTCACTCAAATTTAACTCCTCCAACCAAAAAACTCATCAAAATCCAAAAAAATCAAAGTTGGTTTCAAATTACTTTATTACAATTTGACTAAAAATTTATATAAAATCCAAAAAAATAAAATTAAATTCCATCTAAATTCACTCAAATTTAACTCCTCCAACAAAAAAACTAATCAAAATTAAAAAAAATCGAAGATTGTTTCACATTACTTTATTACAATTGGACTAAAAATTTATATAAAATCCAAAAAAATAGAAGTAAATTTCATCTAAATTCACTCAAATTTAACTCCTCCAACAACGAAAATCATCAAAATCCAAAAAAATCGAAGTTGGTTTCAAATTCCGTTAATACAATTTGACTAAAAATTTATATGAAATAAAAAAAAATAGAAGTAAATTTCATCTAAATTCACTCAAATTTAACCACTCCAACAAAAAAACTCATCAAAATCCAAAAAAATCGAAGTTGGTTTAAAATTACTTTATTACAATTTGACTAAAAATTTATATAAAATCCAAAAAAATAGGTGTTAATTTCATCTAAATTTACTGAAATTTAACTCCTCCAAATACCAAAATCATCAAAATCCAAAAAAATCGAAGTTGGTTTCAAATTCCGTTAATACAATTTGACTAAAAATTTATATAAAATAAAAAAAAATAGATGTAAATTTCATCTAAATTCACTCAAATTTAACACCTCCAACAAAAAAACTCTTCAAAATCCAAAAAAATCGAAGTTGGTTTAAAATTACTTTATTACAATTTGACTAAAATTTTATATAAAATCCAAAAAAATAGGTGTTAATTTCATCTAAATTTACTGACATTTAACTCCTCCACCAACCAAAATCATCAAAATCCAAAAAAATCGAAGTTGGTTTCAAATTCCGTTAATACAATTAGACTAAAAATTTATATAAAATCCAAAAAAATAAAATTAAATTTCATCTAAATTCACTCAAATTTAAATCGTCCAACAAAAAAACTTATCAAAATCCAAAAAAATCGAAGTTGTTTTCAAATTACTTTATTACAATTTGACTAAAAATTTATATAAAATTAAAAAAAATAGAAGTAAATTTCATCTGAATTCACTCAAATTTAACTCCACCAACAAAAAAACTCATCAAAATCCAAAAAAATTGAAGTTGGTTTCAAATTACTTTATTACAATTTGACTAAAAATTTATATAAAATCAAAAAAAAAATATTAGTAAATTTCATCTAAATTCACTCAAATTTAACTCCTCCAACCAAAAAACTCATCAAAATCCAAAAAAATCAAAGTTGGTTTCAAATTACTTTATTACAATTTGACTAAAAATTTATATAAAATCCAAAAAAATAAAATTAAATTCCATCTAAATTCACTCAAATTTAACTCCTCCAACAAAAAAACTAATCAAAATTAAAAAAAATCGAAGATTGTTTCACATTACTTTATTACAATTGGACTAAAAATTTATATAAAATCCAAAAAAATAGAAGTAAATTTCATCTAAATTCACTCAAATTTAACTCCTCCAACAACGAAAATCATCAAAATCCAAAAAAATCGAAGTTGGTTTCAAATTCCGTTAATACAATTTGACTAAAAATTTATATGAAATAAAAAAAAATAGAAGTAAATTTCATCTAAATTCACTCAAATTTAACCACTCCAACAAAAAAACTCATCAAAATCCAAAAAAATCGAAGTTGGTTTAAAATTACTTTATTACAATTTGACTAAAAATTTATATAAAATCCAAAAAAATAGGTGTTAATTTCATCTAAATTTACTGAAATTTAACTCCTCCAAATACCAAAATCATCAAAATCCAAAAAAATCGAAGTTGGTTTCAAATTCCGTTAATACAATTTGACTAAAAATTTATATAAAATAAAAAAAAATAGATGTAAATTTCATCTAAATTCACTCAAATTTAACACCTCCAACAAAAAAACTCTTCAAAATCCAAAAAAATCGAAGTTGGTTTCAAATTACTTTATTACAATTTGACTAAAATTTTATATAAAATCCAAAAAAATAGGTGTTAATTTCATCTAAATTTACTGACATTTAACTCCTCCACCAACCAAAATCATCAAAATCCAAAAAAATCGAAGTTGGTTTCAAATTCCGTTAATACAATTAGACTAAAAATTTATATAAAATCGAAAAAAATAAAATTAAATTTCATCTAAATTCACTCAAATTTAAATCGTCCAACAAAAAAACTTATCAAAATCTAAAAAAATCGAAGTTGGTTTCAAATTACTTTATTACAATTTGACTAAAAATTTATATAAAATTAAAAAAAATAGAAGTAAATTTCATCTGAATTCACTCAAATTTAACTCCACCAACAAAAAAACTCATCAAAATCAAAAAAAATTGAAGTTGGTTTCAAATTACTTTATTACAATTTGACTAAAAATTTATATAAAATTAAAAAAAATAGAAGTAAATTTCATCTAAATTCAATCAAATTTAACTCCTCCAACCAAAAAACTCATCAAAATCCAAAAAAATCGAAGTTGGTTTCAAATTACTTTATTACAATTTGACTAAAAATTTATATAAAATCCAAAAAATAAAATTAAATTCCATCTAAATTCACTCAAATTTAACTCCTCCAACAAAAAAACTCATCAAAATCCTAAAAAATCGAAGATTGTTTCACATTACTTTATTACAATTGGACTAAAAATTTGTATAAAATCCAAAAAAATAGAAGTAAATTTCATCTAAATTCACTCAAATTTAACTCGTCCAACAACCAAAATCATCAAAATCCAAAAAAATCGAAGTTGGTTTCAAATTCCGTTAATACAATTTGACTAAAAATTTATATGAAATAAAAAAAAATAGCAGTAAATTTCATCTAAATTCACTCAAATTTAACCACTCCAACAAAAAAACTCATCAAAATACAAAAAAATCGAAGTTGGTTTAAAATTACTTTATTACAATTTGACTAAAATTTTATATAAAATCCAAAAAAATAGGTGTTAATTTCATCTAAATTTACTGAAATTTAACTCCTCCAACAACCAAAATCATCAAAATCCAAAAAAATCGAAGTTGGTTTCAAATTCCGTTAATACAATTAGACTAAAAATTTATATAAAATAAAAAAAATAGAAGTAAATTTCATCTACATTCACTCAAATTTAACTCCTCCATAAAAAAAAACTCATCAAAATCCAAAAAATCGAAGTTGGTTTCAAATTACTTTATTACAATTTGACTAAAAATTTATATAAAATCCAAAAAAATAAAATTAAATTCCATCTAAATTCACTCAAATTTAACTCCTCCAACAAAAAACTAATCAAAATTAAAAAAAATCGAAGATTGTTTCACATTACTTTATTACAATTGGACTAAAAATTTATATAAAATCCAAAAAAATAGAAGTAAATTTCATCTAAATTCACTCAAATTTAACTCCACCAACAAAAAAACTCATCAAAATCCAAAAAAATCGAAGTTGGTTTCGAATTACTTTATTACAATTTGACTAAAAATTTATATAAAATCAAAAAAAAAATACAAGTAAATTTCATCTAAATTCACTCGAATTTAACTCCTCCAACCAAAAAACTCATCAAAATCCAAAAAAATCAAAGTTGGTTTCAAATTACTTTATTACAATTTGACTAAAAATTTATATAAAATCCAAAAAAATAAAATTAAATTCCATCTAAATTCACTCAAATTTAACTCCTCCAACAAAAAAACTAATCAAAATTAAAAAAAATCGAAGATTGTTTCACATTACTTTATTACAATTGGACTAAAAATTTATATAAAATCCAAAAAAATAGAAGTAAATTTCATCTAAATTCACTCAAATTTAACTCCTCCAACAACGAAAATCATCAAAATCCAAAAAAATCGAAGTTGGTTTCAAATTCCGTTAATACAATTTGACTAAAAATTTATATGAAATAAAAAAAAATAGAAGTAAATTTCATCTAAATTCACTCAAATTTAACCACTCCAACAAAAAAACTCATCAAAATCCAAAAAAATCGAAGTTGGTTTAAAATTACTTTATTACAATTTGACTAAAAATTTATATAAAATCCAAAAAAATAGGTGTTAATTTCATCTAAATTTACTGAAATTTAACTCCTCCAAATACCAAAATCATCAAAATCCAAAAAAATCGAAGTTGGTTTCAAATTCCGTTAATACAATTTGACTAAAAATTTATATAAAATAAAAAAAAATAGATGTAAATTTCATCTAAATTCACTCAAATTTAACACCTCCAACAAAAAAACTCTTCAAAATCCAAAAAAATCGAAGTTGGTTTAAAATTACTTTATTACAATTTGACTAAAATTTTATATAAAATCCAAAAAAATAGGTGTTAATTTCATCTAAATTTACTGACATTTAACTCCTCCACCAACCAAAATCATCAAAATCCAAAAAAATCGAAGTTGGTTTCAAATTCCGTTAATACAATTAGACTAAAAATTTATATAAAACCGAAAAAAATAAAATTAAATTTCATCTAAATTCACTCAAATTTAAATCGTCCAACAAAAAAACTTATCAAAATCTAAAAAAATCGAAGTTGGTTTCAAATTACTTTATTACAATTTGACTAAAAATTTATATAAAATTAAAAAAAATAGAAGTAAATTTCATCTGAATTCACTCAAATTTAACTCCACCAACAAAAAAACTCATCAAAATCAAAAAAAATTGAAGTTGGTTTCAAATTACTTTATTACAATTTGACTAAAAATTTATATAAAATTAAAAAAAATAGAAGTAAATTTCATCTAAATTCAATCAAAATTAACTCCTCCAACCAAAAAACTCATCAAAATCCAAAAAAATCGAAGTTGGTTTCAAATTACTTTATTACAATTTGACTAAAAATTTATATAAAATCCAAAAAATAAAATTAAATTCCATCTAAATTCACTCAAATTTAACTCCTCCAACAAAAAAACTCATCAAAATCCTAAAAAATCGAAGATTGTTTCACATTACTTTATTACAATTGGACTAAAAATTTGTATAAAATCCAAAAAAATAGAAGTAAATTTCATCTAAATTCACTCAAATTTAACTCGTCCAACAACCAAAATCATCAAAATCCAAAAAAATCGAAGTTGGTTTCAAATTCCGTTAATACAATTTGACTAAAAATTTATATGAAATAAAAAAAAATAGCAGTAAATTTCATCTAAATTCACTCAAATTTAACCACTCCAACAAAAAAACTCATCAAAATACAAAAAAATCGAAGTTGGTTTAAAATTACTTTATTACAATTTGACTAAAAATTTATATAAAATCCAAAAAAATAGGTGTTAATTTCATCTAAATTTACTGAAATTTAACTCCTCCAACAACCAAAATCATCAAAATCCAAAAAAATCGAAGTTGGTTTCAAATTCCGTTAATACAATTAGACTAAAAATTTATATAAAATAAAAAAAATAGAAGTAAATTTCATCTACATTCACTCAAATTTAACTCCTCCATAAAAAAAAACTCATCAAAATCCAAAAAATCGAAGTTGGTTTCAAATTACTTTATTACAATTTGACTAAAAATTTATATAAAATAAAAAAAATAGAAGTAAATTTCATCTAAATTCAATCAAATTTAACTCCTCCAACCAAAAAACTCATCAAAATCCAAAAAAATCGAAGTTGGTTTCAAATTACTTTATTACAATTTGACTAAAAATTTATATAAAATCCAAAAAAATAAAATTAAATTCCATCTAAATTCACTCAAATTTAACTCCTCCAACAAAAAACTAATCAAAATTAAAAAAAATCGAAGATTGTTTCACATTACTTTATTACAATTGGACTAAAAATTTATATAAAATCCAAAAAAATAGAAGTAAATTTCATCTAAATTCACTCAAATTTAACTCCACCAACAAAAAAACTCATCAAAATCCAAAAAAATCGAAGTTGGTTTCGAATTACTTTATTACAATTTGACTAAAAATTTATATAAAATCAAAAAAAAAATACAAGTAAATTTCATCTAAATTCACTCGAATTTAACTCCTCCAACAAAAAAACTCATCAAAATACATAAAAATAGAAATTGGTTTCAAATTACTTTATTACAATTTGACTAAAAATTTATATAAAACAAAAAAAAATAGTAGTAAATTTCATCTAAATTCACTCAAATTTAACTCCTCCAACAAAAAAACTCATCAAAATCAAAAAAAATCGAAGTTGGTTTCAAATTACTTTATTACAATTTGACTAAAAATTTATATAAATAAAAAAAAAATAGAAGTAAATTTCATCTAAATTCACTCAAAATTAACTCCTCCAACAACCAAAATCATCAAAATCCAAAAAATCGAAGTTGGTTTCAAATTACTTTATTACAATTTGACTAAAAATTTATATAAAATAAAAAAAATAGAAGTAAATTTCATCTAAATTCACTCAAACTTAACCACTCCAACAAAAAAACTCATCAAAATCCAAAAAAATCGAAGTTGGTTTAAAATTACTTTATTACAATTTGACTAAAAATTTATATAAAATCCAAAAAAATAAAATTAAATTCCATCTAAATTCACTCAAATTTAACTCCTCCAACAACCAAAATCATCAAAATCCAAAAAAATCGAAGTTGGTTTCAAATTCCGTTAATACAATTAGACTAAAAATTTATATAAAATCCAAAAAAATAGAAGTAAATTTCATCTAAATTCACTCAAATTTAACTCCTCCAACAACGAAAATCATCAAAATCCAAAAAAATCGAAGTTGGTTTCAAATTCCGTTAATACAATTTGACTAAAAATTTATATGAAATAAAAAAAAATAGAAGTAAATTTCATCTAAATTCACTCGAATTTAACTCCTCCAACAAAAAAACTCATCAAAATCCTAAAAAATCGAAGATTGTTTCACATTACTTTATTACAATTTGACTAAAAATTTATATAAAATCCAAAAAAAATACAAGTAAATTTCATCTAAATTCACTCAAATTTAACTCGTCCAACAAAAAAACTCATCAAAATCCAAAAAAATTGAAGTTGGTTTCAAATTACTTTATTACAATTTGACTAAAAATTTATATAAAATTAAAAAAAATAGAAGTAAATTTCATCTAAATTCAATCAAATTTAACACCTCCAACAAAAAAATTCTTCAAAATCCAAAAAAATCGAAGTTGGTTTAAAATTACTTTATTACAATTTGACTAAAATTTTATATAAAATCCAAAAAAATAGGTGTTAATTTCATCTAAATTTACTGACATTTAACTCCTCCACCAACCAAAATCATCAAAATCCAAAAAAATCGAAGTTGGTTTCAAATTCCGTTAATACAATTAGACTAAAAATTTATATAAAATCCAAAAAAATAGAAGTAAATTTCATCTAAATTCACTCAAATTTAACTCCTCCAACAACGAAAATCATCAAAATCCAAAAAAATCGAAGTTGGTTTCAAATTCCGTTAATACAATTTGACTAAAAATTTATATGAAATAAAAAAAAATAGAAGTAAATTTCATCTAAATTCACTCGAATTTAACTCCTCCAACAAAAAAACTCATCAAAATCCTAAAAAATCGAAGATTGTTTCACATTACTTTATTACAATTTGACTAAAAATTTATATAAAATCCAAAAAAAATACAAGTAAATTTCATCTAAATTCACTCAAATTTAACTCGTCCAACAAAAAAACTCATCAAAATCCAAAAAAATTGAAGTTGGTTTCAAATTACTTTATTACAATTTGACTAAAAATTTATATAAAATTAAAAAAAATAGAAGTAAATTTCATCTAAATTCAATCAAATTTAACACCTCCAACAAAAAAATTCTTCAAAATCCAAAAAAATCGAAGTTGGTTTAAAATTACTTTATTACAATTTGACTAAAATTTTATATAAAATCCAAAAAAATAGGTGTTAATTTCATCTAAATTTACTGACATTTAACTCCTCCACCAACCAAAATCATCAAAATCCAAAAAAATCGAAGTTGGTTTCAAATTCCGTTAATACAATTAGACTAAAAATTTATATAAAATCCAAAAAAATAAAATTAAATTTCATCTAAATTCACTCAAATTTAAATCGTCCAACAAAAAAACTTATCAAAATCCAAAAAAATCGAAGTTGGTTTCAAATTACTTTATTACAATTTGACTAAAAATTTATATAAAATTAAAAAAAATAGAAGTAAATTTCATCTGAATTCACTCAAATTTAACTCCACCAACAAAAAAACTCATCAAAATCCAAAAAAATTGAAGTTGGTTTCAAATTACTTTATTACAATTTGACTAAAAATTTATATAAAATTAAAAAAAAATAGAAGTAAATTTCATCTAAATTCACTCAAATTTAACTCCACCAACAAAAAAACTCATCAAAATCCAAAAAAATCGAAGTTGGTTTCGAATTACTTTATTACAATTTGACTAAAAATTTATATAAAATCAAAAAAAAAATACAAGTAAATTTCATCTAAATTCACTCGAATTTAACTCCTCCAACAAAAAAACTCATCAAAATACATAAAAATAGAAATTGGTTTCAAATTACTTTATTACAATTTGACTAAAAATTTATATAAAACAAAAAAAAATAGTAGTAAATTTCATCTAAATTCACTCAAATTTAACTCCTCCAACCAAAAAACTCATCAAAATCCAAAAAAATCAAAGTTGGTTTCAAATTACTTTATTACAATTTGACTAAAAATTTATATAAAATCCAAAAAAATAAAATTAAATTCCATCTAAATTCACTCAAATTTAACTCCTCCAACAAAAAAACTAATCAAAATTAAAAAAAATCGAAGATTGTTTCACATTACTTTATTACAATTGGACTAAAAATTTATATAAAATCCAAAAAAATAGAAGTAAATTTCATCTAAATTCACTCAAATTTAACTCCTCCAACAACGAAAATCATCAAAATCCAAAAAAATCGAAGTTGGTTTCAAATTCCGTTAATACAATTTGACTAAAAATTTATATGAAATAAAAAAAAATAGAAGTAAATTTCATCTAAATTCACTCAAATTTAACCACTCCAACAAAAAAACTCATCAAAATCCAAAAAAATCGAAGTTGGTTTAAAATTACTTTATTACAATTTCACTAAAAATTTATATAAAATCCAAAAAAATAGGTGTTAATTTCATCTAAATTTACTGAAATTTAACTCCTCCAAATACCAAAATCATCAAAATCCAAAAAAATCGAAGTTGGTTTCAAATTCCGTTAATACAATTTGACTAAAAATTTATATAAAATAAAAAAAAATAGATGTAAATTTCATCTAAATTCACTCAAATTTAACACCTCCAACAAAAAAACTCTTCAAAATCCAAAAAAATCGAAGTTGGTTTAAAATTACTTTATTACAATTTGACTAAAATTTTATATAAAATCCAAAAAAATAGGTGTTAATTTCATCTAAATTTACTGACATTTAACTCCTCCACCAACCAAAATCATCAAAATCCAAAAAAATCGAAGTTGGTTTCAAATTCCGTTAATACAATTAGACTAAAAATTTATATAAAATCCAAAAAAATAAAATTAAATTTCATCTAAATTCACTCAAATTTAAATCGTCCAACAAAAAAACTTATCAAAATCCAAAAAAATCGAAGTTGTTTTCAAATTACTTTATTACAATTTGACTAAAAATTTATATAAAATTAAAAAAAATAGAAGTAAATTTCATCTGAATTCACTCAAATTTAACTCCACCAACAAAAAAACTCATCAAAATCCAAAAAAATTGAAGTTGGTTTCAAATTACTTTATTACAATTTGACTAAAAATTTATATAAAATCAAAAAAAAATAGTAGTAAATTTCATCTAAATTCACTCAAATTTAACTCCTCCAACCAAAAAACTCATCAAAATCCAAAAAAATCAAAGTTGGTTTCAAATTACTTTATTACAATTTGACTAAAAATTTATATAAAATCCAAAAAAATAAAATTAAATTCCATCTAAATTCACTCAAATTTAACTCCTCCAACAAAAAAACTAATCAAAATTAAAAAAAATCGAAGATTGTTTCACATTACTTTATTACAATTGGACTAAAAATTTATATAAAATCCAAAAAAATAGAAGTAAATTTCATCTAAATTCACTCAAATTTAACTCCTCCAACAACGAAAATCATCAAAATCCAAAAAAATCGAAGTTGGTTTCAAATTCCGTTAATACAATTTGACTAAAAATTTATATGAAATAAAAAAAAATAGAAGTAAATTTCATCTAAATTCACTCAAATTTAACCACTCCAACAAAAAAACTCATCAAAATCCAAAAAAATCGAAGTTGGTTTAAAATTACTTTATTACAATTTGACTAAAAATTTATATAAAATCCAAAAAAATAGGTGTTAATTTCATCTAAATTTACTGAAATTTAACTCCTCCAAATACCAAAATCATCAAAATCCAAAAAAATCGAAGTTGGTTTCAAATTCCGTTAATACAATTTGACTAAAAATTTATATAAAATAAAAAAAAATAAATGTAAATTTCATCTAAATTCACTCAAATTTAACACCTCCAACAAAAAAACTCTTCAAAATCCAAAAAAATCGAAGTTGGTTTAAAATTACTTTATTACAATTTGACTAAAATTTTATATAAAATCCCAAAAAATAGGTGTTAATTTCATCTAAATTTACTGACATTTAACTCCTCCACCAACCAAAATCATCAAAATCCAAAAAAATCGAAGTTGGTTTCAAATTCCGTTAATACAATTAGACTAAAAATTTATATAAAATAAAAAAAATAGAACTAAATTTCATCTACATTCACTCAAATTTAACTCCTCCATAAAAAAAAACTCATCAAAATCCAAAAAATCGAAGTTGGTTTCAAATTACTTTATTACAATTTGACTAAAAATTTATATAAAATAAAAAAAATAGAAGTAAATTTCATCTAAATTCAATCAAATTTAACTCCTCCAACCAAAAAACTCATCAAAATCCAAAAAAATCGAAGTTGGTTTCAAATTACTTTATTACAATTTGACTAAAAATTTATATAAAATCCAAAAAAATAAAATTAAATTCCATCTAAATTCACTCAAATTTAACTCCTCCAACAAAAAAACTAATCAAAATTAAAAAAAATCGAAGATTGTTTCACATTACTTTATTACAATTGGACTAAAAATTTATATAAAATCCAAAAAAATAGAAGTAAATTTCATCTAAATTCACTCAAATTTAACTCCACCAACAAAAAAACTCATCAAAATCCAAAAAAATCGAAGTTGGTTTCGAATTACTTTATTACAATTTGACTAAAAATTTATATAAAATCAAAAAAAAAATACAAGTAAATTTCATCTAAATTCACTCGAATTTAACTCCTCCAACAAAAAAACTCATCAAAATACATAAAAATAGAAATTGGTTTCAAATTACTTTATTACAATTTGACTAAAAATTTATATAAAACAAAAAAAATAGTAGTAAATTTCATCTAAATTCACTCAAATTTAACTCCTCCAACAAAAAAACTCATCAAAATAAAAAAAAATCGAAGTTGGTTTCAAATTACTTTATTACAATTTGACTAAAAATTTATATAAATCAAAAAAAAATAGAAGTAAATTTCATCTAAATTCACTCAAAATTAACTCCTCCAACAACCAAAATCATCAAAATCCAAAAAATCGAAGTTGGTTTCAAATTACTTTATTACAATTTGACTAAAAATTTATATAAAATAAAAAAAATAGAAGTAAATTTCATCTAAATTCACTCAAACTTAACCACTCCCACAAAAAAACTCATCAAAATCCAAAAAAATCGAAGTTGGTTTAAAATTACTATATTACAATTTGACTAAAAATTTATATAAAATCCAAAAAAATAAAATTAAATTCCATCTAAATTCACTCAAATTTAACTCCTCCAACAACCAAAATCATCAAAATCCAAAAAAATCGAAGTTGGTTTCAAATTCCGTTAATACAATTAGACTAAAAATTTATATAAAATCCAAAAAAATAGAAGTAAATTTCATCTAAATTCACTCAAATTTAACTCCTCCAACAACGAAAATCATCAAAATCCAAAAAAATCGAAGTTGGTTTCAAATTCCGTTAATACAATTTGACTAAAAATTTATATGAAATAAAAAAAAATAGAAGTAAATTTCATCTAAATTCACTCAAATTTAACCACTCCAACAAAAAAACTCATCAAAATCCATAAAAATCGAAGTTGGTTTAAAATTACTTTATTACAATTTGACTAAAAATTTATATAAAATCCAAAAAAATAGGTGTTAATTTCATCTAAATTTACTGAAATTTAACTCCTCCAAATACCAAAATCATCAAAATCCAAAAAAATCGAAGTTGGTTTCAAATTCCGTTAATACAATTTGACTAAAAATTTATATAAAATAAAAAAAAATAGATGTAAATTTCATCTAAATTCACTCAAATTTAACACCTCCAACAAAAAAACTCTTCAAAATCCAAAAAAATCGAAGTTGGTTTAAAATTACTTTATTACAATTTGACTAAAAATTTATATAAAATCCAAAAAAATAGGTGTTAATTTCATCTAAATTTACTGAAATTTAACTCCTCCAAATACCAAAATCATCAAAATCCAAAAAAATCGAAGTTGGTTTCAAATTCCGTTAATACAATTTGACTAAAAATTTATATAAAATAAAAAAAAATAGATGTAAATTTCATCTAAATTCACTCAAATTTAACACCTCCAACAAAAAAACTCTTCAAAATCCAAAAAAATCGAAGTTGGTTTAAAATTACTTTATTACAATTTGACTAAAATTTTATATAAAATCCAAAAAAATAGGTGTTAATTTCATCTAAATTTACTGACATTTAACTCCTCCACCAACCAAAATCATCAAAATCCAAAAAAATCGAAGTTGGTTTCAAATTCCGTTAATACAATTAGACTAAAAATTTATATAAAATCCAAAAAAATAAAATTAAATTTCATCTAAATTCACTCAAATTTAACACCTCCAACAAAAAAACTCTTCAAAATCCAAAAAAATCGAAGTTGGTTTAAAATTACTTTATTACAATTTGACTAAAAATTTATATAAAATTAAAAAAAATAGAAGTAAATTTCATCTGAATTCACTCAAATTTAACTCCACCAACAAAAAAACTCATCAAAATCAAAAAAAATTGAAGTTGGTTTCAAATTACTTTATTACAATTTGACTAAAAATTTATATAAAATCCAAAAAAATAGGTGTTAATTTCATCTAAATTTACTGAAATTTAACTCCTCCAAATACCAAAATCATCAAAATCCAAAAAAATCGAAGTTGGTTTCAAATTCCGTTAATACAATTTGACTAAAAATTTATATAAAATAAAAAAAAATAAATGTAAATTTCATCTAAATTCACTCAAATTTAACACCTCCAACAAAAAAACTCTTCAAAATCCAAAAAAATCGAAGTTGGTTTAAAATTACTTTATTACAATTTGACTAAAATTTTATATAAAATCCCAAAAAATAGGTGTTAATTTCATCTAAATTTACTGACATTTAACTCCTCCACCAACCAAAATCATCAAAATCCAAAAAAATCGAAGTTGGTTTCAAATTCCGTTAATACAATTAGACTAAAAATTTATATAAAATAAAAAAAATAGAACTAAATTTCATCTACATTCACTCAAATTTAACTCCTCCATAAAAAAAAACTCATCAAAATCCAAAAAATCGAAGTTGGTTTCAAATTACTTTATTACAATTTGACTAAAAATTTATATAAAATAAAAAAAATAGAAGTAAATTTCATCTAAATTCAATCAAATTTAACTCCTCCAACCAAAAAACTCATCAAAATCCAAAAAAATCGAAGTTGGTTTCAAATTACTTTATTACAATTTGACTAAAAATTTATATAAAATCCAAAAAAATAAAATTAAATTCCATCTAAATTCACTCAAATTTAACTCCTCCAACAAAAAAACTAATCAAAATTAAAAAAAATCGAAGATTGTTTCACATTACTTTATTACAATTGGACTAAAAATTTATATAAAATCCAAAAAAATAGAAGTAAATTTCATCTAAATTCACTCAAATTTAACTCCACCAACAAAAAAACTCATCAAAATCCAAAAAAATCGAAGTTGGTTTCGAATTACTTTATTACAATTTGACTAAAAATTTATATAAAATCAAAAAAAAAATACAAGTAAATTTCATCTAAATTCACTCGAATTTAACTCCTCCAACAAAAAAACTCATCAAAATACATAAAAATAGAAATTGGTTTCAAATTACTTTATTACAATTTGACTAAAAATTTATATAAAACAAAAAAAATAGTAGTAAATTTCATCTAAATTCACTCAAATTTAACTCCTCCAACAAAAAAACTCATCAAAATAAAAAAAAATCGAAGTTGGTTTCAAATTACTTTATTACAATTTGACTAAAAATTTATATAAATCAAAAAAAAATAGAAGTAAATTTCATCTAAATTCACTCAAAATTAACTCCTCCAACAACCAAAATCATCAAAATCCAAAAAATCGAAGTTGGTTTCAAATTACTTTATTACAATTTGACTAAAAATTTATATAAAATAAAAAAAATAGAAGTAAATTTCATCTAAATTCACTCAAACTTAACCACTCCCACAAAAAAACTCATCAAAATCCAAAAAAATCGAAGTTGGTTTAAAATTACTATATTACAATTTGACTAAAAATTTATATAAAATCCAAAAAAATAAAATTAAATTCCATCTAAATTCACTCAAATTTAACTCCTCCAACAACCAAAATCATCAAAATCCAAAAAAATCGAAGTTGGTTTCAAATTCCGTTAATACAATTAGACTAAAAATTTATATAAAATCCAAAAAAATAGAAGTAAATTTCATCTAAATTCACTCAAATTTAACTCCTCCAACAACGAAAATCATCAAAATCCAAAAAAATCGAAGTTGGTTTCAAATTCCGTTAATACAATTTGACTAAAAATTTATATGAAATAAAAAAAAATAGAAGTAAATTTCATCTAAATTCACTCAAATTTAACCACTCCAACAAAAAAACTCATCAAAATCCATAAAAATCGAAGTTGGTTTAAAATTACTTTATTACAATTTGACTAAAAATTTATATAAAATCCAAAAAAATAGGTGTTAATTTCATCTAAATTTACTGAAATTTAACTCCTCCAAATACCAAAATCATCAAAATCCAAAAAAATCGAAGTTGGTTTCAAATTCCGTTAATACAATTTGACTAAAAATTTATATAAAATAAAAAAAAATAGATGTAAATTTCATCTAAATTCACTCAAATTTAACACCTCCAACAAAAAAACTCTTCAAAATCCAAAAAAATCGAAGTTGGTTTAAAATTACTTTATTACAATTTGACTAAAAATTTATATAAAATCCAAAAAAATAGGTGTTAATTTCATCTAAATTTACTGAAATTTAACTCCTCCAAATACCAAAATCATCAAAATCCAAAAAAATCGAAGTTGGTTTCAAATTCCGTTAATACAATTTGACTAAAAATTTATATAAAATAAAAAAAAATAGATGTAAATTTCATCTAAATTCACTCAAATTTAACACCTCCAACAAAAAAACTCTTCAAAATCCAAAAAAATCGAAGTTGGTTTAAAATTACTTTATTACAATTTGACTAAAATTTTATATAAAATCCAAAAAAATAGGTGTTAATTTCATCTAAATTTACTGACATTTAACTCCTCCACCAACCAAAATCATCAAAATCCAAAAAAATCGAAGTTGGTTTCAAATTCCGTTAATACAATTAGACTAAAAATTTATATAAAATCCAAAAAAATAAAATTAAATTTCATCTAAATTCACTCAAATTTAACACCTCCAACAAAAAAACTCTTCAAAATCCAAAAAAATCGAAGTTGGTTTAAAATTACTTTATTACAATTTGACTAAAAATTTATATAAAATTAAAAAAAATAGAAGTAAATTTCATCTGAATTCACTCAAATTTAACTCCACCAACAAAAAAACTCATCAAAATCAAAAAAAATTGAAGTTGGTTTCAAATTACTTTATTACAATTTGACTAAAAATTTATATAAAATTAAAAAAAATAGAAGTAAATTTCATCTAAATTCAATCAAATTTAACTCCTCCAACCAAAAAACTCATCAAAATCCAAAAAAATCGAAGTTGGTTTCAAATTACTTTATTACAATTTGACTAAAAATTTATATAAAATCCAAAAAATAAAATTAAATTCCATCTAAATTCACTCAAATTTAACTCCTCCAACAAAAAAACTCATCAAAATCCTAAAAAATCGAAGATTGTTTCACATTACTTTATTACAATTGGACTAAAAATTTGTATAAAATCCAAAAAAATAGAAGTAAATTTCATCTAAATTCACTCAAATTTAACTCGTCCAACAACCAAAATCATCAAAATCCAAAAAAATCGAAGTTGGTTTCAAATTCCGTTAATACAATTTGACTAAAAATTTATATGAAATAAAAAAAAATAGCAGTAAATTTCATCTAAATTCACTCAAATTTAACCACTCCAACAAAAAAACTCATCAAAATACAAAAAAATCGAAGTTGGTTTAAAATTACTTTATTACAATTTGACTAAAAATTTATATAAAATCCAAAAAAATAGGTGTTAATTTCATCTAAATTTACTGAAATTTAACTCCTCCAACAACCAAAATCATCAAAATCCAAAAAAATCGAAGTTGGTTTCAAATTCCGTTAATACAATTAGACTAAAAATTTATATAAAATAAAAAAAATAGAAGTAAATTTCATCTACATTCACTCAAATTTAACTCCTCCATAAAAAAAAACTCATCAAAATCCAAAAAATCGAAGTTGGTTTCAAATTACTTTATTACAATTTGACTAAAAATTTATATAAAATAAAAAAAATAGAAGTAAATTTCATCTAAATTCAATCAAATTTAACTCCTCCAACCAAAAAACTCATCAAAATCCAAAAAAATCGAAGTTGGTTTCAAATTACTTTATTACAATTTGACTAAAAATTTATATAATATCCAAAAAAATAAAATTAAATTCCATCTAAATTCACTCAAATTTAACTCCTCCAACAAAAAAACTAATCAAAATTAAAAAAAATCGAAGATTGTTTCACATTACTTTATTACAATTGGACTAAAAATTTATATAAAATCCAAAAAAATAGAAGTAAATTTCATCTAAATTCACTCAAATTTAACTCCACCAACAAAAAAACTCATCAAAATCCAAAAAAATCGAAGTTGGTTTCGAATTACTTTATTACAATTTGACTAAAAATTTATATAAAATCAAAAAAAAAATACAAGTAAATTTCATCTAAATTCACTCGAATTTAACTCCTCCAACAAAAAAACTCATCAAAATACATAAAAATAGAAATTGGTTTCAAATTACTTTATTACAATTTGACTAAAAATTTATATAAAACAAAAAAAAATAGTAGTAAATTTCATCTAAATTCACTCAAATTTAACTCCTCCAACAAAAAAACTCATCAAAATCAAAAAAGATCGAAGTTGGTTTCAAATTACTTTATTACAATTTGACTAAAAATTTATATAAATCAAAAAAAAATAGAAGTAAATTTCATCTAAATTCACTCAAAATTAACTCCTCCAACAACCAAAATCATCAAAATCCAAAAAATCGAAGTTGGTTTCAAATTACTTTATTACAATTTGACTAAAAATTTATATAAAATAAAAAAAATAGAAGTAAATTTCATCTAAATTCACTCAAACTTAACCACTCCAACAAAAAAACTCATCAAAATCCAAAAAAATCGAAGTTGGTTTAAAATTACTTTATTACAATTTGACTAAAAATTTATATAAAATCCAAAAAAATAAAATTAAATTCCATCTAAATTCACTCAAATTTAACTCCTCCAACAACCAAAATCATCAAAATCCAAAAAAATCGAAGTTGGTTTCAAATTCCGTTAATACAATTAGACTAAAAATTTATATAAAATCCAAAAAAATAGAAGTAAATTTCATCTAAATTCACTCAAATTTAACTCCTCCAACAACGAAAATCATCAAAATCCAAAAAAATCGAAGTTGGTTTCAAATTCCGTTAATACAATTTGACTAAAAATTTATATGAAATAAAAAAAAATAGAAGTAAATTTCATCTAAATTCACTCAAATTTAACCACTCCAACAAAAAAACTCATCAAAATCCAAAAAAATCGAAGTTGGTTTAAAATTACTTTATTACAATTTGACTAAAAATTTATATAAAATCCAAAAAAATAGGTGTTAATTTCATCTAAATTTACTGAAATTTAACTCCTCCAAATACCAAAATCATCAAAATCCAAAAAAATCGAAGTTGGTTTCAAATTCCGTTAATACAATTTGACTAAAAATTTATATAAAATAAAAAAAAATAGATGTAAATTTCATCTAAATTCACTCAAATTTAACACCTCCAACAAAAAAACTCTTCAAAATCCAAAAAAATCGAAGTTGGTTTAAAATTACTTTATTACAATTTGACTAAAATTTTATATAAAATCCAAAAAAATAGGTGTTAATTTCATCTAAATTTACTGACATTTAACTCCTCCACCAACCAAAATCATCAAAATCCAAAAAAATCGAAGTTGGTTTCAAATTCCGTTAATACAATTAGACTAAAAATTTATATAAAATAAAAAAAAATAGATGTAAATTTCATCTAAATTCACTCAAATTTAACACCTCCAACAAAAAAACTCTTCAAAATCCAAAAAAATCGAAGTTGGTTTAAAATTACTTTATTACAATTTGACTAAAATTTTATATAAAATCCAAAAAAATAGGTGTTAATTTCATCTAAATTTACTGACATTTAACTCCTCCACCAACCAAAATCATCAAAATCCAAAAAAATCGAAGTTGGTTTCAAATTCCGTTAATACAATTAGACTAAAAATTTATATAAAATCCAAAAAAATAAAATTAAATTTCATCTAAATTCACTCAAATTTAAATCGTCCAACAAAAAAACTTATCAAAATCCAAAAAAATCGAAGTTGGTTTAAAATTACTTTATTACAATTTGACTAAAAATTTATATAAAATCCAAAAAATAGGTGTTAATTTCATCTAAATTTACTGAAATTTAACTCCTCCAAATACCAAAATCATCAAAATCCAAAAAAATCGAAGTTGGTTTCAAATTCCGTTAATACAATTTGACTAAAAATTTATATAAAATAAAAAAAAATAGATGTAAATTTCATCTAAATTCACTCAAATTTAACACCTCCAACAAAAAAACTCTTCAAAATCCAAAAAATCGTAGTTGGTTTAAAAATACTTTATTACAATTTGACTAAAATTTTATATAAAATCCAAAAAAATAGGTGTTAATTTCATCTAAATTTACTGACATTTAACTCCTCCACCAACCAAAATCATCAAAATCCAAAAAAATCGAAGTTGGTTTCAAATTCCGTTAATACAATTAGACTAAAAATTTATATAAAATAAAAAAAAATAGATGTAAATTTCATCTAAATTCACTCAAATTTAACACCTCCAACAAAAAAACTCTTCAAAATCCAAAAAAATCGAAGTTGGTTTAAAATTACTTTATTACAATTTGACTAAAATTTTATATAAAATCCAAAAAAATAGGTGTTAATTTCATCTAAATTTACTGACATTTAACTCCTCCACCAACCAAAATCATCAAAATCCAAAAAAATCGAAGTTGGTTTCAAATTCCGTTAATACAATTAGACTAAAAATTTATATAAAATCCAAAAAAATAAAATTAAATTTCATCTAAATTCACTCAAATTTAAATCGTCCAACAAAAAAACTTATCAAAATCCAAAAAAATCGAAGTTGGTTTCAAATTACTTTATTACAATTTGACTAAAAATTTATATAAAATTAAAAAAAATAGAAGTAAATTTCATCTGAATTCACTCAAATTTAACTCCACCAACAAAAAAACTCATCAAAATCCAAAAAAATTGAAGTTGGTTTCAAATTACTTTATTACAATTTGACTAAAAATTTATATAAAATTAAAAAAAATAGAAGTAAATTTCATCTAAATTCAATCAAATTTAACTCCTCCAACCAAAAAACTCATCAAAATCCAAAAAAATCGAAGTTGGTTTCAAATTACTTTATTACAATTTGACTAAAAATTTATATAAAATCCAAAAAATAAATTTAAATTCCATCTAAATTCACTCAAATTTAACTCCTCCAACAAAAAAACTCATCAAAATCCTAAAAAATCGAAGATTGTTTCACATTACTTTATTACAATTGGACTAAAAATTTGTATAAAATCCAAAAAAATAGAAGTAAATTTCATCTAAATTCACTCAAATTTAACTCGTCCAACAACCAAAATCATCAAAATCCAAAAAAATCGAAGTTGGTTTCAAATTCCGTTAATACAATTTGACTAAAAATTTATATGAAATAAAAAAAAATAGCAGTAAATTTCATCTAAATTCACTCAAATTTAACCACTCCAACAAAAAAACTCATCAAAATACAAAAAAATCGAAGTTGGTTTAAAATTACTTTATTACAATTTGACTAAAAATTTATATAAAATCCAAAAAAATAGGTGTTAATTTCATCTAAATTTACTGAAATTTAACTCCTCCAACAACCAAAATCATCAAAATCCAAAAAAATCGAAGTTGGTTTCAAATTCCGTTAATACAATTAGACTAAAAATTTATATAAAATAAAAAAAATAGAAGTAAATTTCATCTACATTCACTCAAATTTAACTCCTCCATAAAAAAAAACTCATCAAAATCCAAAAAATCGAAGTTGGTTTCAAATTACTTTATTACAATTTGACTAAAAATTTATATAAAATAAAAAAAATAGAAGTAAATTTCATCTAAATTCAATCAAATTTAACTCCTCCAACCAAAAAACTCATCAAAATCCAAAAAAATCGAAGTTGGTTTCAAATTACTTTATTACAATTTGACTAAAAATTTATATAAAATCCAAAAAAATAAAATTAAATTCCATCTAAATTCACTCAAATTTAACTCCTCCAACAAAAAAACTAATCAAAATTAAAAAAAATCGAAGATTGTTTCACATTACTTTATTACAATTGGACTAAAAATTTATATAAAATCCAAAAAAATAGAAGTAAATTTCATCTAAATTCACTCAAATTTAACTCCACCAACAAAAAAACTCATCAAAATCCAAAAAAATCGAAGTTGGTTTCGAATTACTTTATTACAATTTGACTAAAAATTTATATAAAATCAAAAAAAAAATACAAGTAAATTTCATCTAAATTCACTCGAATTTAACTCCTCCAACAAAAAAACTCATCAAAATACATAAAAATAGAAATTGGTTTCAAATTACTTTATTACAATTTGACTAAAAATTTATATAAAACAAAAAAAAATAGTAGTAAATTTCATCTAAATTCACTCAAATTTAACTCCTCCAACAAAAAAACTCATCAAAATAAAAAAAAATCGAAGTTGGTTTCAAATTACTTTATTACAATTTGACTAAAAATTTATATAAATCAAAAAAAATAGAAGTAAATTTCATCTAAATTCACTCAAAATTAACTCCTCCAACAACCAAAATCATCAAAATCCAAAAAATCGAAGTTGGTTTCAAATTACTTTATTACAATTTGACTAAAAATTTATATAAAATAAAAAAAATAGAAGTAAATTTCATCTAAATTCACTCAAACTTAACCACTCCAACAAAAAAACTCATCAAAATCCAAAAAAATCGAAGTTGGTTTAAAATTACTTTATTACAATTTGACTAAAAATTTATATAAAATCCAAAAAAATAAAATTAAATTCCATCTAAATTCACTCAAATTTAACTCCTCCAACAACCAAAATCATCAAAATCCAAAAAAATCGAAGTTGGTTTCAAATTCCGTTAATACAATTAGACTAAAAATTTATATAAAATCCAAAAAAATAGAAGTAAATTTCATCTAAATTCACTCAAATTTAACTCCACCAACAAAAAAACTCAAAATCCAAAAAAATCGAAGTTGGTTTCGAATTACTTTATTACAATTTGACTAAAAATTTATATAAAATCAAAAAAAAAAATACAAGTAAATTTCATCTAAATTCACTCGAATTTAACTCCTCCAACAAAAAAACTCATCAAAATACATAAAAATAGAAATTGGTTTCAAATTACTTTATTACAATTTGACTAAAAATTTATATAAAACAAAAAAAAATAGAAGTAAATTTCATCTAAATTCACTCAAATTTAACTCCACCAACAAAAATACTCATCAAAATCCAAAAAAATCAAAGTTGGTTTCGAATTACTTTATTACAATTTGACTAAAAATTTATATAAAATCAAAAAAAAATACAAGTAAATTTCATCTAAATTCACTCGAATTTAACTCCTCCAACAAAAAAACTCATCAAAATACATAAAAATAGAAATTGGTTTCAAATTACTTTATTACAATTAGACTAAAAATTTATATAAAATAAAAAAAATAGAAGTAAATTTCATCTACATTCACTCAAATTTAACTCCTCCATAAAAAAAAACTCATCAAAATCCAAAAAATCGAAGTTGGTTTCAAATTACTTTATTACAATTTGACTAAAAATTTATATAAAATAAAAAAAATAGAAGTAAATTTCATCTAAATTCAATCAAATTTAACTCCTCCAACCAAAAAACTCATCAAAATCCAAAAAAATCGAAGTTGGTTTCAAATTACTTTATTACAATTTGACTAAAAATTTATATAAAATCCAAAAAAATAAAATTAAATTCCATCTAAATTCACTCAAATTTAACTCCTCCAACAAAAAAACTAATCAAAATTAAAAAAAATCGAAGATTGTTTCACATTACTTTATTACAATTGGACTAAAAATTTATATAAAATCCAAAAAAATAGAAGTAAATTTCATCTAAATTCACTCAAATTTAACTCCACCAACAAAAAAACTCATCAAAATCCAAAAAAATCGAAGTTGGTTTCGAATTACTTTATTACAATTTGACTAAAAATTTATATAAAATCAAAAAAAAAATACAAGTAAATTTCATCTAAATTCACTCGAATTTAACTCCTCCAACAAAAAAACTCATCAAAATACATAAAAATAGAAATTGGTTTCAAATTACTTTATTACAATTTGACTAAAAATTTATATAAAACAAAAAAAATAGTAGTAAATTTCATCTAAATTCACTCAAATTTAACTCCTCCAACAAAAAAACTCATCAAAATCCAAAAAAATCGAAGTTGGTTTCAAATTACTTTATTACAATTTGACTAAAAATTTATATAAATCAAAAAAAAATAGAAGTAAATTTCATCTAAATTCACTCAAATTTAACTCCTCCAACAACCAAAATCATCAAAATCCAAAAAATCGAAGTTGGTTTCAAATTACTTTATTACAATTTGACTAAAAATTTATATAAAATAAAAAAAAATAGAAGTAAATTTCATCTAAATTCACTCAAACTTAACCACTCCAACAAAAAAACTCATCAAAATCCAAAAAAATCGAAGTTGGTTTAAAATTACTTTATTACAATTTGACTAAAAATTTATATAAAATCCAAAAAAATAAAATTAAATTCCATCTAAATTCACTCAAATTTAACTCCTCCAACAACCAAAATCATCAAAATCCAAAAAAATCGAAGTTGGTTTCAAATTCCGTTAATACAATTAGACTAAAAATTTATATGAAATCCAAAAAAATAGAAGTAAATTTCATCTAAATTCACTCAAATTTAACTCCACCAACAAAAAAACTCAAAATCCAAAAAAATCGAAGTTGGTTTCGAATTACTTTATTACAATTTGACTAAAAATTTATATAAAATCAAAAAAAAAATACAAGTAAATTTCATCTAAATTCACTCGAATTTAACTCCTCCAACAAAAAAACTCATCAAAATACATAAAAATAGAAATTGGTTTCAAATTACTTTATTACAATTTGACTAAAAATTTATATAAAACAAAAAAAAATAGAAGTAAATTTCATCTAAATTCACTCAAATTTAACCACTCCAACAAAAAAACTCATCAAAATCCAAAAAAATCGAAGTTGGTTTAAAATTACTTTATTACAATTTGACTAATAATTTATATAAAATCCAAAAAAATAGGTGTTAATTTCATCTAAATTTACTGAAATTTAACTCCTCCAACAACCAAAATCATCAAAATCCAAAAAAATCGAAGTTGGTTTCAAATTCCGTTAATACAATTAGACTAAAAATTTATATAAAATAAAAAAAAATAGAAGTAAATTTCATCTACATTCACTCAAATTGAACTCCTCCAACAAAAAAAACTCATCAAAATCCTAAAAAATCGAAGATTGTTTCACATTACTTTATTACAATTGGACTAAAAATTTGTATAAAATCCAAAAAAATAGAAGTAAATTTCATCTAAATTCACTCAAATTTAACTCGTCCAACAACCAAAATCATCAAAATCCAAAAAAATCGAAGTTGGTTTCAAATTCCGTTAATACAATTTGACTAAAAATTTATATGAAATAAAAAAAAATAGCAGTAAATTTCATCTAAATTCACTCAAATTTAACCACTCCAACAAAAAAACTCATTAAAATCCAAAAAAATCGAAGTTGGTTTAAAATTACTTTATTACAATTTGACTAAAAATTTATATAAAATCCAATAAAATAAAATTAAATTCCATCTAAATTCACTCAAATTTAACTCCTCCAACAAAAAAACTAATCAAAATTAAAAAAAATCGAAGATTGTTTCACATTACTTTATTACAATTGGACTAAAAATTTATATAAAATCCAAAAAAATAGAAGTAAATTTCATCTAAATTCACTCAAATTTAACTCCACCAACAAAAAAACTCATCAAAATCCAAAAAAATCGAAGTTGGTTTCGAATTACTTTATTACAATTTGACTAAAAATTTATATAAAATCAAAAAAAAAATACAAGTAAATTTCATCTAAATTCACTCGAATTTAACTCCTCCAACAAAAAAACTCATCAAAATACATAAAAATAGAAATTGGTTTCAAATTACTTTATTACAATTTGACTAAAAATTTATATAAAACAAAAAAAAATAGTAGTAAATTTCATCTAAATTCACTCAAATTTAACTCCTCCAACAAAAAAACTCATCAAAATAAAAAAAAATCGAAGTTGGTTTCAAATTACTTTATTACAATTTGACTAAAAATTTATATAAATCAAAAAAAATAGAAGTAAATTTCATCTAAATTCACTCAAAATTAACTCCTCCAACAACCAAAATCATCAAAATCCAAAAAATCGAAGTTGGTTTCAAATTACTTTATTACAATTTGACTAAAAATTTATATAAAATAAAAAAAATAGAAGTAAATTTCATCTAAATTCACTCAAACTTAACCACTCCAACAAAAAAACTCATCAAAATCCAAAAAAATCGAAGTTGGTTTAAAATTACTTTATTACAATTTGACTAAAAATTTATATAAAATCCAAAAAAATAAAATTAAATTCCATCTAAATTCACTCAAATTTAACTCCTCCAACAACCAAAATCATCAAAATCCAAAAAAATCGAAGTTGGTTTCAAATTCCGTTAATACAATTAGACTAAAAATTTATATAAAATCCAAAAAAATAGAAGTAAATTTCATCTAAATTCACTCAAATTTAACTCCACCAACAAAAAAACTCAAAATCCAAAAAAATCGAAGTTGGTTTCGAATTACTTTATTACAATTTGACTAAAAATTTATATAAAATCAAAAAAAAAAATACAAGTAAATTTCATCTAAATTCACTCGAATTTAACTCCTCCAACAAAAAAACTCATCAAAATACATAAAAATAGAAATTGGTTTCAAATTACTTTATTACAATTTGACTAAAAATTTATATAAAACAAAAAAAAATAGAAGTAAATTTCATCTAAATTCACTCAAATTTAACTCCACCAACAAAAATACTCATCAAAATCCAAAAAAATCAAAGTTGGTTTCGAATTACTTTATTACAATTTGACTAAAAATTTATATAAAATCAAAAAAAAATACAAGTAAATTTCATCTAAATTCACTCGAATTTAACTCCTCCAACAAAAAAACTCATCAAAATACATAAAAATAGAAATTGGTTTCAAATTACTTTATTACAATTAGACTAAAAATTTATATAAAATAAAAAAAATAGAAGTAAATTTCATCTACATTCACTCAAATTTAACTCCTCCATAAAAAAAAACTCATCAAAATCCAAAAAATCGAAGTTGGTTTCAAATTACTTTATTACAATTTGACTAAAAATTTATATAAAATAAAAAAAATAGAAGTAAATTTCATCTAAATTCAATCAAATTTAACTCCTCCAACCAAAAAACTCATCAAAATCCAAAAAAATCGAAGTTGGTTTCAAATTACTTTATTACAATTTGACTAAAAATTTATATAAAATCCAAAAAAATAAAATTAAATTCCATCTAAATTCACTCAAATTTAACTCCTCCAACAAAAAAACTAATCAAAATTAAAAAAAATCGAAGATTGTTTCACATTACTTTATTACAATTGGACTAAAAATTTATATAAAATCCAAAAAAATAGAAGTAAATTTCATCTAAATTCACTCAAATTTAACTCCACCAACAAAAAAACTCATCAAAATCCAAAAAAATCGAAGTTGGTTTCGAATTACTTTATTACAATTTGACTAAAAATTTATATAAAATCAAAAAAAAAATACAAGTAAATTTCATCTAAATTCACTCGAATTTAACTCCTCCAACAAAAAAACTCATCAAAATACATAAAAATAGAAATTGGTTTCAAATTACTTTATTACAATTTGACTAAAAATTTATATAAAACAAAAAAAATAGTAGTAAATTTCATCTAAATTCACTCAAATTTAACTCCTCCAACAAAAAAACTCATCAAAATCCAAAAAAATCGAAGTTGGTTTCAAATTACTTTATTACAATTTGACTAAAAATTTATATAAATCAAAAAAAAATAGAAGTAAATTTCATCTAAATTCACTCAAATTTAACTCCTCCAACAACCAAAATCATCAAAATCCAAAAAATCGAAGTTGGTTTCAAATTACTTTATTACAATTTGACTAAAAATTTATATAAAATAAAAAAAAATAGAAGTAAATTTCATCTAAATTCACTCAAACTTAACCACTCCAACAAAAAAACTCATCAAAATCCAAAAAAATCGAAGTTGGTTTAAAATTACTTTATTACAATTTGACTAAAAATTTATATAAAATCCAAAAAAATAAAATTAAATTCCATCTAAATTCACTCAAATTTAACTCCTCCAACAACCAAAATCATCAAAATCCAAAAAAATCGAAGTTGGTTTCAAATTCCGTTAATACAATTAGACTAAAAATTTATATGAAATCCAAAAAAATAGAAGTAAATTTCATCTAAATTCACTCAAATTTAACTCCACCAACAAAAAAACTCAAAATCCAAAAAAATCGAAGTTGGTTTCGAATTACTTTATTACAATTTGACTAAAAATTTATATAAAATCAAAAAAAAAATACAAGTAAATTTCATCTAAATTCACTCGAATTTAACTCCTCCAACAAAAAAACTCATCAAAATACATAAAAATAGAAATTGGTTTCAAATTACTTTATTACAATTTGACTAAAAATTTATATAAAACAAAAAAAAATAGAAGTAAATTTCATCTAAATTCACTCAAATTTAACCACTCCAACAAAAAAACTCATCAAAATCCAAAAAAATCGAAGTTGGTTTAAAATTACTTTATTACAATTTGACTAATAATTTATATAAAATCCAAAAAAATAGGTGTTAATTTCATCTAAATTTACTGAAATTTAACTCCTCCAACAACCAAAATCATCAAAATCCAAAAAAATCGAAGTTGGTTTCAAATTCCGTTAATACAATTAGACTAAAAATTTATATAAAATAAAAAAAAATAGAAGTAAATTTCATCTACATTCACTCAAATTGAACTCCTCCAACAAAAAAAACTCATCAAAATCCTAAAAAATCGAAGATTGTTTCACATTACTTTATTACAATTGGACTAAAAATTTGTATAAAATCCAAAAAAATAGAAGTAAATTTCATCTAAATTCACTCAAATTTAACTCGTCCAACAACCAAAATCATCAAAATCCAAAAAAATCGAAGTTGGTTTCAAATTCCGTTAATACAATTTGACTAAAAATTTATATGAAATAAAAAAAAATAGCAGTAAATTTCATCTAAATTCACTCAAATTTAACCACTCCAACAAAAAAACTCATTAAAATCCAAAAAAATCGAAGTTGGTTTAAAATTACTTTATTACAATTTGACTAAAAATTTATATAAAATCCAATAAAATAAAATTAAATTCCATCTAAATTCACTCAAATTTAACTCCTCCAACAAAAAAACTAATCAAAATTAAAAAAAATCGAAGATTGTTTCACATTACTTTATTACAATTGGACTAAAAATTTATATAAAATCCAAAAAAATAGAAGTAAATTTCATCTAAATTCACTCAAATTTAACTCCACCAACAAAAAAACTCATCAAAATCCAAAAAAATCGAAGTTGGTTTCGAATTACTTTATTACAATTTGACTAAAAATTTATATAAAATCAAAAAAAAAATACAAGTAAATTTCATCTAAATTCACTCGAATTTAACTCCTCCAACAAAAAAACTCATGAAAATACATAAAAATAGAAATTGGTTTCAAATTACTTTATTACAATTTGACTAAAAATTTATATAAAACAAAAAAAAATAGTAGTAAATTTCATCTAAATTCACTCAAATTTAACTCCTCCAACAAAAAAACTCATCAAAATCCAAAAAAATCGAAGTTGGTTTCAAATTACTTTATTACAATTTGACTAAAAATTTATATAAATCAAAAAAAATAGAAGTAAATTTCATCTAAATTCACTCAAATTTAACTCCTCCAACAACCAAAATCATCAAAATCCAAAAAATCGAAGTTGGTTTCAAATTACTTTATTACAATTTGACTAAAAATTTATATAAAATAAAAAAAATAGAAGTAAATTTCATCTAAATTCACTCAAACTTAACCACTCCAACAAAAAAACTCATCAAAATCCAAAAAAATCGAAGTTGGTTTAAAATTACTTTATTACAATTTGACTAAAAATTTATATAAAATCCAAAAAAATAGGTGTTAATTTCATCTAAATTTACTGAAATTTAACTCCTCCAACAACCAAAATCATCAAAATCCAAAAAAATCGAAGTTGGTTTCAAATTCCGTTAATACAATTAGACTAAAAATTTATATAAAATCCAAAAAAATAAAATTAAATTTCATCTAAATTCACTCAAATTTAAATCGTCCAACAAAAAAACTTATCAAAATCCAAAAAAATCGAAGTTGGTTTCAAATTACTTTATTACAATTTGACTAAAAATTTATATAAAATTAAAAAAAATAGAAGTAAATTTCATCTGAATTCACTCAAATTTAACTCCACCAACAAAAAAACTCATCAAAATCCAAAAAAATTGAAGTTGGTTTCAAATTACTTTATTACAATTTGACTAAAAATTTATATAAAATTAAGAAAAATAGAAGTAAATTTCATCTAAATTCAATCAAATTTAACTCCTCCAACCAAAAAACTCATCAAAATCCAAAAAAATCGAAGTTGGTTTCAAATTACTTTATTACAATTTGACTAAAAATTTATATAAAATCCAAAAAAATAGGTGTTAATTTCATCTAAATTTACTGAAATTTAACTCCTCCAACAACCAAAATCATCAAAATCCAAAAAAATCGAAGTTGGTTTCAAATTCCGTTAATACAATTAGACTAAAAATTTATATAAAATAAAAAAAATAGAAGTAAATTTCATCTACATTCACTCAAATTTAACTCCTCCATAAAAAAAAACTCATCAAAATCCAAAAAATCGAAGTTGGTTTCAAATTACTTTATTACAATTTGACTAAAAATTTATATAAAATAAAAAAAATAGAAGTAAATTTCATCTAAATTCAATCAAATTTAACTCCTCCAACCAAAAAACTCATCAAAATCCAAAAAAATCGAAGTTGGTTTCAAATTACTTTATTACAATTTGACTAAAAATTTATATAAAATCCAAAAAAATAAAATTAAATTCCATCTAAATTCACTCAAATTTAACTCCTCCAACAAAAAAACTAATCAAAATTAAAAAAAATCGAAGATTGTTTCACATTACTTTATTACAATTGGACTAAAAATTTATATAAAATCCAAAAAAATAGAAGTAAATTTCATCTAAATTCACTCAAATTTAACTCCACCAACAAAAAAACTCATCAAAATCCAAAAAAATCGAAGTTGGTTTCGAATTACTTTATTACAATTTGACTAAAAATTTATATAAAATCAAAAAAAAAATACAAGTAAATTTCATCTAAATTCACTCGAATTTAACTCCTCCAACAAAAAAACTCATCAAAATACATAAAAATAGAAATTGGTTTCAAATTACTTTATTACAATTTGACTAAAAATTTATATAAAACAAAAAAAAATAGTAGTAAATTTCATCTAAATTCACTCAAATTTAACTCCTCCAACAAAAAAACTCATCAAAATCCAAAAAAATCGAAGTTGGTTTCAAATTACTTTATTACAATTTGACTAAAAATTTATATAAATAAAAAAAAATAGAAGTAAATTTCATCTAAATTCACTCAAATTTAACTCCTCCAACAACCAAAATCATCAAAATCCAAAAAATCGAAGTTGGTTTCAAATTACTTTATTACAATTTGACTAAAAATTTATATAAAATAAAAAAAAATAGAAGTAAATTTCATCTAAATTCACTCAAACTTAACCACTCCAACAAAAAAACTCATCAAAATCCAAAAAAATCGAAGTTGGTTTAAAATTACTTTATTACAATTTGACTAAAAATTTATATAAAATCCAAAAAAATAAAATTAAATTCCATCTAAATTCACTCAAATTTAACTCCTCCAACAACCAAAATCATCAAAATCCAAAAAAATCGAAGTTGGTTTCAAATTCCGTTAATACAATTAGACTAAAAATTTATATAAAATCCAAAAAAATAAAATTAAATTCCATCTAAATTCACTCAAATTTAACTCCTCCAACAAAAAAACTAATCAAAATTAAAAAAAATCGAAGATTGTTTCACATTACTTTATTACAATTGGACTAAAAATTTATATAAAATCCAAAAAAATAGAAGTAAATTTCATCTAAATTCACTCAAATTTAACTCCAGCAACAAAAAAACTCATCAAAATCCAAAAAAATCGAAGTTGGTTTCGAATTACTTTATTACAATTTGACTAAAAATTTATATAAAATCAAAAAAAAATACAAGTAAATTTCATCTAAATTCACTCGAATTTAACTCCTCCAACAAAAAAACTCATCAAAATACATAAAAATAGAAATTGGTTTCAAATTACTTTATTACAATTTGACTAAAAATTTATATAAAACAAAAAAAAATAGTTGTAAATTTCATCTAAATTCACTCAAATTTAACTCCTCCAACAAAAAAACTCATCAAAATCCAAAAAAATCGAAGTTGGTTTCAAATTACTTTATTACAATTTGACTAAAAATTTATATAAATAAAAAAAAAATAGAAGTAAATTTCATCTAAATTCACTCAAATTTAACTCCTCCAACAACCAAAATCATCAAAATCCAAAAAATCGAAGTTGGTTTCAAATTACTTGTTACGTCCTGAAGGGACTGTTGCGAACCACCCCGAGCGGTTAGGGTGATCAGCAGGGTTCGCTGCTCGGTCAAGGTGCTAAAGCACGCCTTGACTATACTCGCGGGGAAGTGAGGAAGGTGAAAAGGAGTAAAATCAATAATACTCAGGATTTAAGGAAGAAACAACAAAGTAAAATATATTCTTTAGTAAAAGATAAAAGTAATTGTTAGACATACCCTAGGGACAGCGCTCCGTCCCTGTTATCGCAGTGCGCTCGGGTTTCGGCTCGCTTGCCGAATATCCCTTCGTACAGGAGGTCGCTCAACTTAGCGCAGGTCGTGGTCGCTCGCTCTGTGCTCTCGGGTAGCACACGGAAGTCGGCGCGACTGAAGACCGTCGAATCGCACTGTCTCTAATCGTCTCTTATTCTACGCGTTCCTACGCCGAACACGAGTGACGCGCAGGGGCTCTCCCGGCTATGCCGTTCGCGGTATGTTGGATGGAGTTACCCTTGCACGGTTTATTGACGGCCGAACGTATTTCGCGGACTAGACGCTATGACGTGATCGCGGCTTCTTGACGGCTCTCTGGCTCGTCCTGACTTCCTAAGTCGAGTTCCCGAATAAGAATGAATTTTTCGCGGTTCGCGATCGCGGACCGAACTTCGAACGACCCCCACGAGTGGGGGAAACTGTCCCGTCGGCAGCTGCCGCTTGCTTAACCCCTTCCTCGATTATTGAGAAATAATCGGGGCCCGGGCTGAGCGCGGTCGTTGTCCCCGACGCTCGCTTCACGTTTTGTCACAACGTGACCGACACGCGCGAGGCGATTCCGCTGAATCGCCTTAGGAAAAACACGCGAGGACAGTCAGCACGGAATGGACCTGAAGGGCCCATGTAACACCTCCCCACCTAGACACGAAATGGTCTCGCGAGGCTGTTTCGTCGTCAACCCGTGTGAAGCTGTCCACGCGTGTCCCTCGTTAAGCGACTTAAAATTACGGTCGACGCTACTAAATCTAAAGGGTCACAAAGGAATACAATAAATCACGCTACTCTGCTGTGAATTTAACGAAATCGGAAACAATTGCAATTCGGTCCCGTCACATTTAAGTGATTACAAACTGATAGTGAGTTACCTACTGCGGTAATTATTGATGTTATCAGCAACTTATGGTTTAGAATACATCGAAGTACTTTTCGGAGCCCGCGAAACTTCTCGCTCCCTCCATGTGGGCTCTGTCACTTGTCCTCGTGGGCGGTATAACGGGTAGGTCGGGAGGAAAAGATAAAATGACTACTGGACGGGGTTTGGAAATTACTTGAGGGGGAGGACGATGGGGTATCATTTCTATATTAACCTTTGTCTCTCTCCTTAAGGGCTCTCGATGTTGATTACAGCGTGCCTTCAAACAGCGGTATCCAATCCATACAATAAGGAGGATCACCAAGATGCCTCTTAATCCTGGCAGTCCATGTGTAACATGTGATAAATTTTCGGTCCTATGATGGGTTGCTATCTCTCTTGCATGTCTCTCTATGTCTTCCGGTGCGATTGCGTTAGCTTTCGCATGGGAATCTTGAAGGGTTCCTTGGGGTTGCTTTTCTTGATGGTCAGATAATATTTTCACATGATGTTCCGTTAGAGTTGGGAGAATTTCCGAAATGTTAATGCCATTCGATGGTTTGTAATTGGATGTTAGTGTCTCAGTATCGACTCCGGATGCCCAAATCTGGTCGGTCCCAATTTTGTCTTCGCAATCTCTCCTTAGTTGTAATATTCCTGCTCCCTGGAGCACTTGGTATCCGGCTGCGTGCTTGTTGCAACGTACCTGCAGTGCCAGGGTGCCTTTGACGAAATACAACCAGGTGTTGTGTGTCATTCGAGGGTGGTTCCTGCATCCTGTGATGTAGTTTTCGTTGGGCATGAAGTATTGAGAGTTAATTCGACTGATTGCTAAGTATTCCGTTCTTGGTTTTATGAATATAGGGGTAGAGACATTGGTAGATATAATTTGAAACGAAGGGCACGGTTGAAGGTAGTAAAGGTCGAAGGGAGTTTGGTCGAGTAAAGGGATGTCGAGTGACAAGATGATTCGGCCCTGTGAATAAACTACGTTTAATTTTGTCACCCTTTGCTTGGAAGGTAGCTGCTCGGAATTTAATTCTTCCGGGGTCAGCGGGAATTCGTATGGAGTAGTTTCGCGTATTCGTCCGCAAGTCTTCGCTAGCTGGTTAGGTGAAAGAATGGCCGGATGTAAGATACCAAGTTTCGCGAACGTGAGCGTGTCCGTAATTACAATTAACACGGTCACGTATTCGTCCACGTACCTGGTCATTTGGAATGTCCACGATGAAAAAGCTAATTGTAATTCGATTTTTGTTTCGCGCTCGTCTAATTGGCGGGTGCCAGTCGCAATTTCCTTAACCCTATCGCTTATTGTTCGCTCGGATCCCGTTACAGGTTTGAGTGAATCATGTATACCTTGAAATTCTGATCTCATAATATGCGTTTGATTGCCTAATAATTCCGCGAGATGGCTCTGGTCTTTATAAAATTTATCTATTTCCTTATTATAATATTGCGCGTCATCGTTGTCTAGTGTTCCGAATAGGGCCTTCTGAGGACTAGAATTTTCGTGGGTATTCGATGTTTCGCCTTTTTCCCACGGGAGTCTTCCCGGGATGATGGAAGTCATCTCTGTTTCTGGGCCCTCCGGGGTGTTAATGGTTCCGAAGGTGGGGTCCAAGTCGTCTCCTTCTATATACTCCCATTCGGGTGGTTCGTCCAGACTCTTTAAAAAGGCCCATTCGTCCACCGTATGCCCTGCGTCCGGGCCCTCAGTTAACATGGGGAAGTAGTCTTCTTCAAAATCTTCAATTCCGTAGTGTCCCAACCGTACCCCTTTGTTCTTGGGGGGGTATTTCTCATCCAGGCTTTTCAAGATAGTGGTTTCTTCGTAATTCGGCCATGGCTGGCCTTGACGACGCTCAGCCACGCGCGTTCCTATTCCTACGTTTTCACTATCAGGCGCGGTTTCCTTCAGTGTTGTCGAAAAAACAAATAAGTCTGGATTTCGTGATAGCACGTCTGCGTGTGCATTTACTCTGCCGGGTTTGTAGATGATTTCGTAATTATTTTCCCTCACGGCTCTCCAGTTGTTCTGCCTTGACACGGATACGGGGGGACTCTGCGCGTACGAATTGTAATGACCGGTATTTTGGGCTGCCGTCTCACGTTCTGTCGATTGTTGAGATTCTTGCGTTTCGTATCTCCCTGGGTCGCGTGATTGGTATCCTTGTGACTCGCGGGGGTCAAATCTTTGGAAATCGGGAGGAGGATCGCGATAGTACGGCTCCTGATAATAATCGTCTCGAAAGCGAGGGGCACTATAGCCAGTGTAAGCAGAATGATAATCGCAGTACGAGTCATCTTCGTGTGGCTGTCTCCACTCGTTCCATCTACGCTGGGGGTCATACGGGGCCGGGGAACGCGCGCTTGGTGTATAGCCATACGTGTCGTCGCGCGGCAAACCTGACAATTCTAGTTCTCGTCTTTGTAAGTGCAATGCTAAATCGAACGCGTCATCCAATGATTCAGGATTTGATAATGCTACTTTAGTCGCAATTCTTTGGGGCAAAGCCGTGATGAACGAGGTTCGCGCCAAACGCTCCACTTCTTTTATAATCCTCTCAACATTTTCTCCGATCAATTCTTTCGCTCTTACTATTACTTGTCTATATAAACGACCCACGCGGTGAATAAAGTCTATCAATCGTTCCCGGGGATACATGCTTATGCGTTCGAGTTCCAAGCGGAGCTCCTCATAACCGCGGCATGGGGAATATCGGACTCTTAGAAGGGAGAGCAGATCGGCCACGCTTTTACAACCTTTATCCTCGACATAATATCTGATAGGATCTTTTAATTTGTATATGAGCTCGGTCAGAAATCTTTCTTCCTGACCGGGTGGTACGCGCTTTATGGCGCGCTGTATTGAGGCAGCGAAGTCCTCCAAAGTTATGAAATCAGGATCGAAACGAGGAATGTTGTCAAGTGCCCGATATACTCTCTCCTCATCTTCTCGGGAACGCCATACGTCTAATGCAGACGTTTCTAGGTCGTTCGTCCGATAGCCTAACGATAGACGATTGTTCGACAACGTCGGTACGGGAGGAGGGGCTGACTGAGGTATTTGGGAATTGGAGGGATTACTAGTACCGGGGGTATTAGATGAAGGCGGTGATCTCAGGATACCACCAGTCATGGTTAAGCAATGCTTTGCAAGACTTTTAGATAGTAGGAAGTATAGTCAAGTTATGAGCAGATAAGTCGGGCGGGTCGCGGTAAATAAGACGGCGAGCCCTTTAAAATATATAATAAGATTGAATATAAGGGAATAAAATCCCACTTCTGACACCAGTTTGTTACGTCCTGAAGGGACTGTTGCGAACCACCCCGAGCGGTTAGGGTGATCAGCAGGGTTCGCTGCTCGGTCAAGGTGCTAAAGCACGCCTTGACTATACTCGCGGGGAAGTGAGGAAGGTGAAAAGGAGTAAAATCAATAATACTCAGGATTTAAGGAAGAAACAACAAAGTAAAATATATTCTTTAGTAAAAGATAAAAGTAATTGTTAGACATACCCTAGGGACAGCGCTCCGTCCCTGTTATCGCAGTGCGCTCGGGTTTCGGCTCGCTTGCCGAATATCGCTTCGTACAGGAGGTCGCTCAACTTAGCGCAGGTCGTGGTCGCTCGCTCTGTGCTCTCGGGTAGCACACGGAAGTCGGCGCGACTGAAGACCGTCGAATCGCACTGTCTCTAATCGTCTCTTATTCTACGCGTTCCTACGCCGAACACGAGTGACGCGCAGGGGCTCTCCCGGCTATGCCGTTCGCGGTATGTTGGATGGAGTTACCCTTGCACGGTTTATTGACGGCCGAACGTATTTCGCGGACTAGACGCTATGACGTGATCGCGGCTTCTTGACGGCTCTCTGGCTCGTCCTGACTTCCTAAGTCGAGTTCCCGAATAAGAATGAATTTTTCGCGGTTCGCGATCGCGGACCGAACTTCGAACGACCCCCACGAGTGGGGGAAACTGTCCCGTCGGCAGCTGCCGCTTGCTTAACCCCTTCCTCGATTATTGAGAAATAATCGGGGCCCGGGCTGAGCGCGGTCGTTGTCCCCGACGCTCGCTTCACGTTTTGTCACAACGTGACCGACACGCGCGAGGCGATTCCGCTGAATCGCCTTAGGAAAAACACGCGAGGACAGTCAGCACGGAATGGACCTGAAGGGCCCATGTAACAACTTTATTACAATTTGACTAAAAATTTATATAAAATAAAAAAAAATAGAAGTAAATTTCATCTAAATTCACTCAAACTTAACCACTCCAACAAAAAAGCTCATCAAAATCCAAAAAAATCGAAGTTGGTTTAAAATTACTTTATTACAATTTGACTAAAAATTTATATAAAATCCAAAAAAATAAAATTAAATTCCATCTAAATTCACTCAAATTTAACTCCTCCAACAACCAAAATCATCAAAATCCAAAAAAATCGAAGTTGGTTTCAAATTCCGTTAATACAATTAGACTAAAAATTTATATGAAATCCAAAAAAATAGAAGTAAATTTCATCTAAATTCACTCAAATTTAACTCCACCAACAAAAAAACTCAAAATCCAAAAAAATCGAAGTTGGTTTCGAATTACTTTATTACAATTTGACTAAAAATTTATATAAAATCAAAAAAAAAAATACAAGTATATTTCATCTAAATTCACTCGAATTTAACTCCTCCAACAAAAAAACTCATCAAAATAAATAAAAATAGAAATTGGTTTCAAATTACTTTATTACAATTTGACTAAAAATTTATATAAAACAAAAAAAATAGAAGTAAATTTCATCTAAATTCACTCAAATTTAACCACTCCAACAAAAAAACTCATCAAAATCCAAAAAAATCGAAGTTGGTTTAAAATTACTTTATTACAATTTGACTAAAAATTTATATAAAATCCAAAAAAATAGGTGTTAATTTCATCTAAATTTACTGAAATTTAACTCCTCCAACAACCAAAATCATCAAAATCCAAAAAAATCGAAGTTGGTTTCAAATTCCGTTAATACAATTAGACTAAAAATTTATATAAAATAAAAAAAAATAGAAGTAAATTTCATCTACATTCACTCAAATTTAACTCCTCCAACAAAAAAAACTCATCAAAATCCTAAAAAATCGAAGATTGTTTCACATTACTTTATTACAATTGGACTAAAAATTTATATAAAATCCAATAAAATAAAATTAAATTCCATCTAAATTCACTCAAATTTAACTCCTCCAACAAAAAAACTAATCAAAATTAAAAAAAATCGAAGATTGTTTCACATTACTTTATTACAATTGGACTAAAAATTTATATAAAATCCAAAAAAATAGAAGTAAATTTCATCTAAATTCACTCAAATTTAACTCCACCAACAAAAAGCTCATCAAAATCCAAAAAAATCGAAGTTGGTTTCGAATTACTTTATTACAATTTGACTAAAAATTTATATAAAATCAAAAAAAAATACAAGTAAATTTCATCTAAATTCACTCGAATTTAACTCCTCCAACAAAAAAACTCATCAAAATACATAAAAATAGAAATTGGTTTCAAATTACTTTATTACAATTTGACTAAAAATTTATATAAAACAAAAAAAAAATAGTAGTAAATTTCATCTAAATTCACTCAAATTTAACTCCTCCAACAAAAAAACTCATCAAAATCCAAAAAAATCGAAGTTGGTTTCAAATTACTTTATTACAATTTGACTAAAAATTTATATAAATCAAAAAAAATAGAAGTAAATTTCATCTAAATTCACTCAAATTTAACTCCTCCAACAACCAAAATCATCAAAATCCAAAAAATCGAAGTTGGTTTCAAATTACTTTATTACAATTTGACTAAAAATTTATATAAAATAAAAAAAAAATAGGTGTTAATTTCATCTAAATTTACTGAAATTTAACTCCTCCAACAACCAAAATCATCAAAATCCAAAAAAATCGAAGTTGGTTTCAAATTCCGTTAATACAATTTGACTAAAAATTTATATGAAATAAAAAAAAAATAGAAGGAAATTTCATCTAAATTCACTCAAATTTAACCACTCCAACAAAAAAACTCATCAAAATCCAAAAAAATCGAAGTTGGTTTAAAATTACTTTATTACAATTTGACTAAAAATTTATATCAAATCCAAAAAAATAGGTGTTAATTTCATCTAAATTTACTGAAATTTAACTCCTCCAACAACCAAAATCATCAAAATCCAAAAAAATCGAAGTTGGTTTCAAATTACTTTATTACAATTTGACTAAAAATTTATATAAAATTAAAAAAAATAGAAGTAAATTTCACCTAAATTCACTCAAATTTAACTCCACCAACAAAAAAACTCATCAAAATCCAAAAAAATTGAAGTTGGTTTCAAATTACTTTATTACAATTTGACTAAAAATTTATATAAAATTAAAAAAAATAGAAGTAAATTTCATCTAAATTCAATCAAATTTAACTCCTCCAACCAAAAAACTCATCAAAATCCAAAAAAATCGAAGTTGGTTTCAAATTACTTTATTACAATTTGACTAAAAATTTATATAAAATCCAAAAAAATAAAATTAAATTCCATCCAAATTCACTCAAATTTAACTCCTCCAACAAAAAAACTCATCAAAATCCTAAAAAATCGAAGATTGTTTCACATTACTTTATTACAATTGGACTAAAAATTTGTATAAAATCCAAAAAAATAGAAGTAAATTTCATCTAAATTCACTCAAATTTAACTCGTCCAACAACCAAAATCATCAAAATCCAAAAAAATCGAAGTTGGTTTCAAATTCCGTTAATACAATTTGACTAAAAATTTATATGAAATAAAAAAAAATAGAAGTAAATTTCATCTAAATTCACTCAAATTTAACCACTCCAACAAAAAAACTCATCAAAATCCAAAAAAATCGAAGTTGGTTTAAAATTACTTTATTACAATTTGACTAAAAATTTATATAAAATCCAAAAAAATAGGTGTTAATTTCATCTAAATTTACTGAAATTTAACTCCTCCAACAACCAAAATCATCAAAATCCAAAAAAATCGAAGTTGGTTTCAAATTCCGTTAATACAATTAGACTAAAAATTTATATAAAATAAAAAAAATAGAAGTAAATTTCATCTACATTCACTCAAATTTAACTCCTCCAACAAAAAAAACTCATCAAAATCCTAAAAAATCGAAGATTGTTTCACATTACTTTATTACAATTGGACTAAAAATTTGTATAAAATCCAAAAAAATAGAAGTAAATTTCATCTAAATTCACTCAAATTTAACTCGTCCAACAACCAAAATCATCAAAATCCAAAAAAATCGAAGTTGGTTTCAAATTCCGTTAATACAATTTGACTAAAAATTTATATGAAATAAAAAAAAATAGCAGTAAATTTCATCTAAATTCACTCAAATTTAACCACTCCAACAAAAAAACTCATCAAAATCCAAAAAAATCGAAGTTGGTTTAAAATTACTTTATTACAATTTGACTAAAAATTTATATAAAATCCAAAAAAATAGGTGTTAATTTCATCTAAATTTACTGAAATTTAACTCCTCCAACAACCAAAATCATCAAAATCCAAAAAAATCGAAGTTGGTTTCAAATTCCGTTAATACAATTAGACTAAAAATTTATATAAAATAAAAAAAATAGAAGTAAATTTCATCTACATTCACTCAAATTTAACTCCTCCAACAAAAAAAACTCATCAAAATCCTAAAAAATCGAAGATTGTTTCACATTACTTTATTACAATTGGACTAAAAATTTGTATAAAATCCAAAAAAATAGAAGTAAATTTCATCTAAATTCACTCAAATTTAACTCGTCCAACAACCAAAATCATCAAAATCCAAAAAAATCGAAGTTGGTTTCAAATTCCGTTAATACAATTTGACTAAAAATTTATATGAAATAAAAAAAAATAGCAGTAAATTTCATCTAAATTCACTCAAATTTAACCACTCCAACAAAAAAACTCATCAAAATCCAAAAAAATCGAAGTTGGTTTAAAATTACTTTATTACAATTTGACTAAAAATTTATATAAAATCCAATAAAATAAAATTAAATTCCATCTAAATTCACGCAAATTTAACTCCTCCAACAAAAAAACTAATCAAAATTAAAAAAAATCGAAGATTGTTTCACATTACTTTATTACAATTGGACTAAAAATTTATATAAAATCCAAAAAAATAGAAGTAAATTTCATCTAAATTCACTCAAATTTAACTCCACCAAAAAAACTCATCAAAATCCAAAAAAATCGAAGTTGGTTTCGAATTACTTTATTACAATTTGACTAAAAATTTATATAAAATCAAAAAAAAATACAAGTAAATTTCATCTAAATTCACTCGAATTTAACTCCTCCAACAAAAAAACTCATCAAAATACATAAAAATAGAAATTGGTTTCAAATTACTTTATTACAATTTGACTAAAAATTTATATAAAACAAAAAAAAATAGTAGTAAATTTCATCTAAATTCACTCAAATTTAACTCCTCCAACAAAAAAACTCATCAAAATCCAAAAAAATCGAAGTTGGTTTCAAATTACTTTATTACAATTTGACTAAAAATTTATATAAATAAAAAAAAAATAGAATTAAATTTCATCTAAATTCACTTAAATTTAACTCCTCCAACAACCAAAATCATCAAAATCCAAAAAATCGAAGTTGGTTTCAAATTACTTTATTACAATTTGACTAAAAATTTATATAAAATCCAAAAAAATAGGTGTTAATTTCATCTACATTTACTGAAATTTAACTCCTCCAACAACCAAAATCATCAAAATCCAAAAAAATCGAAGTTGGTTTCAAATTCCGTTAATACAATTTGACTAAAAATTTATATAAAATAAAAAAAATAGAAGTAAATTTCATCTAAATTCACTCAAATTTAACTCCTCCAACAAAAAAACTCTTCAAAATCCAAAAAAATTGAAGTTGGTTTCAAATTACTTTATTACAATTTGACTAAAAATTTATATAAAATCCAAAAAAATAAAATTAAATTCCATCTAAATTCACTCAAATTTTAACTCCTCCAACAAAAAAACTCATCAAAATACATAAAAATAGAAATTGGTTTCAAATTACTTTATTACAATTTGACTAAAAATTTATATAAATAAAAAAAAATAGAAGTAAATTTCATCTAAATTCACTCAAGTTTAACCACTCCAACAAAAAAACTCATCAAAATCCAAAAAAATCGAAGTTGGTTTAAAATTACTTTATTTCAATTTGACTAAAAATTTATATAAAATCCAAAAAAATAGGTGTTAATTTCATCTAAATTTACTGACATTTAACTCCTCCACCAACCAAAATCATCAAAATCCAAAAAAATCGAAGTTGGTTTCAAATTCCGTTAATACAATTAGACTAAAAATTTATATAAAATCCAAAAAAATAAAATTAAATTTCATCTAAATTCACTCAAATTTAAATCGTCCATCAAAAAAACTTATCAAAATCCAAAAAAATCGAAGTTGGTTTCAAATTAGTTTATTACAATTTGACTAAAAATTTATATAAAATTAAAAAAAATAGAAGTAAATTTCACCTAAATTCACTCAAATTTAACTCCACCAACAAAAAAACTCATCAAAATCCAAAAAAATTGAAGTTGGTTTCAAATTACTTTATTACAATTTGACTAAAAATTTATATAAAATTAAAAAAATAGAAGTAAATTTCATCTAAATTCAATCAAATTTAACTCCTCCAACCAAAAAACTCATCAAAATCCAAAAAAATCGAAGTTGGTTTCAAATTACTTTATTACAATTTGACTAAAAATTTATATAAAATCCAAAAAAATAAAATTAAATTCCATCCAAATTCACTCAAATTTAACTCCTCCAACAAAAAAACTCATCAAAATCCTAAAAAATCGAAGATTGTTTCACATTACTTTATTACAATTGGACTAAAAATTTGTATAAAATCCAAAAAAATAGATGTAAATTTCATCTAAATTCACTCAAATTTAACTCGTCCAACAACCAAAATCATCAAAATCCAAAAAATCGAAGTTGGTTTCAAATTCCGTTAATACAATTTGACTAAAAATTTATATGAAATAAAAAAAAATAGAAGTAAATTTCATCTAAATTCACTCAAATTTAACCATTCCAACAAAAAAACTCATCAAAATCCAAAAAAATCGAAGTTGGTTTAAAATTACTTTATTACAATTTGACTAAAAATTTATATAAAATCCAAAAAAATAGGTGTTAATTTCATCTAAATTTACTGAAATTTAACTCCTCCAACAACCAAAATCATCAAAATCCAAAAAAAACGAAGTTGGTTTCAAATTCCGTTAATACAATTAGACTAAAAATTTATATAAAATAAAAAAAATAGAAGTAAATTTCATCTAAATTCAATCAAATTTAACTCCTCCAACCAAACAACTCATCAAAATCCAAAAAAATCGAAGTTTGTTTCAAATTACTTTATTACAATTTGACTAAAAATTTATATAAAATCCAAAAAAATAGAAGTAAATTTCATCTAAATTCACTCAAATTTAACTCCACCAACAAAAAAACTCATCAAAATCCAAAAAAATCGAAGTTGGTTTCGAATTACTTTATTACAATTTGACTAAAAATTTATATAAAATCAAAAAAAAAATACAAGTAAATTTCATCTAAATTCACTCGAATTTAACTCCTCCAACAAAAAAACTCATCAAAATACATAAAAATAGAAATTGGTTTCAAATTACTTTATTACAATTTGACTAAAAATTTATATAAAACAAAAAAAAATAGTAGTAAATTTCATCTAAATTCACTCAAATTTAACTCCTCCAACAAAAAAACTCATCAAAATCCAAAAAAATCGAAGTTGGTTTCAAATTACTTTATTATAATTTGACTAAAAATTTATATAAATAAAAAAAAAATAGAAGTAAATTTCATCTAAATTCACTCAAATTTAACTCCTCCAACAACCAAAATCATCAAAATCCAAAAAATCGAAGTTGGTTTCAAATTACTTTATTACAATTTGACTAAAAATTTATATAAAATAAAAAAAAATAGAAGTAAATTTCATCTAAATTCACTCAAACTTAACCACTCCAACAAAAAAACTCATCAAAATCCAAAAAAATCGAAGTTGGTTTAAAATTACTTTATTACAATTTGACTAAAAATTTATATAAAATCCAAAAAAATAGGTGTTAATTTCATCTAAATTTACTGAAATTTAACTCCTCCAACAACCAAAATCATCAAAATCCAAAAAAATCGAAGTTGGTTTCAAATTCCGTTAATACAATTTGACTAAAAATTTATATGAAATAAAAAAAAATAGAAGGAAATTTCATCTAAATTCACTCAAATTTAACCACTCCAACAAAAAAACTCATCAAAATCCAAAAAAATCGAAGTTTTTTTAAAATTACTTTATTACAATTTGACTAAAAATTTATATCAAATCCAAAAAAATAGGTGTTAATTTCATCTAAATTTACTGAAATTTAACTCCTCCAACAACCAAAATCATCAAAATCCAAAAAAATCGAAGTTGGTTTCAAATTCCGTTAATACAATTTGACTAAAAATTTATATAAAATAAAAAAAAATAGAAGTAAATTTCATCTAAATTCACTCAAATTTAACTCCTCCAACAAAAAAACTCTTCAAAATCCAAAAAAATCGAAGTTGGTTTAAAATTACTTTATTTCAATTTGACTAAAAATTTATATAAAATCCAAAAAAATAGGTGTTAATTTCATCTAAATTTACTGACATTTAACTCCTCCACCAACCAAAATCATCAAAATCCAAAAAAATCGAAGTTGGTTTCAAATTCCGTTAATACAATTAGACTAAAAATTTATATAAAATCCAAAAAAATAAAATTAAATTTCATCTAAATTCACTCAAATTTAAATCGTCCATCAAAAAAACTTATCAAAATCCAAAAAAATCGAAGTTGGTTTAAAATTACTTTATTACAATTTGACTAAAAATTTATATCAAATCCAAAAAAATAGGTGTTAATTTCATCTAAATTTACTGAAATTTAACTCCTCCAACAACCAAAATCATCAAAATCCAAAAAAATCGAAGTTGGTTTCAAATTCCGTTAATACAATTTGACTAAAAATTTATATAAAATAAAAAAAAATAGAAGTAAATTTCATCTAAATTCACTCAAATTTAACTCCTCCAACAAAAAAACTCTTCAAAATCCAAAAAAATCGAAGTTGGTTTAAAATTACTTTATTTCAATTTGACTAAAAATTTATATAAAATCCAAAAAAATAAAATTAAATTCCATCCAAATTCACTCAAATTTAACTCCTCCAACAAAAAAACTCATCAAAATCCTAAAAAATCGAAGATTGTTTCACATTACTTTATTACAATTGGACTAAAAATTTGTATAAAATCCAAAAAAATAGAAGTAAATTTCATCTAAATTCACTCAAATTTAACTCGTCCAACAACCAAAATCATCAAAATCCAAAAAAATCGAAGTTGGTTTCAAATTCCGTTAATACAATTTGACTAAAAATTTATATGAAATAAAAAAAAATAGAAGTAAATTTCATCTAAATTCACTCAAATTTAACCACTCCAACAAAAAAACTCATCAAAATCCAAAAAAATCGAAGTTGGTTTAAAATTACTTTATTACAATTTGACTAAAAATTTATATAAAATCCAAAAAAATAGGTGTTAATTTCATCTAAATTTACTGAAATTTAACTCCTCCAACAACCAAAATCATCAAAATCCAAAAAAATCGAAGTTGGTTTCAAATTCCGTTAATACAATTAGACTAAAAATTTATATAAAATAAAAAAAATAGAAGTAAATTTCATCTACATTCACTCAAATTTAACTCCTCCAACAAAAAAAACTCATCAAAATCCTAAAAAATCGAAGATTGTTTCACATTACTTTATTACAATTGGACTAAAAATTTGTATAAAATCCAAAAAAATAGAAGTAAATTTCATCTAAATTCACTCAAATTTAACTCGTCCAACAACCAAAATCATCAAAATCCAAAAAAATCGAAGTTGGTTTCAAATTCCGTTAATACAATTTGACTAAAAATTTATATGAAATAAAAAAAAATAGCAGTAAATTTCATCTAAATTCACTCAAATTTAACCACTCCAACAAAAAAACTCATCAAAATCCAAAAAAATCGAAGTTGGTTTAAAATTACTTTATTACAATTTGACTAAAAATTTATATAAAATCCAATAAAATAAAATTAAATTCCATCTAAATTCACGCAAATTTAACTCCTCCAACAAAAAAACTAATCAAAATTAAAAAAAATCGAAGATTGTTTCACATTACTTTATTACAATTGGACTAAAAATTTATATAAAATCCAAAAAAATAGAAGTAAATTTCATCTAAATTCACTCAAATTTAACTCCACCAAAAAAACTCATCAAAATCCAAAAAAATCGAAGTTGGTTTCGAATTACTTTATTACAATTTGACTAAAAATTTATATAAAATCAAAAAAAAATACAAGTAAATTTCATCTAAATTCACTCGAATTTAACTCCTCCAACAAAAAAACTCATCAAAATACATAAAAATAGAAATTGGTTTCAAATTACTTTATTACAATTTGACTAAAAATTTATATAAAACAAAAAAAAATAGTAGTAAATTTCATCTAAATTCACTCAAATTTAACTCCTCCAACAAAAAAACTCATCAAAATCCAAAAAAATCGAAGTTGGTTTCAAATTACTTTATTACAATTTGACTAAAAATTTATATAAATAAAAAAAAAATAGAATTAAATTTCATCTAAATTCACTTAAATTTAACTCCTCCAACAACCAAAATCATCAAAATCCAAAAAATCGAAGTTGGTTTCAAATTACTTTATTACAATTTGACTAAAAATTTATATAAAATCCAAAAAAATAGGTGTTAATTTCATCTAAATTTACTGAAATTTAACTCCTCCAACAACCAAAATCATCAAAATCCAAAAAAATCGAAGTTGGTTTCAAATTCCGTTAATACAATTTGACTAAAAATTTATATGAAATAAAAAAAAATAGAAGGAAATTTCATCTAAATTCACTCAAATTTAACCACTCCAACAAAAAAACTCATCAAAATCCAAAAAAATCGAAGTTGGTTTAAAATTACTTTATTACAATTTGACTAAAAATTTATATCAAATCCAAAAAAATAGGTGTTAATTTCATCTAAATTTACTGACATTTAACTCCTCCACCAACCAAAATCATCAAAATCCAAAAAAATCGAAGTTGGTTTCAAATTCCGTTAATACAATTAGACTAAAAATTTATATAAAATCCAAAAAAATAAAATTAAATTTCATCTAAATTCACTCAAATTTAAATCGTCCATCAAAAAAACTTATCAAAATCCAAAAAAATCGAAGTTGGTTTCAAATTACTTTATTACAATTTGACTAAAAATTTATATAAAATTAAAAAAAATAGAAGTAAATTTCACCTAAATTCACTCAAATTTAACTCCACCAACAAAAAAACTCATCAAAATCCAAAAAAATTGAAGTTGGTTTCAAATTACTTTATTACAATTTGACTAAAAATTTATATAAAATTAAAAAAATAGAAGTAAATTTCATCTAAATTCAATCAAATTTAACTCCTCCAACCAAAAAACTCATCAAAATCCAAAAAAATCGAAGTTGGTTTCAAATTACTTTATTACAATTTGACTAAAAATTTATATAAAATCCAAAAAAATAAAATTAAATTCCATCCAAATTCACTCAAATTTAACTCCTCCAACAAAAAAACTCATCAAAATCCTAAAAAATCGAAGATTGTTTCACATTACTTTATTACAATTGGACTAAAAATTTGTATAAAATCCAAAAAAATAGATGTAAATTTCATCTAAATTCACTCAAATTTAACTCGTCCAACAACCAAAATCATCAAAATCCAAAAAATCGAAGTTGGTTTCAAATTCCGTTAATACAATTTGACTAAAAATTTATATGAAATAAAAAAAAATAGAAGTAAATTTCATCTAAATTCACTCAAATTTAACCATTCCAACAAAAAAACTCATCAAAATCCAAAAAAATCGAAGTTGGTTTAAAATTACTTTATTACAATTTGACTAAAAATTTATATAAAATCCAAAAAAATAGGTGTTAATTTCATCTAAATTTACTGAAATTTAACTCCTCCAACAACCAAAATCATCAAAATCCAAAAAAAACGAAGTTGGTTTCAAATTCCGTTAATACAATTAGACTAAAAATTTATATAAAATAAAAAAAATAGAAGTAAATTTCATCTAAATTCAATCAAATTTAACTCCTCCAACCAAACAACTCATCAAAATCCAAAAAAATCGAAGTTTGTTTCAAATTACTTTATTACAATTTGACTAAAAATTTATATAAAATCCAAAAAAATAGAAGTAAATTTCATCTAAATTCACTCAAATTTAACTCCACCAACAAAAAAACTCATCAAAATCCAAAAAAATCGAAGTTGGTTTCGAATTACTTTATTACAATTTGACTAAAAATTTATATAAAATCAAAAAAAAAAAATACAAGTAAATTTCATCTAAATTCACTCGAATTTAACTCCTCCAACAAAAAAACTCATCAAAATACATAAAAATAGAAATTGGTTTCAAATTACTTTATTACAATTTGACTAAAAATTTATATAAAACAAAAAAAAATAGTAGTAAATTTCATCTAAATTCACTCAAATTTAACTCCTCCAACAAAAAAACTCATCAAAATCCAAAAAAATCGAAGTTGGTTTCAAATTACTTTATTATAATTTGACTAAAAATTTATATAAATAAAAAAAAAATAGAAGTAAATTTCATCTAAATTCACTCAAATTTAACTCCTCCAACAACCAAAATCATCAAAATCCAAAAAATCGAAGTTGGTTTCAAATTACTTTATTACAATTTGACTAAAAATTTATATAAAATAAAAAAAAATAGAAGTAAATTTCATCTAAATTCACTCAAACTTAACCACTCCAACAAAAAAACTCATCAAAATCCAAAAAAATCGAAGTTGGTTTAAAATTACTTTATTACAATTTGACTAAAAATTTATATAAAATCCAAAAAAATAGGTGTTAATTTCATCTAAATTTACTGAAATTTAACTCCTCCAACAACCAAAATCATCAAAATCCAAAAAAATCGAAGTTGGTTTCAAATTCCGTTAATACAATTTGACTAAAAATTTATATGAAATAAAAAAAAAATAGAAGGAAATTTCATCTAAATTCACTCAAATTTAACCACTCCAACAAAAAAACTCATCAAAATCCAAAAAAATCGAAGTTGGTTTAAAATTACTTTATTACAATTTGACTAAAAATTTATATCAAATCCAAAAAAATAGGTGTTAATTTCATCTAAATTTACTGAAATTTAACTCCTCCAACAACCAAAATCATCAAAATCCAAAAAAATCGAAGTTGGTTTCAAATTCCGTTAATACAATTTGACTAAAAATTTATTTAAAATAAAAAAAAATAGAAGTAAATTTCATCTAAATTCACTCAAATTTAACTCCTCCAACAAAAAAACTCTTCAAAATCCAAAAAAATCGAAGTTGGTTTAAAATTACTTTATTTCAATTTGACTAAAAATTTATATAAAATCCAAAAAAATAGGTGTTAATTTCATCTAAATTTACTGACATTTAACTCCTCCACCAACCAAAATCATCAAAATCCAAAAAAATCGAAGTTGGTTTCAAATTCCGTTAATACAATTAGACTAAAAATTTATATAAAATCCAAAAAAATAAAATTAAATTTCATCTAAATTCACTCAAATTTAAATCGTCCATCAAAAAAACTTATCAAAATCCAAAAAAATCGAAGTTGGTTTAAAATTACTTTATTACAATTTGACTAAAAATTTATATCAAATCCAAAAAAATAGGTGTTAATTTCATCTAAATTTACTGAAATTTAACTCCTCCAACAACCAAAATCATCAAAATCCAAAAAAATCGAAGTTGGTTTCAAATTCCGTTAATACAATTTGACTAAAAATTTATATAAAATAAAAAAAAATAGAAGTAAATTTCATCTAAATTCACTCAAATTTAACTCCTCCAACAAAAAAACTCTTCAAAATCCAAAAAAATCGAAGTTGGTTTAAAATTACTTTATTTCAATTTGACTAAAAATTTATATAAAATCCAAAAAAATAAAATTAAATTCCATCCAAATTCACTCAAATTTAACTCCTCCAACAAAAAAACTCATCAAAATCCTAAAAAATCGAAGATTGTTTCACATTACTTTATTACAATTGGACTAAAAATTTGTATAAAATCCAAAAAAATAGAAGTAAATTTCATCTAAATTCACTCAAATTTAACTCGTCCAACAACCAAAATCATCAAAATCCAAAAAAATCGAAGTTGGTTTCAAATTCCGTTAATACAATTTGACTAAAAATTTATATGAAATAAAAAAAAATAGAAGTAAATTTCATCTAAATTCACTCAAATTTAACCACTCCAACAAAAAAACTCATCAAAATCCAAAAAAATCGAAGTTGGTTTAAAATTACTTTATTACAATTTGACTAAAAATTTATATAAAATCCAAAAAAATAGGTGTTAATTTCATCTAAATTTACTGAAATTTAACTCCTCCAACAACCAAAATCATCAAAATCCAAAAAAATCGAAGTTGGTTTCAAATTCCGTTAATACAATTAGACTAAAAATTTATATAAAATAAAAAAAATAGAAGTAAATTTCATCTACATTCACTCAAATTTAACTCCTCCAACAAAAAAAACTCATCAAAATCCTAAAAAATCGAAGATTGTTTCACATTACTTTATTACAATTGGACTAAAAATTTGTATAAAATCCAAAAAAATAGAAGTAAATTTCATCTAAATTCACTCAAATTTAACTCGTCCAACAACCAAAATCATCAAAATCCAAAAAAATCGAAGTTGGTTTCAAATTCCGTTAATACAATTTGACTAAAAATTTATATGAAATAAAAAAAAATAGCAGTAAATTTCATCTAAATTCACTCAAATTTAACCACTCCAACAAAAAAACTCATCAAAATCCAAAAAAATCGAAGTTGGTTTAAAATTACTTTATTACAATTTGACTAAAAATTTATATAAAATCCAATAAAATAAAATTAAATTCCATCTAAATTCACGCAAATTTAACTCCTCCAACAAAAAAACTAATCAAAATTAAAAAAAATCGAAGATTGTTTCACATTACTTTATTACAATTGGACTAAAAATTTATATAAAATCCAAAAAAATAGAAGTAAATTTCATCTAAATTCACTCAAATTTAACTCCACCAAAAAAACTCATCAAAATCCAAAAAAATCGAAGTTGGTTTCGAATTACTTTATTACAATTTGACTAAAAATTTATATAAAATCAAAAAAAAATACAAGTAAATTTCATCTAAATTCACTCGAATTTAACTCCTCCAACAAAAAAACTCATCAAAATACATAAAAATAGAAATTGGTTTCAAATTACTTTATTACAATTTGACTAAAAATTTATATAAAACAAAAAAAAATAGTAGTAAATTTCATCTAAATTCACTCAAATTTAACTCCTCCAACAAAAAAACTCATCAAAATCCAAAAAAATCGAAGTTGGTTTCAAATTACTTTATTACAATTTGACTAAAAATTTATATAAATAAAAAAAAAATAGAATTAAATTTCATCTAAATTCACTTAAATTTAACTCCTCCAACAACCAAAATCATCAAAATCCAAAAAATCGAAGTTGGTTTCAAATTACTTTATTACAATTTGACTAAAAATTTATATAAAATCCAAAAAAATAGGTGTTAATTTCATCTAAATTTACTGAAATTTAACTCCTCCAACAACCAAAATCATCAAAATCCAAAAAAATCGAAGTTGGTTTCAAATTCCGTTAATACAATTTGACTAAAAATTTATATGAAATAAAAAAAAATAGAAGGAAATTTCATCTAAATTCACTCAAATTTAACCACTCCAACAAAAAAACTCATCAAAATCCAAAAAAATCGAAGTTGGTTTAAAATTACTTTATTACAATTTGACTAAAAATTTATATCAAATCCAAAAAAATAGGTGTTAATTTCATCTAAATTTACTGACATTTAACTCCTCCACCAACCAAAATCATCAAAATCCAAAAAAATCGAAGTTGGTTTCAAATTCCGTTAATACAATTAGACTAAAAATTTATATAAAATCCAAAAAAATAAAATTAAATTTCATCTAAATTCACTCAAATTTAAATCGTCCATCAAAAAAACTTATCAAAATCCAAAAAAATCGAAGTTGGTTTCAAATTACTTTATTACAATTTGACTAAAAATTTATATAAAATTAAAAAAAATAGAAGTAAATTTCACCTAAATTCACTCAAATTTAACTCCACCAACAAAAAAACTCATCAAAATCCAAAAAAATTGAAGTTGGTTTCAAATTACTTTATTACAATTTGACTAAAAATTTATATAAAATTAAAAAAATAGAAGTAAATTTCATCTAAATTCAATCAAATTTAACTCCTCCAACCAAAAAACTCATCAAAATCCAAAAAAATCGAAGTTGGTTTCAAATTACTTTATTACAATTTGACTAAAAATTTATATAAAATCCAAAAAAATAAAATTAAATTCCATCCAAATTCACTCAAATTTAACTCCTCCAACAAAAAAACTCATCAAAATCCTAAAAAATCGAAGATTGTTTCACATTACTTTATTACAATTGGACTAAAAATTTGTATAAAATCCAAAAAAATAGATGTAAATTTCATCTAAATTCACTCAAATTTAACTCGTCCAACAACCAAAATCATCAAAATCCAAAAAATCGAAGTTGGTTTCAAATTCCGTTAATACAATTTGACTAAAAATTTATATGAAATAAAAAAAAATAGAAGTAAATTTCATCTAAATTCACTCAAATTTAACCATTCCAACAAAAAAACTCATCAAAATCCAAAAAAATCGAAGTTGGTTTAAAATTACTTTATTACAATTTGACTAAAAATTTATATAAAATCCAAAAAAATAGGTGTTAATTTCATCTAAATTTACTGAAATTTAACTCCTCCAACAACCAAAATCATCAAAATCCAAAAAAAACGAAGTTGGTTTCAAATTCCGTTAATACAATTAGACTAAAAATTTATATAAAATAAAAAAAATAGAAGTAAATTTCATCTAAATTCAATCAAATTTAACTCCTCCAACCAAACAACTCATCAAAATCCAAAAAAATCGAAGTTTGTTTCAAATTACTTTATTACAATTTGACTAAAAATTTATATAAAATCCAAAAAAATAGAAGTAAATTTCATCTAAATTCACTCAAATTTAACTCCACCAACAAAAAAACTCATCAAAATCCAAAAAAATCGAAGTTGGTTTCGAATTACTTTATTACAATTTGACTAAAAATTTATATAAAATCAAAAAAAAAAAATACAAGTAAATTTCATCTAAATTCACTCGAATTTAACTCCTCCAACAAAAAAACTCATCAAAATACATAAAAATAGAAATTGGTTTCAAATTACTTTATTACAATTTGACTAAAAATTTATATAAAACAAAAAAAAATAGTAGTAAATTTCATCTAAATTCACTCAAATTTAACTCCTCCAACAAAAAAACTCATCAAAATCCAAAAAAATCGAAGTTGGTTTCAAATTACTTTATTATAATTTGACTAAAAATTTATATAAATAAAAAAAAAATAGAAGTAAATTTCATCTAAATTCACTCAAATTTAACTCCTCCAACAACCAAAATCATCAAAATCCAAAAAATCGAAGTTGGTTTCAAATTACTTTATTACAATTTGACTAAAAATTTATATAAAATAAAAAAAAATAGAAGTAAATTTCATCTAAATTCACTCAAACTTAACCACTCCAACAAAAAAACTCATCAAAATCCAAAAAAATCGAAGTTGGTTTAAAATTACTTTATTACAATTTGACTAAAAATTTATATAAAATCCAAAAAAATAGGTGTTAATTTCATCTAAATTTACTGAAATTTAACTCCTCCAACAACCAAAATCATCAAAATCCAAAAAAATCGAAGTTGGTTTCAAATTCCGTTAATACAATTTGACTAAAAATTTATATGAAATAAAAAAAAAATAGAAGGAAATTTCATCTAAATTCACTCAAATTTAACCACTCCAACAAAAAAACTCATCAAAATCCAAAAAAATCGAAGTTGGTTTAAAATTACTTTATTACAATTTGACTAAAAATTTATATCAAATCCAAAAAAATAGGTGTTAATTTCATCTAAATTTACTGAAATTTAACTCCTCCAACAACCAAAATCATCAAAATCCAAAAAAATCGAAGTTGGTTTCAAATTCCGTTAATACAATTTGACTAAAAATTTATTTAAAATAAAAAAAAATAGAAGTAAATTTCATCTAAATTCACTCAAATTTAACTCCTCCAACAAAAAAACTCTTCAAAATCCAAAAAAATCGAAGTTGGTTTAAAATTACTTTATTTCAATTTGACTAAAAATTTATATAAAATCCAAAAAAATAGGTGTTAATTTCATCTAAATTTACTGACATTTAACTCCTCCACCAACCAAAATCATCAAAATCCAAAAAAATCGAAGTTGGTTTCAAATTCCGTTAATACAATTAGACTAAAAATTTATATAAAATCCAAAAAAATAAAATTAAATTTCATCTAAATTCACTCAAATTTAAATCGTCCATCAAAAAAACTTATCAAAATCCAAAAAAATCGAAGTTGGTTTCAAATTACTTTATTACAATTTGACTAAAAATTTATATAAAATTAAAAAAAATAGAACTAAATTTCACCTAAATTCACTCAAATTTAACTCCACCAACAAAAAAACTCATCAAAATCCAAAAAAATTGAAGTTGGTTTCAAATTACTTTATTACAATTTGACTAAAAATTTATATAAAATTAAAAAAATTGAAGTAAATTTCATCTAAATTCAATCAAATTTAACTCCTCCAACCAAAAAACTCATCAAAATCCAAAAAATTCGAAGTTGGTTTCAAAGTACTTTATTACAATTTGACTAAAAATTTATATAAAATCCAAAAAAATAAAATTAAATTCCATCCAAATTCACTCAAATTTAACTCCTCCAACAAAAAAACTCATCAAAATCCTAAAAAATCGAAGATTGTTTCACATTACTTTATTACAATTGGACTAAAAATTTGTATAAAATCCAAAAAAATAGAAGTAAATTTCATCTAAATTCACTCAAATTTAACTCGTCCACCAACCAAAATCATCAAAATCCAAAAAAATCGAAGTTGGTTTCAAATTCCGTTAATACAATTAGACTAAAAATTTATATAAAATCCAAAAAAATAAAATTAAATTTCATCTAAATTCACTCAAATTTAAATCGTCCATCAAAAAAACTTATCAAAATCCAAAAAAATCGAAGTTGGTTTCAAATTACTTTATTACAATTTGACTAAAAATTTATATAAAATTAAAAAAAATAGAAGTAAATTTCACCTAAATTCACTCGAATTTAACTCCACCAACAAAAAAACTCATCAAAATCCAAAAAAATTGAAGTTGGTTTCAAATTACTTTATTACAATTTGACTAAAAATTTATAAAAAATTAAAAAAATAGAAGTAAATTTCATCTAAATTCAATCAAATTTAAATCCTCCAACCAAAAAACTCATCAAAATCCAAAAAAATCGAAGTTGGTTTCAAATTACTTTATTACAATTTGACTAAAAATTTATATAAAATCCAAAAAAATAAAATTAAATTCCATCCAAATTCACTCAAATTTAACTCCTCCAACAAAAAAACTCATCAAAATCCTAAAAAATCGAAGATTGTTTCACATTACTTTATTACAATTGGACTAAAAATTTGTATAAAATCCAAAAAAATAGAAGTAAATTTCATCTAAATTCACTCAAATTTAACTCGTCCACCAACCAAAATCATCAAAATCCAAAAAAATCGAAGTTGGTTTCAAATTCCGTTAATACAATTAGACTAAAAATTTATATAAAATCCAAAAAAATAAAATTAAATTTCATCTAAATTCACTCAAATTTAAATCGTCCATCAAAAAAACTTATCAAAATCCAAAAAAATCGAAGTTGGTTTCAAATTACTTTATTACAATTTGACTAAAAATTTATATAAAATTAAAAAAAATAGAAGTAAATTTCACCTAAATTCACTCGAATTTAACTCCACCAACAAAAAAACTCATCAAAATCCAAAAAAATTGAAGTTGGTTTCAAATTACTTTATTACAATTTGACTAAAAATTTATAAAAAATTAAAAAAATAGAAGTAAATTTCATCTAAATTCAATCAAATTTAAATCCTCCAACCAAAAAACTCATCAAAATCCAAAAAAATCGAAGTTGGTTTCAAATTACTTTATTACAATTTGACTAAAAATTTATATAAAATCCAAAAAAATAAAATTAAATTCCATCCAAATTCACTCAAATTTAACTCCTCCAACAAAAAAACTCATCAAAATCCTAAAAAATCGAAGATTGTTTCACATTACTTTATTACAATTGGACTAAAAATTTGTATAAAATCCAAAAAAATAGAAGTAAATTTCATCTAAATTCACTCAAATTTAACTCGTCCACCAACCAAAATCATCAAAATCCAAAAAAATCGAAGTTGGTTTCAAATTCCGTTAATACAATTAGACTAAAAATTTATATAAAATCCAAAAAAATAAAATTAAATTTCATCTAAATTCACTCAAATTTAAATCGTCCATCAAAAAAACTTATCAAAATCCAAAAAAATCGAAGTTGGTTTCAAATTACTTTATTACAATTTGACTAAAAATTTATATAAAATTAAAAAAAATAGAAGTAAATTTCACCTAAATTCACTCGAATTTAACTCCACCAACAAAAAAACTCATCAAAATCCAAAAAAATTGAAGTTGGTTTCAAATTACTTTATTACAATTTGACTAAAAATTTATATAAAATTAAAAAAATAGACGTAAATTTCATCTAAATTCAATCAAATTTAAATCCTCCAACCAAAAAACTCATCAAAATCCAAAAAAATCGAAGTTGGTTTCAAATTACTTTATTACAATTTGACTAAAAATTTATATAAAATCCAAAAAAATAAAATTAAATTCCATCCAAATTCACTCAAATTTAACTCCTCCAACAAAAAAACTCATCAAAATCCTAAAAAATCGAAGATTGTTTCACATTACTTTATTACAATTGGACTAAAAATTTGTATAAAATCCAAAAAAATAGAAGTAAATTTCATCTAAATTCACTCAAATTTAACTCGTCCAACAACCAAAATCATCAAAATCCAAAAAATCGAAGTTGGTTTCAAATTCCGTTAATACAATTTGACTAAAAATTTATATGAAATAAAAAAAAATAGAAGTAAATTTCATCTAAATTCACTCAAATTTAACCATTCCAACAAAAAAACTCATCAAAATCCAAAAAAATCGAAGTTGGTTTAAAATTACTTTATTACAATTTGACTAAAAATTTATATAAAATCCAAAAAAATAGGTGTTAATTTCATCTAAATTTACTGAAATTTAACTCCTCCAACAACCAAAATCATCAAAATCCAAAAAAAACGAAGTTGGTTTCAAATTCCGTTAATACAATTAGACTAAAAATTTATATAAAATAAAAAAATAGAAGTAAATTTCATCTAAATTCAATCAAATTTAACTCCTCCAACCAAACAACTCATCAAAATCCAAAAAAATCGAAGTTGGTTTCAAATTACTTTATTACAATTTGACTAAAAATTTATATAAAATCCAAAAAAATAGAAGTAAATTTCATCTAAATTCACTCAAATTTGACTCCACCAACAAAAAAACTCATCAAAATCCAAAAAAATCGAAGTTGGTTTCGAATTACTTTATTACAATTTGACTAAAAATTTATATAAAATCAAAAAAAAAATACAAGTAAATTTCATCTAAATTCACTCGAATTTAACTCCTCCAACAAAAAAACTCATCAAAATACATAAAAATAGAAATTGGTTTCAAATTACTTTATTACAATTTGACTAAAAATTTATATAAAATCCAAAAAAATAGAAGTAAATTTCATCTAAATTCACTCAAATTTGACTCCACCAACAAAAAAACTCATCAAAATCCAAAAAAATCGAAGTTGGTTTCGAATTACTTTATTACAATTTGACTAAAAATTTATATAAAATCAAAAAAAAAATACAAGTAAATTTCATCTAAATTCACTCGAATTTAACTCCTCCAACAAAAAAACTCATCAAAATACATAAAAATAGAAATTGGTTTCAAATTACTTTATTACAATTTGACTAAAAATTTATATAAAACAAAAAAAAATAGTAAATTTCATCTAAATTCACTCAAATTTAACTCCTCCAACAAAAAAACTCATCAAAATCCAAAAAAATCGAAGTTGGTTTCAAATTACTTTATTACAATTTGACTAAAAATTTATATAAATCAAAAAAAAATAGAAGTAAATTTCATCTAAATTCACTCAAATTTAACTCCTCCAACAACCAAAATCATCAAAATCCAAAAAATCGAAGTTGGTTTCAAATTACTTTATTACAATTTGACTAAAAATTTATATAAAATAAAAAAAAATAGAAGTAAATTTCATCTAAATTCACTCAAACTTAACCACTCCAACAAAAAAACTCATCAAAATCCAAAAAAATCGAAGTTGGTTTAAAATTACTTTATTACAATTTGACTAAAAATTTATATAAAATCCAAAAAAAATAGGTGTTAATTTCATCTAAATTTACTGAAATTTAACTCCTCCAACAACCAAAATCATCAAAATCCAAAAAAATCGAAGTTGGTTTCAAATTCCGTTAATACAATTTGACTAAAAATTTATATGAAATAAAAAAAAAATAGAAGGAAATTTCATCTAAATTCACTCAAATTTAACCACTCCAACAAAAAAACTCATCAAAATCCAAAAAAATCGAAGTTGGTTTAAAATTACTTTATTACAATTTGACTAAAAATTTATATCAAATCCAAAAAAATAGGTGTTAATTTCATCTAAATTTACTGAAATTTAACTCCTCCAACAACCAAAATCATCAAAATCCAAAAAAATCAAAGTTGGTTTCAAATTCCGTTAATACAATTTGACTAAAAATTTATATAAAATAAAAAAAAATAGAAGTAAATTTCATCTAAATTCACTCAAATTTAACTCCTCCAACAAAAAAACTCTTCAAAATCCAAAAAAATTGAAGTTGGTTTAAAATTACTTTATTTCAATTTGACTAAAAATTTATATAAAATCCAAAAAAATAGGTGTTAATTTCATCTAAATTTACTGACATTTAACTCCTCCACCAACCAAAATCATCAAAATCCAAAAAAATCGAAGTTGGTTTCAAATTCCGTTAATACAATTAGACTAAAAATTTATATAAAATCCAAAAAAATAAAATTAAATTCCATCCAAATTCACTCAAATTTAACTCCTCCAACAAAAAAACTCTTCAAAATCCTAAAAAATCGAAGATTGTTTCACATTACTTTATTACAATTGGACTAAAAATTTGTATAAAATCCAAAAAAATAGAAGTAAATTTCATCTAAATTCACTCAAATTTAACTCGTCCAACAACCAAAATCATCAAAATCCAAAAAAACGAAGTTGGTTTCAAATTCCGTTAATACAATTTGACTAAAAATTTATATGAAATAAAAAAAAATAGAAGTAAATTTCATCTAAATTCACTCAAACTTAACCACTCCAACAAAAAAACTCATCAAAATCCAAAAAAATCGAAGTTGGTTTAAAATTACTTTATTACAATTTGACTAAAAATTTATATAAAATCCAAAAAAATAGGTGTTAATTTCATCTAAATTTACTGAAATTTAACTCCTCCAACAACCAAAATCATCAAAATCCAAAAAAATCGAAGTTGGTTTCAAATTCCGTTAATACAATTTGACTAAAAATTTATATGAAATATAAAAAAAATAGAAGGAAATTTCATCTAAATTCACTCAAATTTAACCACTCCAACAAAAAAACTCATCAAAATCCAAAAAATCGAAGTTGGTTTAAAATTACTTTATTACAATTTGACTAAAAATTTATATCAAATCCAAAAAAATAGGTGTTAATTTCATCTAAATTTACTGAAATTTAACTCCTCCAACAACCAAAATCATCAAAATCCAAAAAAATCGAAGTTGGTTTCAAATTCCGTTAATACAATTTGACTAAAAATTTATATAAAATAAAAAAAATAGAAGTAAATTTCATCTAAATTCACTCAAATTTAACTCCTCCAACAAAAAAACTCTTCAAAATCCAAAAAAATCGAAGTTGGTTTAAAATTACTTTATTTCAATTTGACTAAAAATTTATATAAAATCCAAAAAAATAGGTGTTAATTTCATCTAAATTTACTGACATTTAACTCCTCCACCAACCAAAATCATCAAAATCCAAAAAAATCGAAGTTGGTTTCAAATTCCGTTAATACAATTAGACTAAAAATTTATATAAAATCCAAAAAAATAGAAGTAAATTTCATCTAAATTCAATCAAATTTAACTCCTCCAACCAAAAAACTCATCAAAATCCAAAAAAATCGAAGTTGGTTTCAAATTACTTTATTACAATTTGACTAAAAATTTATATAAAATCCAAAAAAATAAAATTAAATTCCATCCAAATTCACTCAAATTTAACTCCTCCAACAAAAAAACTCATCAAAATCCTAAAAAATCGAAGATTGTTTCACATTACTTTATTACAATTGGACTAAAAATTTGTATAAAATCCAAAAAATAGAAGTAAATTTCATCTAAATTCACTCAAATTTAACTCGTCCAACAACCAAAATCATCAAAATCCAAAAAAATCGAAGTTGGTTTCAAATTCCGTTAATACAATTAGACTAAAAATTTATATAAAATAAAAAAAAATAGAAGTAAATTTCATCTACATTCACTCAAATTTAACTCCTCCAACAAAAAAAACTCATTAAAATCCAAAAAATCGAAGTTGGTTTCAAATTACTTTATTACAATTTGACTAAAAATTTATATAAAATAAAAAAAATAAAAGTAAATTTAATCTACATTCACTCAAATTTAACTCCTCCAACAAAAAAAACTCATCAAAATCCAAAAAAATCGAAGATTGTTTCACATTACTTTATTACAATTGGACTAAAAATTTGTATAAAATCCAAAAAAATAGAAGTAAATTTCATCTAAATTCACTCAAATTTAACTCGTCCAACAACCAAAATCATCAAAATCCAAAAAAATCGAAGTTGGTTTCAAATTCCGTTAATACAATTTGACTAAAAATTTATATAAAATAAAAAAAAATAGAAGTAAATTTCATCTAAATTCACTCAAATTTAACTCCTCCAACAAAAAAACTCTTCAAAATCCAAAAAAATCGAAGTTGGTTTAAAATTACTTTATTTCAATTTGACTAAAAATTTATATAAAATCCAAAAAAATAGGTGTTAATTTCATCTAAATTTACTGACATTTAACTCCTCCACCAACCAAAATCATCAAAATCCAAAAAAATCGAAGTTGGTTTCAAATTCCGTTAATACAATTAGACTAAAAATTTATATAAAATCCAAAAAAATAAAATTAAATTTCATCTAAATTCACTCAAATTTAAATCGTCCATCAAAAAAACTTATCAAAATCCAAAAAAATCGAAGTTGGTTTCAAATTACTTTATTACAATTTGACTAAAAATTTATATAAAATTAAAAAAAATAGAAGTAAATTTCACCTAAATTCACTCAAATTTAACTCCACCAACAAAAAAACTCATCAAAATCCAAAAAAATTGAAGTTGGTTTCAAATTACTTTATTACAATTTGACTAAAAATTTATATAAAATTAAAAAAAATAGAAGTAAATTTCATCTAAATTCAATCAAATTTAACTCCTCCAACCAAAAAACTCATCAAAATCCAAAAAAATCGTAGTTGGTTTCAAATTACTTTATTACAATTTGACTAAAAATTTATATAAAATCCAAAAAAATAAAATTAAATTCCATCCAAATTCACTCAAATTTAACTCCTCCAACAAAAAAACTCATCAAAATCCTAAAAAATCGAAGATTGTTTCACATTACTTTATTACAATTGGACTAAAAATTTGTATAAAATCCAAAAAAATAGAAGTAAATTTCATCTAAATTCACTCAAATTTAACTCGTCCAACAACCAAAATCATCAAAATCCAAAAAAATCGAAGTTGGTTTCAAATTCCGTTAATACAATTTGACTAAAAATTTATATGAAATAAAAAAAAATTGAAGTAAATTTCATCTAAATTCACTCAAATTTAACCACTCCAACAAAAAAACTCATCAAAATCCAAAAAAATCGAAGTTGGTTTAAAATTACTTTATTACAATTTGACTAAAAATTTATATAAAATCCAAAAAAATAGGTGTTAATTTCATCTAAATTTACTGAAATTTAACTCCTCCAACAACCAAAATCATCAAAATCCAAAAAAATCGAAGTTGGTTTCAAATTCCGTTAATACAATTAGACTAAAAATTTATATAAAATAAAAAAAAATAGAAGTAAATTTCATCTACATTCACTCAAATTTAACTCCTCCAACAAAAAAAACTCATCAAAATCCTAAAAAATCGAAGATTGTTTCACATTACTTTATTACAATTGGACTAAAAATTTGTATAAAATCCAAAAAAATAGAAGTAAATTTCATCTAAATTCACTCAAATTTAACTCGTCCAACAACCAAAATCATCAAAATCCAAAAAAATCGAAGTTGGTTTCAAATTCCGTTAATACAATTTGACTAAAAATTTATATGAAATAAAAAAAAATAGCAGTAAATTTCATCTAAATTCACTCAAATTTAACCACTCCAACAAAAAAACTCATCAAAATCCAAAAAAATCGAAGTTGGTTTAAAATTACTTTATTACAATTTGACTAAAAATTTATATAAAATCCAATAAAATAAAATTAAATTCCATCTAAATTCACTCAAATTTAACTCCTCCAACAAAAAAACTAATCAAAATTAAAAAAAATCGAAGATTGTTTCACATTACTTTATTACAATTGGACTAAAAATTTATATAAAATCCAAAAAAATAGAAGTAAATTTCATCTAAATTCACTCAAATTTAACTCCACCAACAAAAAAACTCATCAAAATCCAAAAAAATTGAAGTTGGTTTCAAATTACTTTATTACAATTTGACTAAAAATTTATATAAAATTAAAAAAATAGAAGTAAATTTCATCTAAATTCAATCAAATTTAAATCCTCCAACCAAAAAACTCATCAAAATCCAAAAAAATCGAAGTTGGTTTCAAATTACTTTATTACAATTTGACTAAAAATTTATATAAAATCCAAAAAAATAAAATTAAATTCCATCCAAATTCACTCAAATTTAACTCCTCCAACAAAAAAACTCATCAAAATCCTAAAAAATCGAAGATTGTTTCACATTACTTTATTACAATTGGACTAAAAATTTGTATAAAATCCAAAAAAATAGAAGTAAATTTCATCTAAATTCACTCAAATTTAACTCGTCCACCAACCAAAATCATCAAAATCCAAAAAAATCGAAGTTGGTTTCAAATTCCGTTAATACAATTAGACTAAAAATTTATATAAAATCCAAAAAAATAAAATTAAATTTCATCTAAATTCACTCAAATTTAAATCGTCCATCAAAAAAACTTATCAAAATCCAAAAAAATCGAAGTTGGTTTCAAATTACTTTATTACAATTTGACTAAAAATTTATATAAAATTAAAAAAAATAGAAGTAAATTTCACCTAAATTCACTCGAATTTAACTCCACCAACAAAAAAACTCATCAAAATCCAAAAAAATTGAAGTTGGTTTCAAATTACTTTATTACAATTTGACTAAAAATTTATATAAAATTAAAAAAATAGACGTAAATTTCATCTAAATTCAATCAAATTTAAATCCTCCAACCAAAAAACTCATCAAAATCCAAAAAAATCGAAGTTGGTTTCAAATTACTTTATTACAATTTGACTAAAAATTTATATAAAATCCAAAAAAATAAAATTAAATTCCATCCAAATTCACTCAAATTTAACTCCTCCAACAAAAAAACTCATCAAAATCCTAAAAAATCGAAGATTGTTTCACATTACTTTATTACAATTGGACTAAAAATTTGTATAAAATCCAAAAAAATAGAAGTAAATTTCATCTAAATTCACTCAAATTTAACTCGTCCAACAACCAAAATCATCAAAATCCAAAAAATCGAAGTTGGTTTCAAATTCCGTTAATACAATTTGACTAAAAATTTATATGAAATAAAAAAAAATAGAAGTAAATTTCATCTAAATTCACTCAAATTTAACCATTCCAACAAAAAAACTCATCAAAATCCAAAAAAATCGAAGTTGGTTTAAAATTACTTTATTACAATTTGACTAAAAATTTATATAAAATCCAAAAAAATAGGTGTTAATTTCATCTAAATTTACTGAAATTTAACTCCTCCAACAACCAAAATCATCAAAATCCAAAAAAAACGAAGTTGGTTTCAAATTCCGTTAATACAATTAGACTAAAAATTTATATAAAATAAAAAAATAGAAGTAAATTTCATCTAAATTCAATCAAATTTAACTCCTCCAACCAAACAACTCATCAAAATCCAAAAAAATCGAAGTTGGTTTCAAATTACTTTATTACAATTTGACTAAAAATTTATATAAAATCCAAAAAAATAGAAGTAAATTTCATCTAAATTCACTCAAATTTGACTCCACCAACAAAAAAACTCATCAAAATCCAAAAAAATCGAAGTTGGTTTCGAATTACTTTATTACAATTTGACTAAAAATTTATATAAAATCAAAAAAAAAATACAAGTAAATTTCATCTAAATTCACTCGAATTTAACTCCTCCAACAAAAAAACTCATCAAAATACATAAAAATAGAAATTGGTTTCAAATTACTTTATTACAATTTGACTAAAAATTTATATAAAATCCAAAAAAATAGAAGGAAATTTCATCTAAATTCACTCAAATTTGACTCCACCAACAAAAAAACTCATCAAAATCCAAAAAAATCGAAGTTGGTTTCGAATTACTTTATTACAATTTGACTAAAAATTTATATAAAATCAAAAAAAAAATACAAGTAAATTTCATCTAAATTCACTCGAATTTAACTCCTCCAACAAAAAAACTCATCAAAATACATAAAAATAGAAATTGGTTTCAAATTACTTTATTACAATTTGACTAAAAATTTATATAAAACAAAAAAAAATAGTAAATTTCATCTAAATTCACTCAAATTTAACTCCTCCAACAAAAAAACTCATCAAAATCCAAAAAAATCGAAGTTGGTTTCAAATTACTTTATTACAATTTGACTAAAAATTTATATAAATCAAAAAAAAATAGAAGTAAATTTCATCTAAATTCACTCAAATTTAACTCCTCCAACAACCAAAATCATCAAAATCCAAAAAATCGAAGTTGGTTTCAAATTACTTTATTACAATTTGACTAAAAATTTATATAAAATAAAAAAAAATAGAAGTAAATTTCATCTAAATTCACTCAAATTTAACCACTCCAACAAAAAAACTCATCAAAATCCAAAAAAATCGAAGTTGGTTTAAAATTACTTTATTACAATTTGACTAAAAATTTATATCAAATCCAAAAAAATAGGTGTTAATTTCATCTAAATTTACTGAAATTTAACTCCTCCAACAACCAAAATCATCAAAATCCAAAAAAATCGAAGTTGGTTTCAAATTCCGTTAATACAATTTGACTAAAAATTTATATAAAATAAAAAAAAATAGAAGTAAATTTCATCTAAATTCACTCAAATTTAACTCCTCCAACAAAAAAACTCTTCAAAATCCAAAAAAATTGAAGTTGGTTTAAAATTACTTTATTTCAATTTGACTAAAAATTTATATAAAATCCAAAAAAATAGGTGTTAATTTCATCTAAATTTACTGACATTTAACTCCTCCACCAACCAAAATCATCAAAATCCAAAAAAATCGAAGTTGGTTTCAAATTCCGTTAATACAATTAGACTAAAAATTTATATAAAATCCAAAAAAATAAAATTAAATTTCATCTAAATTCACTCAAATTTAAATCGTCCATCAAAAAAACTTATCAAAATCCAAAAAAATCGAAGTTGGTTTCAAATTACTTTATTACAATTTGGCTAAAAATTTATATAAAATTAAAAAAAATAGAAGTAAATTTCACCTAAATTCACTCAAATTTAACTCCACCAACAAAAAAACTCATCAAAATCCAAAAAAATTGAAGTTGGTTTCAAATTACTTTATTACAATTTGACTAAAAATTTATATAAAATTAAAAAAATAGAAGTAAATTTCATCTAAATTCAATCAAATTTAACTCCTCCAACCAAAAAACTCATCAAAATCCAAAAAAATCGAAGTTGGTTTCAAATTACTTTATTACAATTTGACTAAAAATTTATATAAAATCCAAAAAAATAAAATTAAATTCCATCCAAATTCACTCAAATTTAACTCCTCCAACAAAAAAACTCATCAAAATCCTAAAAAATCGAAGATTGTTTCACATTACTTTATTACAATTGGACTAAAAATTTGTATAAAATCCAAAAAAATAGAAGTAAATTTCATCTAAATTCACTCAAATTTAACTCGTCCAACAACCAAAATCATCAAAATCCAAAAAAATCGAAGTTGGTTTCAAATTCCGTTAATACAATTTGACTAAAAATTTATATGAAATAAAAAAAAATAGAAGTAAATTTCATCTAAATTCACTCAAATTTAACCATTCCAACAAAAAAACTCATCAAAATCCAAAAAAATCGAAGTTGGTTTAAAATTACTTTATTAGAATTTGACTAAAAATTTATATAAAATCCAAAAAAATAGGTGTTAATTTCATCTAAATTTACTGAAATTTAACTCCTCCAACAACCAAAATCATCAAAATCCAAAAAAAACGAAGTTGGTTTCTAATTCCGTTAATACAATTGGACTAAAAATTTATATAAAATAAAAAAAATAGAAGTAAATTTCATCTAAATTCAATCAAATTTAACTCCTCCAACCAAACAACTCATCAAAATCCAAAAAAATCGAAGTTGGTTTCAAATTACTTTATTACAATTTGACTAAAAATTTATATAAAATCCAAAAAAATAGAAGTAAATTTCATCTAAATTCACTCAAATTTAACTCCACCAACAAAAAAACTCATCAAAACCCAAAAAAATCGAAGTTGGTTTCGAATTACTTTATTACAATTTGACTAAAAATTTATATAAAATCAAAAAAAAAATACAAGTAAATTTCATCTAAATTCACTCGAATTTAACTCCTCCAACAAAAAAACTCATCAAAATACATAAAAATAGAAATTGGTTTCAAATTACTTTATTACAATTTGACTAAAAATTTATATAAAACAAAAAAAATAGTAGTAAATTTCATCTAAATTCACTCAAATTTAACTCCTCCAACAAAAAAACTCATCAAAATCCAAAAAAATCGAAGTTGGTTTCAAATTACTTTATTACAATTTGACTAAAAATTTATATAAATCAAAAAAAAATAGAAGTAAATTTCATCTAAATTCACTCAAATTTAACTCCTCCAACAACCGAAATCATCAAAATCCAAAAAATTGAAGTTGGTTTCAAATTACTTTATTACAATTTGACTAAAAATTTATATAAAATAAAAAAAAATAGAAGTAAATTTCATCTAAATTCACTCAAACTTAACCACTCCAACAAAAAAACTCATCAAAATCCAAAAAAATCGAAGTTGGTTTAAAATTACTTTATTACAATTTGACTAAAAATTTATATAAAATCCAAAAAAATAGGTGTTAATTTCATCTAAATTTACTGAAATTTAACTCCTCCAACAACCAAAATCATCAAAATCCAAAAAAATCGAAGTTGGTTTCAAATTCCGTTAATACAATTTGACTAAAAATTTATATGAAATATAAAAAAAATAGAAGGAAATTTCATCTAAATTCACTCAAATTTAACCACTCCAACAAAAAAACTCATCAAAATCCAAAAAATCGAAGTTGGTTTAAAATTACTTTATTACAATTTGACTAAAAATTTATATCAAATCCAAAAAAATAGGTGTTAATTTCATCTAAATTTACTGAAATTTAACTCCTCCAACAACCAAAATCATCAAAATCCAAAAAAATCGAAGTTGGTTTCAAATTCCGTTAATACAATTTGACTAAAAATTTATATAAAATGAAAAAAATAGAAGTAAATTTTATCTAAATTCACTCAAATTTAACTCCTCCAACAAAAAAACTCTTCAAAATCCAAAAAAATCGAAGTTGGTTTAAAATTACTTTATTTCAATTTGACTAAAAATTTATATAAAATCCAAAAAAATAGGTGTTAATTTCATCTAAATTTACTGACATTTAACTCCTCCACCAACCAAAATCATCAAAATCCAAAAAAATCGAAGTTGGTTTCAAATTCCGTTAATACAATTAGACTAAAAATTTATATAAAATCCAAAAAAATAGAAGTAAATTTCATCTAAATTCAATCAAATTTAACTCCTCCAACCAAAAAACTCATCAAAATCCAAAAAAATCGAAGTTGGTTTCAAATTACTTTATTACAATTTGACTAAAAATTTATATAAAATCCAAAAAAATAAAATTAAATTCCATCCAAATTCACTCAAATTTAACTCCTCCAACAAAAAAACTCATCAAAATCCTAAAAAATCGAAGATTGTTTCACATTACTTTATTACAATTGGACTAAAAATTTGTATAAAATCCAAAAAATAGAAGTAAATTTCATCTAAATTCACTCAAATTTAACTCGTCCAACAACCAAAATCATCAAAATCCAAAAAAATCGAAGTTGGTTTCAAATTCCGTTAATACAATTTGACTAAAAATTTATATAAAATAAAAAAAAATAGAAGTAAATTTCATCTACATTCACTCAAATTTAACTCCTCCAACAAAAAAAACTCATCAAAATCCAAAAAATCGAAGTTGGTTTCAAATTACTTTATTACAATTTGACTAAAAATTTATATAAAATAAAAAAAAATAGAAGTAAATTTCATCTAAATTCACTCAAACTTAACCACTCCAACAAAAAAACTCATCAAAATCCAAAAAAATCGAAGTTGGTTTAAAATTACTTTATTACAATTTGACTAAAAATTTATATAAAATCCAAAAAAATAGGTGTTAATTTCATCTAAATTTACTGAAATTTAACTCCTCCAACAACCAAAATCATCAAAATCCAAAAAAGTCGAAGTTGGTTTCAAATTCCGTTAATACAATTTGACTAAAAATTTATATGAAATAAAAAAAAAATAGAAGGAAATTTCATCTAAATTCACTCAAATTTAACCACTCCAACAAAAAAACTCATCAAAATCCAAAAAAATCGAAGTTGGTTTAAAATTACTTTATTACAATTTGACTAAAAATTTATATCAAATCCAAAAAAATAGGTGTTAATTTCATCTAAATTTACTGAAATTTAACTCCTCCAACAACCAAAATCATCAAAATCCAAAAAAATCGAAGTTGGTTTCAAATTCCGTTAATACAATTTGACTAAAAATTTATATAAAATAAAAAAAAAAAGAAGTAAATTTCATCTAAATTCACTCAAATTTAACTCCTCCAACAAAAAAACTTTTCAAAATCCAAAAAAATCGAAGTTGGTTTAAAATTACTTTATTTCAATTTGACTAAAAATTTATATAAAATCCAAAAAAATAGGTGTTAATTTCATCTAAATTTACTGACATTTAACTCCTCCACCAACCAAAATCATCAAAATCCAAAAAAATCGAAGTTGGTTTCAAATTCCGTTAATACAATTAGACTAAAAATTTATATAAAATCCAAAAAAATAAAATTAAATTTCATCTAAATTCACTCAAATTTAAATCGTCCATCAAAAAAACTTATCAAAATCCAAAAAAATCGAAGTTGGTTTCAAATTACTTTATTACAATTTGACTAAAAATTTATATAAAATTAAAAAAAATAGAAGTAAATTTCACCTAAATTCACTCAAATTTAACTCCACCAACAAAAAAACTCATCAAAATCCAAAAAAATTGAAGTTGGTTTCAAATTACTTTATTACAATTTGACTAAAAATTTATATAAAATTAAAAAAAATAGAAGTAAATTTCATCTAAATTCAATCAAATTTAACTCCTCCAACCAAAAAACTCATCAAAATCCAAAAAAATCGTAGTTGGTTTCAAATTACTTTATTACAATTTGACTAAAAATTTATATAAAATCCAAAAAAATAAAATTAAATTCCATCCAAATTCACTCAAATTTAACTCCTCCAACAAAAAAACTCATCAAAATCCTAAAAAATCGAAGATTGTTTCACATTACTTTATTACAATTGGACTAAAAATTTGTATAAAATCCAAAAAAATAGAAGTAAATTTCATCTAAATTCACTCAAATTTAACTCGTCCAACAACCAAAATCATCAAAATCCAAAAAAATCGAAGTTGGTTTCAAATTCCGTTAATACAATTTGACTAAAAATTTATATGAAATAAAAAAAAATAGAAGTAAATTTCATCTAAATTCACTCAAATTTAACCACTCCAACAAAAAAACTCATCAAAATCCAAAAAAATCGAAGTTGGTTTAAAATTACTTTATTACAATTTGACTAAAAATTTATATAAAATCCAAAAAAATAGGTGTTAATTTCATCTAAATTTACTGAAATTTAACTCCTCCAACAACCAAAATCATCAAAATCCAAAAAAATCGAAGTTGGTTTCAAATTCCGTTAATACAATTAGACTAAAAATTTATATAAAATAAAAAAAAATAGAAGTAAATTTCATCTACATTCACTCAAATTTAACTCCTCCAACAAAAAAAACTCATCAAAATCCTAAAAAATCGAAGATTGTTTCACATTACTTTATTACAATTGGACTAAAAATTTGTATAAAATCCAAAAAAATAGAAGTAAATTTCATCTAAATTCACTCAAATTTAACTCGTCCAACAACCAAAATCATCAAAATCCAAAAAAATCGAAGTTGGTTTCAAATTCCGTTAATACAATTTGACTAAAAATTTATATGAAATAAAAAAAAATAGCAGTAAATTTCATCTAAATTCACTCAAATTTAACCACTCCAACAAAAAAACTCATCAAAATCCAAAAAAATCGAAGTTGGTTTAAAATTACTTTATTACAATTTGACTAAAAATTTATATAAAATCCAATAAAATAAAATTAAATTCCATCTAAATTCACTCAAATTTAACTCCTCCAACAAAAAAACTAATCAAAATTAAAAAAAATCGAAGATTGTTTCACATTACTTTATTACAATTGGACTAAAAATTTATATAAAATCCAAAAAAATAGAAGTAAATTTCATCTAAATTCACTCAAATTTAACTCCACCAACAAAAAAACTCATCAAAATCCAAAAAAATCGAAGTTGGTTTCGAATTACTTTATTACAATTTGACTAAAAATTTATATAAAATCAAAAAACAAATACAAGTAAATTTCATCTAAATTCACTCGAATTAAACTCCTCCAACAAAAAAACTCATCAAAATACATAAAAATAGAAATTGGTTTCAAATTACTTTATTACAATTTGACTAAAAATTTATATAAAACAAAAAAAAATAGTAGTAAATTTCATCTAAATTCACTCAAATTTAACTCCTCCAACAAAAAAACTCATCAAAATCCAAAAAAATCGAAGTTGGTTTCAAATTACTTTATTACAATTTGACTAAAAATTTATATAAATAAAAAAAAAATAGAAGTAAATTTCATCTAAATTCACTCAAATTTAACTCCTCCAACAACCAAAATCATCAAAATCCAAAAAATCGAAGTTGGTTTCAAATTACTTTATTACAATTTGACTAGAAATTTATATAAAATAAAAAAAATAGAAGTAAATTTCATCTAAATTCACTCAAACTTAACCACTCCAACAAAAAAACTCATCAAAATCCAAAAAAATCGAAGTTGGTTTAAAATTACTTTATTACAATTTGACTAAAAATTTATATAAAATCCAAAAAAATAGGTGTTAATTTCATCTAAATTTACTGAAATTTAACTCCTCCAACAACCAAAATCATCACAATCCAAAAAAATCGAAGTTGGTTTCAAATTCCGTTAATACAATTTGACTAAAAATTTATATGAAAAAAAAAAAAATAGAAGGAAATTTCATCTAAATTCACTCAAATTTAACCACTCCAACAAAAAAACTCATCAAAATCCAAAAAAATCGAGGTTGGTTTAAAATTACTTTATTACAATTTGACTAAAAATTTATATCAAATCCAAAAAAATAGGTGTTAATTTCATCTAAATTTACTGAAATTTAACTCCTCCAACAACCAAAATCATCAAAATCCAAAAAAATCGAAGTTGGTTTCAAATTCCGTTAATACAATTTGACTAAAAATTTATATAAAATAAAAAAAAATAGAAGTAAATTTCATCTAAATTCACTCAAATTTAACGCCTCCAACAAAAAAACTCTTCAAAATCCAAAAAAATCGAAGTTGGTTTAAAATTACTTTATTTCAATTTGACTAAAAATTTATATAAAATCCAAAAAAATAGGTGTTAATTTCATCTAAATTTACTGACATTTAACTCCTCCACCAACCAAAATCATCAAAATCCAAAAAAATCGAAGTTGGTTTCAAATTCCGTTAATACAATTAGACTAAAAATTTATATAAAATCCAAAAAAATAAAATTAAATTTCATCTAAATTCACTCAAATTTAAATCGTCCATCAAAAAAACTTATCAAAATCCAAAAAAATCGAAGTTGGTTTCAAATTACTTTATTACAATTTGACTAAAAATTTATATAAAATTAAAAAAAATAGAAGTAAATTTCACCTAAATTCACTCAAATTTAACTCCACCAACAAAAAAACTCATCAAAATCCAAAAAAATTGAAGTTGGTTTCAAATTACTTTATTACAATTTGACTAAAAATTTATATAAAATTAAAAAAAATAGAAGTAAATTTCATCTAAATTCAATCAAATTTAACTCCTCCAACCAAAAAGCTCATCAAAATCCAAAAAAATCGAAGTTGGTTTCAAATTACTTTATTACAATTTGACTAAAAATTTATCTAAAATCCAAAAAAATAAAATTAAATTCCATCCAAATTCACTCAAATTTAACTCCTCCAACAAAAAAACTCATCAAAATCCTAAAAAATCGAAGATTGTTTCACATTACTTTATTACAATTGGACTAAAAATTTGTATAAAATCCAAAAAAATAGAAGTAAATTTCATCTAAATTCACTCAAATTTAACTCGTCCAACAACCAAAATCATCAAAATCCAAAAAAATCGAAGTTGGTTTCAAATTCCGTTAATACAATTTGACTAAAAATTTATATGAAATAAAAAAAAATAGAAGTAAATTTCATCTAAATTCACTCAAATTTAACCACTCCAACAAAAAAACTCATCAAAATCCAAAAAAATCGAAGTTGGTTTAAAATTACTTTATTACAATTTGACTAAAAATTTATATAAAATCCAAAAAAATAGGTGTTAATTTCATCTAAATTTACTGAAATTTAACTCCTCCAACAACCAAAATCATCAAAATCCAAAAAAATCGAAGTTGGTTTCAAATTCCGTTAATACAATTAGACTAAAAATTTATATAAAATAAAAAAAAATAGAAGTAAATTTCATCTACATTCACTCAAATTTAACTCCTCCAACAAAAAAAACTCATTAAAATCCAAAAAATCGAAGTTGGTTTCAAATTACTTTATTACAATTTGACTAAAAAATTATATAAAATAAAAAAAATAAAAGTAAATTTCATCTACATTCACTCAAATTTAACTCCTCCAACAAAAAAAACTCATCAAAATCCAAAAAAATCGAAGATTGTTTCACATTACTTTATTACAATTGGACTAAAAATTTGTATAAAATCCAAAAAAATAGAAGTAAATTTCATCTAAATTCACTCAAATTTAACTCGCCCAACAACCAAAATCATCAAAATCCAAAAAAATCGAAGTTGGTTTCAAATTCCGTTAATACAATTTGACTAAAAATTTATATAAAATAAAAAAAAATAGAAGTAAATTTCATCTAAATTCACTCAAATTTAACTCCTCCAACAAAAAAACTCTTCAAAATCCAAAAAAATCGAAGTTGGTTTAAAATTACTTTATTTCAATTTGACTAAAAATTTATATAAAATCCAAAAAAATAGGTGTTAATTTCATCTAAATTTACTGACATTTAACTCCTCCACCAACCAAAATCATCAAAATCCAAAAAAATCGAAGTTGGTTTCAAATTCCGTTAATACAATTAGACTAAAAATTTATATAAAATCCAAAAAAATAAAATTAAATTTCATCTAAATTCACTCAAATTTAAATCGTCCATCAAAAAAACTTATCAAAATCCAAAAAAATCGAAGTTGGTTTCAAATTACTTTATTACAATTTGACTAAAAATTTATATAAAATTAAAAAAAATAGAAGTAAATTTCACCTAAATTCACTCAAATTTAACTCCACCAACAAAAAAACTCATCAAAATCCAAAAAAATTGAAGTTGGTTTCAAATTACTTTATTACAATTTGACTAAAAATTTATATAAAATTAAAAAAAATAGAAGTAAATTTCATCTAAATTCAATCAAATTTAACTCCTCCAACCAAAAAGCTCATCAAAATCCAAAAAAATCGAAGTTGGTTTCAAATTACTTTATTACAATTTGACTAAAAATTTATCTAAAATCCAAAAAAATAAAATTAAATTCCATACAAATTCACTCAAATTTAACTCCTCCAACATAAAAACTCATCAAAATCCTAAAAAATCGAAGATTGTTTCACATTACTTTATTACAATTGGACTAAAAATTTGTATAAAATCCAAAAAAATAGAAGTAAATTTCATCTAAATTCACTCAAATTTAACTCGTCCAACAACCAAAATCATCAAAATCCAAAAAAATCGAAGTTGGTTTCAAATTCCGTTAATACAATTTGACTAAAAATTTATATGAAATAAAAAAAAATAGAAGTAAATTTCATCTAAATTCACTCAAATTTAACCACTCCAACAAAAAAACTCATCAAAATCCAAAAAAATCGAAGTTGGTTTAAAATTACTTTATTACAATTTGACTAAAAATTTATATCAAATCCAAAAAAATAGGTGTTAATTTCATCTAAATTTACTGAAATTTAACTCCTCCAACAACCAAAATCATCAAAATCCAAAAAAATCGAAGTTGGTTTCAAATTCCGTTAATACAATTTGACTAAAAATTTATATAAAATAAAAAAAAATAGAAGTAAATTTCATCTAAATTCACTCAAATTTAACTCCTCCAACAAAAAAACTTTTCAAAATCCAAAAAAATCGAAGTTGGTTTAAAATTACTTTATTTCAATTTGACTAAAAATTTATATAAAATCCAAAAAAATAGGTGTTAATTTCATCTAAATTTACTGACATTTAACTCCTCCACCAACCAAAATCATCAAAATCCAAAAAAATCGAAGTTGGTTTCAAATTCCGTTAATACAATTAGACTAAAAATTTATATAAAATCCAAAAAAATAAAATTAAATTTCATCTAAATTCACTCAAATTTAAATCGTCCATCAAAAAAACTTATCAAAATCCAAAAAAATCGAAGTTGGTTTCAAATTACTTTATTACAATTTGAATAAAAATTTATATAAAATTAAAAAAAATAGAAGTAAATTTCACCTAAATTCACTCAAATTTAACTCCACCAACAAAAAAACTCATCAAAATCCAAAAAAATTGAAGTTGGTTTCAAATTACTTTATTACAATTTGACTAAAAATTTATATAAAATTAAAAAAAATAGAAGTAAATTTCATCTAAATTCAATCAAATTTAACTCCTCCAACCAAAAAACTCATCAAAATCCAAAAAAATCGTAGTTGGTTTCAAATTACTTTATTACAATTTGACTAAAAATTTATATAAAATCCAAAAAAATAAAATTAAATTCCATCCAAATTCACTCAAATTTAACTCCTCCAACAAAAAAACTCATCAAAATCCTAAAAAATCGAAGATTGTTTCACATTACTTTATTACAATTGGACTAAAAATTTGTATAAAATCCAAAAAAATAGAAGTAAATTTCATCTAAATTCACTCAAATTTAACTCGTCCAACAACCAAAATCATCAAAATCCAAAAAAATCGAAGTTGGTTTCAAATTCCGTTAATACAATTTGACTAAAAATTTATATGAAATAAAAAAAAATAGAAGTAAATTTCATCTAAATTCACTCAAATTTAACCACTCCAACAAAAAAACTCATCAAAATCCAAAAAAATCGAAGTTGGTTTAAAATTACTTTATTACAATTTGACTAAAAATTTATATAAAATCCAAAAAAATAGGTGTTAATTTCATCTAAATTTACTGAAATTTAACTCCTCCAACAACCAAAATCATCACAATCCAAAAAAATCGAAGTTGGTTTCAAATTCCGTTAATACAATTTGACTAAAAATTTATATGAAAAAAAAAAATAGAAGGAAATTTCATCTAAATTCACTCAAATTTAACCACTCCAACAAAAAAACTCATCAAAATCCAAAAAAATCGAAGTTGGTTTAAAATTACTTTATTACAATTTGACTAAAAATTTATATCAAATCCAAAAAAATAGGTGTTAATTTCATCTAAATTTACTGAAATTTAACTCCTCCAACAACCAAAATCATCAAAATGCAAAAAAATCGAAGTTGGTTTCAAATTCCGTTAATACAATTTGACTAAAAATTTATATAAAATAAAAAAAAATAGAAGTAAATTTCATCTAAATTCACTCAAATTTAACTCCTCCAACAAAAAAACTCTTCAAAATCAAAAAAAATCGAAGTTGGTTTAAAATTACTTTATTTCAATTTGACTAAAAATTTATATAAAATCCAAAAAAATAGGTGTTAATTTCATCTAAATTTACTGACATTTAACTCCTCCACCAACCAAAATCATCAAAATCCAAAAAAATCGAAGTTGGTTTCAAATTCCGTTAATACAATTAGACTAAAAATTTATATAAAATCCAAAAAAATAAAATTAAATTTCATCTAAATTCACTCAAATTTAAATCGTCCATCAAAAAAACTTATCAAAATCCAAAAAAATCGAAGTTGGTTTCAAATTACTTTATTACAATTTGACTAAAAATTTATATAAAATTAAAAAAAATAGAAGTAAATTTCACCTAAATTCACTCAAATTTAACTCCACCAACAAAAAAACTCATCAAAATCCAAAAAAATTGAAGTTGGTTTCAAATTACTTTATTACAATTTGACTAAAAATTTATATAAAATTAAAAAAAATAGAAGTAAATTTCATCTAAATTCAATCAAATTTAACTCCTCCAACCAAAAAGCTCATCAAAATCCAAAAAAATCGAAGTTGGTTTCAAATTACTTTATTACAATTTGACTAAAAATTTATCTAAAATCCAAAAAAATAAAATTAAATTCCATCCAAATTCACTCAAATTTAACTCCTCCAACAAAAAAACTCATCAAAATCCTAAAAAATCGAAGATTGTTTCACATTACTTTATTACAATTGGACTAAAAATTTGTATAAAACCCAAAAAAATAAAAGTAAATTTCATCTAAATTCACTCAAATTTAACTCGTCCAACAACCAAAATCATCAAAATCCAAAAAAATCGAAGTTGGTTTCAAATTCCGTTAATACAATTTGACTAAAAATTTATATGAAATAAAAAAAAATAGAAGTAAATTTCATCTAAATTCACTCAAATTTAACCACTCCAACAAAAAAACTCATTAAAATCCAAAAAAATCGAAGTTGGTTTAAAATTACTTTATTACAATTTGACTAAAAATTTATATAAAATCCAAAAAAATAGGTGTTAATTTCATCTAAATTTACTGAAATTTAACTCCTCCAACAACCAAAATCATCAAAATCCAAAAAAATCGAAGTTGGTTTCAAATTCCGTTAATACAATTAGACTAAAAATTTATATAAAATAAAAATAAATAGAAGTAAATTTCATCTACATTCACTCAAATTTAACTCCTCCAACAAAAAAAACTCATTAAAATCCAAAAAATCGAAGTTGGTTTCAAATTACTTTATTACAATTTGACTAAAAATTTATATAAAATAAAAAAAATAAAAGTAAATTTCATGTAAATTCAATCAAATTTAACTCCTCCAACCAAACAACTCATCAAAATCCAAAAAAATCGAAGTTGGTTTCAAATTACTTTATTACAATTTGACTAAAAATTTATATAAAATCCAAAAAAATAGAAGTAAATTTCATCTAAATTCACTCAAATTTAACTCCACCAACAAAAAAACTCATCAAAATCCAAAAAAATCGAAGTTGGTTTCGAATTACTTTATTACAATTTGACTAAAAATTTATATAAAATCAAAAAAAAAATACAAGTAAATTTCATCTAAATTCACTCGAATTTAACTCCTCCAACAAAAAAACTCATCAAAATACATAAAAATAGAAATTGGTTTCAAATTACTTTATTACAATTTGACTAAAAATTTATATAAAACAAAAAAAAATAGTAGTAAATTTCATCTAAATTCACTCAAATTTAACTCCTCCAACAAAAAAACTCATCAAAATCCAAAAAAATCGAAGTTGGTTTCAAATTACTTTATTACAATTTGACTAAAAATGTATATAAATAAAAAAAAAATAGAAGTAAATTTCATCTAAATTCACTCAAATTTAACTCCTCCAACAACCAAAATCATCAAAATCCAAAAAATCGAAGTTGGTTTCAAATTACTTTATTACAATTTGACTAAAAATTTATATAAAATAAAAAAAAATAGAAGTAAATTTCATCTAAATTCACTCAAACTTAACCACTCCAACAAAAAAACTCATCAAAATCCAAAAAAATCGAAGTTGGTTTAAAATTACTTTATTACAATTTGACTAAAAATTTATATAAAATCCAAAAAAATAGGTGTTAATTTCATCTAAATTTACTGAAATTTAACTCCTCCAACAACCAAAATCATCAAAATCCAAAAAAATCGAAGTTGGTTTCAAATTCCGTTAATACAATTTGACTAAAAATTTATATGAAATAAAAAAAAAATAGAAGGAAATTTCATCTAAATTCACTCAAATTTAACCACTCCAACAAAAAAACTCATCAAAATCCAAAAAAATCGAAGTTGGTTTAAAATTACTTTATTACAATTTGACTAAAAATTTATATCAAATCCAAAAAAATAGGTGTTAATTTCATCTAAATTTACTGAAATTTAACTCCTCCAACAACCAAAATCATCAAAATCCAAAAAAATCGAAGTTGGTTTCAAATTCCGTTAATACAATTTGACTAAAAATTTATATAAAATAAAAAAAAATAGAAGTAAATTTCATCTAAATTCACTCAAATTTAACTCCTCCAACAAAAAAACTCTTCAAAATCCAAAAAAATCGAAGTTGGTTTAAAATTACTTTATTTCAATTTGACTAAAAATTTATATAAAATCCAAAAAAATAGGTGTTAATTTCATCTAAATTTACTGACATTTAACTCCTCCACCAACCAAAATCATCAAAATCCAAAAAAATCGAAGTTGGTTTCAAATTCCGTTAATACAATTAGACTAAAAATTTATATAAAATCCAAAAAAATAAAATTAAATTTCATCTAAATTCACTCAAATTTAAATCGTCCATCAAAAAAACTTATCAAAATCCAAAAAAATCGAAGTTGGTTTCAAATTACTTTATTACAATTTGACTAAAAATTTATATAAAATCCAATAAAATAAAATTAAATTCCATCTAAATTCACTCAAATTTAACTCCTCCAACAAAAAAACTAATCAAAATTAAAAAAAATCGAAGATTGTTTCACATTACTTTATTACAATTGGACTAAAAATTTATATAAAATCAAAAAAAATAGAAGTAAATTTCATCTAAATTCACTCAAATTTAACTCCACCAACAAAAAAACTCATCAAAATCCAAAAAAATCGAAGTTGGTTTCGAATTACTTTATTACAATTTGACTAAAAATTTATATAAAATCAAAAAAAAAATACAAGTAAATTTCATCTAAATTCACTCGAATTTAACTCCTCCAACAAAAAAACTCATCAAAATACATAAAAATAGAAATTGGTTTCAAATTACTTTATTACAATTTGACTAAAAATTTATATAAAACAAAAAAAAATAGTAGTAAATTTCATCTAAATTCACTCAAATTTAACTCCTCCAACAAAAAAACTCATCAAAATCCAAAAAAATCGAAGTTGGTTTCAAATTACTTTATTACAATTTGACTAAAAATTTATATAAATAAAAAAAAAATAGAAGTAAATTTCATCTAAATTCACTCAAATTTAACTCCTCCAACAACCAAAATCATCAAAATCCAAAAAATCGAAGTTGGTTTCAAATTACTTTATTACAATTTGACTAAAAATTTATATAAAATCCAAAAAAATAGGTGTTAATTTCATCTAAATTTACTGAAATTTAACTCCTCCAACAACCAAAATCATCACAATCCAAAAAAATCGAAGTTGGTTTCAAATTCCGTTAATACAATTTGACTAAAAATTTATATGAAAAAAAAAAAAAATAGAAGGAAATTTCATCTAAATTCACTCAAATTTAACCACTCCAACAAAAAAACTCATCAAAATCCAAAAAAATCGAAGTTGGTTTAAAATTACTTTATTACAATTTGACTAAAAATTTATATCAAATCCAAAAAAATAGGTGTTAATTTCATCTAAATTTACTGAAATTTAACTCCTCCAACAACCAAAATCATCAAAATCCAAAAAAATCGAAGTTGGTTTCAAATTCCGTTAATACAATTTGACTAAAAATTTATATAAAATAAAAAAAAATAGAAGTAAATTTCATCTAAATTCACTCAAATTTAACTCCTCCAACAAAAAAACTCTTCAAAATCAAAAAAAATCGAAGTTGGTTTAAAATTACTTTATTTCAATTTGACTAAAAATTTATATAAAATCCAAAAAAATAGGTGTTAATTTCATCTAAATTTACTGACATTTAACTCCTCCACCAACCAAAATCATCAAAATCCAAAAAAATCGAAGTTGGTTTCAAATTCCGTTAATACAATTAGACTAAAAATTTATATAAAATCCAAAAAAATAAAATTAAATTTCATCTAAATTCACTCAAATTTAAATCGTCCATCAAAAAAACTTATCAAAATCCAAAAAAATCGAAGTTGGTTTCAAATTACTTTATTACAATTTGACTAAAAATTTATATAAAATTAAAAAAAATAGAAGTAAATTTCACCTAAATTCACTCAAATTTAACTCCACCAACAAAAAAACTCATCAAAATCCAAAAAAATTGAAGTTGGTTTCAAATTACTTTATTACAATTTGACTAAAAATTTATATAAAATTAAAAAAAATAGAAGTAAATTTCATCTAAATTCAATCAAATTTAACTCCTCCAACCAAAAAGCTCATCAAAATCCAAAAAAATCGAAGTTGGTTTCAAATTACTTTATTACAATTTGACTAAAAATTTATCTAAAATCCAAAAAAATAAAATTAAATTCCATCCAAATTCACTCAAATTTAACTCCTCCAACAAAAAAACTCATCAAAATCCTAAAAAATCGAAGATTGTTTCACATTACTTTATTACAATTGGACTAAAAATTTGTATAAAATCCAAAAAAATAAAAGTAAATTTCATCTAAATTCACTCAAATTTAACTCGTCCAACAACCAAAATCATCAAAATCCAAAAAAATCGAAGTTGGTTTCAAATTCCGTTAATACAATTTGACTAAAAATTTATATGAAATAAAAAAAAATAGAAGTAAATTTCATCTAAATTCACTCAAATTTAACCACTCCAACAAAAAAACTCATTAAAATCCAAAAAAATCGAAGTTGGTTTAAAATTACTTTATTACAATTTGACTAAAAATTTATATAAAATCCAAAAAAATAGGTGTTAATTTCATCTAAATTTACTGAAATTTAACTCCTCCAACAACCAAAATCATCAAAATCCAAAAAAATCGAAGTTGGTTTCAAATTCCGTTAATACAATTAGACTAAAAATTTATATAAAATAAAAATAAATAGAAGTAAATTTCATCTACATTCACTCAAATTTAACTCCTCCAACAAAAAAAACTCATTAAAATCCAAAAAATCGAAGTTGGTTTCAAATTACTTTATTACAATTTGACTAAAAATTTATATAAAATAAAAAAAATAAAAGTAAATTTCATGTAAATTCAATCAAATTTAACTCCTCCAACCAAACAACTCATCAAAATCCAAAAAAATCGAAGTTGGTTTCAAATTACTTTATTACAATTTGACTAAAAATTTATATAAAATCCAAAAAAATAGAAGTAAATTTCATCTAAATTCACTCAAATTTAACTCCACCAACAAAAAAACTCATCAAAATCCAAAAAAATCGAAGTTGGTTTCGAATTACTTTATTACAATTTGACTAAAAATGTATATAAATAAAAAAAAAATAGAAGTAAATTTCATCTAAATTCACTCAAATTTAACTCCTCCCCAACAACCAAAATCATCAAAATCCAAAAAATAGAAGTTGGTTTCAAATTACTTTATTACAATTTGACTAAAAATTTATATAAAATAAAAAAAAATAGAAGTAAATTTCATCTAAATTCACTCAAACTTAACCACTCCAACAAAAAAACTCATCAAAATCCAAAAAAATCGAAGTTGGTTTAAAATTACTTTATTACAATTTGACTAAAAATTTATATAAAATCCAAAAAAATAGGTGTTAATTTCATCTAAATTTACTGAAATTTAACTCCTCCAACAACCAAAATCATCAAAATCCAAAAAAATCGAAGTTGGTTTCAAATTCCGTTAATACAATTTGACTAAAAATTTATATGAAATAAAAAAAAAATAGAAGGAAATTTCATCTAAATTCACTCAAATTTAACCACTCCAACAAAAAAACTCATCAAAATCCAAAAAAATCGAAGTTGGTTTAAAATTACTTTATTACAATTTGACTAAAAATTTATATCAAATCCAAAAAAATAGGTGTTAATTTCATCTAAATTTACTGAAATTTAACTCCTCCAACAACCAAAATCATCAAAATCCAAAAAAATCGAAGTTGGTTTCAAATTCCGTTAATACAATTTGACTAAAAATTTATATAAAATAAAAAAAAATAGAAGTAAATTTCATCTAAATTCACTCAAATTTAACTCCTCCAACAAAAAAACTCTTCAAAATCCAAAAAATCGAAGTTGGTTTAAAATTACTTTATTTCAATTTAACTAAAAATTTATATAAAATCCAAAAAAATAGGTGTTAATTTCATCTAAATTTACTGACATTTAACTCCTCCACCAACCAAAATCATCAAAATCCAAAAAAATCGAAGTTGGTTTCAAATTCCGTTAATACAATTAGACTAAAAATTTATATAAAATCCAAAAAAATAAAATTAAATTTCATCTAAATTCACTCAAATTTAAATCGTCCATCAAAAAAACTTATCAAAATCCAAAAAAATCGAAGTTGGTTTCAAATTACTTTATTACAATTTGACTAAAAATTTATATAAAATTAAAAAAAATAGAAGTAAATTTCACCTAAATTCACTCAAATTTAACTCCACCAACAAAAAAACTCATCAAAATCCAAAAAAATTGAAGTTGGTTTCAAATTACTTTATTACAATTTGACTAAAAATTTATATAAAATTAAAAAAAATAGAAGTAAATTTCATCTAAATTCAATCAAATTTAACTCCTCCAACCAAAAAGCTCATCAAAATCCAAAAAAATCGAAGTTGGTTTCAAATTACTTTATTACAATTTGACTAAAAATTTATCTAAAATCCAAAAAAATAAAATTAAATTCCATCCAAATTCACTCAAATTTAACTCCTCCAACAAAAAAACTCATCAAAATCCTAAAAAATCGAAGATTGTTTCACATTACTTTATTACAATTGGACTAAAAATTTGTATAAAATCCAAAAAAATAAAAGTAAATTTCATCTAAATTCACTCAAATTTAACTCGTCCAACAACCAAAATCATCAAAATCCAAAAAAATCGAAGTTGGTTTCAAATTCCGTTAATACAATTTGACTAAAAATTTATATGAAATAAAAAAAAATAGAAGTAAATTTCATCTAAATTCACTCAAATTTAACCACTCCAACAAAAAAACTCATTAAAATCCAAAAAAATCGAAGTTGGTTTAAAATTACTTTATTACAATTTGACTAAAAATTTATATAAAATCCAAAAAAATAGGTGTTAATTTCATCTAAATTTACTGAAATTTAACTCCTCCAACAACCAAAATCATCAAAATCCAAAAAAATCGAAGTTGGTTTCAAATTCCGTTAATACAATTTGACTAAAAATTTATATGAAATAAAAAAAAAATAGAAGGAAATTTCATCTAAATTCACTCAAATTTAACCACTCCAACAAAAAAACTCATCAAAATCCAAAAAAATCGAAGTTGGTTTAAAATTACTTTATTACAATTTGACTAAAAATTTATATCAAATCCAAAAAAATAGGTGTTAATTTCATCTAAATTTACTGAAATTTAACTCCTCCAACAACCAAAATCATCAAAATCCAAAAAAATCGAAGTTGGTTTCAAATTCCGTTAATACAATTTGACTAAAAATTTATATAAAATAAAAAAAAATAGAAGTAAATTTCATCTAAATTCACTCAAATTTAACTCCTCCAACAAAAAAACTCTTCAAAATCCAAAAAAATCGAAGTTGGTTTAAAATTACTTTATTTCAATTTGACTAAAAATTTATATAAAATCCAAAAAAATAGGTGTTAATTTCATCTAAATTTACTGACATTTAACTCCTCCACCAACCAAAATCATCAAAATCCAAAAAAATCGAAGTTGGTTTCAAATTCCGTTAATACAATTAGACTAAAAATTTATATAAAATCCAAAAAAATAAAATTAAATTTCATCTAAATTCACTCAAATTTAAATCGTCCATCAAAAAAACTTATCAAAATCCAAAAAAATCGAAGTTGGTTTCAAATTACTTTATTACAATTTGACTAAAAATTTATATAAAATCCAATAAAATAAAATTAAATTCCATCTAAATTCACTCAAATTTAACTCCTCCAACAAAAAAACTAATCAAAATTAAAAAAATCGAAGATTGTTTCACATTACTTTATTACAATTGGACTAAAAATTTATATAAAATCCAAAAAAATAGAAGTAAATTTCATCTAAATTCACTCAAATTTAACTCCACCAACAAAAAAACTCATCAAAATCCAAAAAAATCGAAGTTGGTTTCGAATTACTTTATTACAATTTGACTAAAAATTTATATAAAATCAAAAAAAAAATACAAGTAAATTTCATCTAAATTCACTCGAATTTAACTCCTCCAACAAAAAAACTCATCAAAATACATAAAAATAGAAATTGGTTTCAAATTACTTTATTACAATTTGACTAAAAATTTATATAAAACAAAAAAAAATAGTAGTAAATTTCATCTAAATTCACTCAAATTTAACTCCTCCAACAAAAAAACTCATCAAAGTCCAAAAAAATCGAAGTTGGTTTCAAATTACTTTATTACAATTTGACTAAAAATTTATATAAATAAAAAAAAATAGAAGTAAATTTCATCTAAATTCACTCAAATTTAACTCCTCCAACAACCAAAATCATCAAAATCCAAAAAATCGAAGTTGGTTTCAAATTACTTTATTACAATTTGACTAAAAATTTATATAAAATCCAAAAAAATAGGTGTTAATTTCATCTAAATTTACTGAAATTTAACTCCTCCAACAACCAAAATCATCACAATCCAAAAAAATCGAAGTTGGTTTCAAATTCCGTTAATACAATTTGACTAAAAATTTATATGAAAAAAAAAAAAAATGGAAGGAAATTTCATCTAAATTCACTCAAATTTAACCACTCCAACAAAAAAACTCATCAAAATCCAAAAAAATCGAAGTTGGTTTAAAATTACTTTATTACAATTTGACTAAAAATTTATATCAAATCCAAAAAAATAGGTGTTAATTTCATCTAAATTTACTGAAATTTAACTCCTCCAACAACCAAAATCATCAAAATCCAAAAAAATCGAAGTTGGTTTCAAATTCCGTTAATACAATTTGACTAAAAATTTATATAAAATAAAAAAAAATAGAAGTAAATTTCATCTAAATTCACTCAAATTTAACTCCTCCAACAAAAAAACTCTTCAAAATCAAAAAAAAAAGAAGTTGGTTTAAAATTACTTTATTTCAATTTGACTAAAAATTTATATAAAATCCAAAAAAATAGGTGTTAATTTCATCTAAATTTACTGACATTTAACTCCTCCACCAACCAAAATCATCAAAATCCAAAAAAATCGAAGTTGGTTTCAAATTCCGTTAATACAATTAGACTAAAAATTTATATAAAATCCAAAAAAATAAAATTAAATTTCATCTAAATTCACTCAAATTTAAATCGTCCATCAAAAAAACTTATCAAAATCCAAAAAAATCGAAGTTGGTTTCAAATTACTTTATTACAATTTGACTAAAAATTTATATAAAATTAAAAAAAATAGAAGTAAATTTCACCTAAATTCACTCAAATTTAACTCCACCAACAAAAAAACTCATCAAAATCCAAAAAAATTGAAGTTGGTTTCAAATTACTTTATTACAATTTGACTAAAAATTTATATAAAATTAAAAAAAATAGAAGTAAATTTCATCTAAATTCAATCAAATTTAACTCCTCCAACCAAAAAGCTCATCAAAATCCAAAAAAATCGAAGTTGGTTTCAAATTACTTTATTACAATTTGACTAAAAATTTATCTAAAATCCAAAAAAATAAAATTAAATTCCATCCAAATTCACTCAAATTTAACTCCTCCAACAAAAAAACTCATCAAAATCCTAAAAAATCGAAGATTGTTTCACATTACTTTATTACAATTGGACTAAAAATTTGTATAAAATCCAAAAAAATAAAAGTAAATTTCATCTAAATTCACTCAAATTTAACTCGTCCAACAACCAAAATCATCAAAATCCAAAAAAATCGAAGTTGGTTTCAAATTCCGTTAATACAATTTGACTAAAAATTTATATGAAATAAAAAAAAATAGAAGTAAATTTCATCTAAATTCACTCAAATTTAACCACTCCAACAAAAAAACTCATTAAAATCCAAAAAAATCGAAGTTGGTTTAAAATTACTTTATTACAATTTGACTAAAAATTTATATAAAATCCAAAAAAATAGGTGTTAATTTCATCTAAATTTACTGAAATTTAACTCCTCCAACAACCAAAATCATCAAAATCCAAAAAAATCGAAGTTGGTTTCAAATTCCGTTAATACAATTAGACTAAAAATTTATATAAAATAAAAATAAATAGAAGTAAATTTCATCTACATTCACTCAAATTTAACTCCTCCAACAAAAAAAACTCATTAAAATCCAAAAAATCGAAGTTGGTTTCAAATTACTTTATTACAATTTGACTAAAAATTTATATAAAATAAAAAAAATAAAAGTAAATTTCATGTAAATTCAATCAAATTTAACTCCTCCAACCAAACAACTCATCAAAATCCAAAAAAATCGAAGTTGGTTTCAAATTACTTTATTACAATTTGACTAAAAATTTATATAAAATCCAAAAAAATAGAAGTAAATTTCATCTAAATTCACTCAAATTTAACTCCACCAACAAAAAAACTCATCAAAATCCAAAAAAATCGAAGTTGGTTTCGAATTACTTTATTACAATTTGACTAAAAATTTATATAAAATCAAAAAAAAAATACAAGTAAATTTCATCTAAATTCACTCGAATTTAACTCCTCCAACAAAAAAACTCATCAAAATACATAAAAATAGAAATTGGTTTCAAATTACTTTATTACAATTTGACTAAAAATTTATATAAAACAAAAAAAAATAGTAGTAAATTTCATCTAAATTCACTCAAATTTAACTCCTCCAACAAAAAAACTCATCAAAATCCAAAAAAATCGAAGTTGGTTTCAAATTACTTTATTACAATTTGACTAAAAATTTATATAAATAAAAAAAAAATAGAAGTAAATTTCATCTAAATTCACTCAAATTTAACTCCTCCAACCAAAATCATCAAAATCCAAAAAATAGAAGTTGGTTTCAAATTACTTTATTACAATTTGACTAAAAATTTATATAAAATAAAAAAAAATAGAAGTAAATTTCATCTAAATTCACTCAAACTTAACCACTCCAACAAAAAAACTCATCAAAATCCAAAAAAATCGAAGTTGGTTTAAAATTACTTTATTACAATTTGACTAAAAATTTATATAAAATCCAAAAAAATAGGTGTTAATTTCATCTAAATTTACTGAAATTTAACTCCTCCAACAACCAAAATCATCAAAATCCAAAAAAATCGAAGTTGGTTTCAAATTCCGTTAATACAATTTGACTAAAAATTTATATGAAATAAAAAAAAAATAGAAGGAAATTTCATCTAAATTCACTCAAATTTAACCACTCCAACAAAAAAACTCATCAAAATCCAAAAAAATCGAAGTTGGTTTAAAATTACTTTATTACAATTTGACTAAAAATTTATATCAAATCCAAAAAAATAGGTGTTAATTTCATCTAAATTTACTGAAATTTAACTCCTCCAACAACCAAAATCATCAAAATCCAAAAAAATCGAAGTTGGTTTCAAATTCCGTTAATACAATTTGACTAAAAATTTATATAAAATAAAAAAAAATAGAAGTAAATTTCATCTAAATTCACTCAAATTTAACTCCTCCAACAAAAAAACTCTTCAAAATCCAAAAAAATCGAAGTTGGTTTAAAATTACTTTATTTCAATTTGACTAAAAATTTATATAAAATCCAAAAAAATAGGTGTTAATTTCATCTAAATTTACTGACATTTAACTCCTCCACCAACCAAAATCATCAAAATCCAAAAAAATCGAAGTTGGTTTCAAATTCCGTTAATACAATTAGACTAAAAATTTATATATAATCCAAAAAAATAAAATTAAATTTCATCTAAATTCACTCAAATTTAAATCGTCCATCAAAAAAACTTATCAAAATCCAAAAAAATCGAAGTTGGTTTCAAATTACTTTATTACAATTTGACTAAAAATTTATATAAAATAAAAAAAATAAAAGTAAATTTCATGTAAATTCAATCAAATTTAACTCCTCCAACCAAACAACTCATCAAAATCCAAAAAAATCGAAGTTGGTTTCAAATTACTTTATTACAATTTGACTAAAAATTTATATAAAATCCAAAAAAATAGAAGTAAATTTCATCTAAATTCACTCAAATTTAACTCCACCAACAAAAAAACTCATCAAAATCCAAAAAAATCGAAGTTGGTTTCGAATTACTTTATTACAATTTGACTAAAAATTTATATAAAATCAAAAAAAAAATACAAGTAAATTTCATCTAAATTCACTCGAATTTAACTCCTCCAACAAAAAAACTCATCAAAATACATAAAAATAGAAATTGGTTTCAAATTACTTTATTACAATTTGACTAAAAATTTATATAAAACAAAAAAAAATAGTAGTAAATTTCATCTAAATTCACTCAAATTTAACTCCTCCAACAAAAAAACTCATCAAAATCCAAAAAAATCGAAGTTGGTTTCAAATTACTTTATTACAATTTGACTAAAAATTTATATAAATAAAAAAAAAATAGAAGTAAATTTCATCTAAATTCACTCAAATTTAACTCCTCCAACCAAAATCATCAAAATCCAAAAAATAGAAGTTGGTTTCAAATTACTTTATTACAATTTGACTAAAAATTTATATAAAATAAAAAAAAATAGAAGTAAATTTCATCTAAATTCACTCAAACTTAACCACTCCAACAAAAAAACTCATCAAAATCCAAAAAAATCGAAGTTGGTTTAAAATTACTTTATTACAATTTGACTAAAAATTTATATAAAATCCAAAAAAATAGGTGTTAATTTCATCTAAATTTACTGAAATTTAACTCCTCCAACAACCAAAATCATCAAAATCCAAAAAAATCGAAGTTGGTTTCAAATTCCGTTAATACAATTTGACTAAAAATTTATATGAAATAAAAAAAAAATAGAAGGAAATTTCATCTAAATTCACTCAAATTTAACCACTCCAACAAAAAAACTCATCAAAATCCAAAAAAATCGAAGTTGGTTTAAAATTACTTTATTACAATTTGACTAAAAATTTATATCAAATCCAAAAAAATAGGTGTTAATTTCATCTAAATTTACTGAAATTTAACTCCTCCAACAACCAAAATCATCAAAATCCAAAAAAATCGAAGTTGGTTTCAAATTCCGTTAATACAATTTGACTAAAAATTTATATAAAATAAAAAAAAATAGAAGTAAATTTCATCTAAATTCACTCAAATTTAACTCCTCCAACAAAAAAACTCTTCAAAATCCAAAAAAATCGAAGTTGGTTTAAAATTACTTTATTTCAATTTGACTAAAAATTTATATAAAATCCAAAAAAATAGGTGTTAATTTCATCTAAATTTACTGACATTTAACTCCTCCACCAACCAAAATCATCAAAATCCAAAAAAATCGAAGTTGGTTTCAAATTCCGTTAATACAATTAGACTAAAAATTTATATATAATCCAAAAAAATAAAATTAAATTTCATCTAAATTCACTCAAATTTAAATCGTCCATCAAAAAAACTTATCAAAATCCAAAAAAATCGAAGTTGGTTTCAAATTACTTTATTACAATTTGACTAAAAATTTATATAAAATCCAATAAAATAAAATTAAATTCCATCTAAATTCACTCAAATTTAACTCCTCCAACAAAAAAACTAATCAAAATTAAAAAAAATCGAAGATTGTTTCACATTACTTTATTACAATTGGACTAAAAATTTATATAAAATCCAAAAAAATAGAAGTAAATTTCATCTAAATTCACTCAAATTTAACTCCACCAACAAAAAAACTCATCAAAATCCAAAAAAATCGAAGTTGGTTTCGAATTACTTTATTACAATTTGACTAAAAATTTATATAAAATCAAAAAAAAAATACAAGTAAATTTCATCTAAATTCACTCGAATTTAACTCCTCCAACAAAAAAACTCATCAAAATACATAAAAATAGAAATTGGTTTCAAATTACTTTATTACAATTTGACTAAAAATTTATATAAAACAAAAAAAAATAGTAGTAAATTTCATCTAAATTCACTCAAATTTAACTCCTCCAACAAAAAAACTCATCAAAATCCAAAAAAATCGAAGTTGGTTTCAAATTACTTTATTACAATTTGACTAAAAATTTATATAAATAAAAAAAAATAGAAGTAAATTTCATCTAAATTCACTCAAATTTAACTCCTCCAACAACCAAAATCATCAAAATCCAAAAAATCGAAGTTGGTTTCAAATTACTTTATTACAATTTGACTAAAAATTTATATAAAATCCAAAAAAATAGGTGTTAATTTCATCTAAATTTACTGAAATTTAACTCCTCCAACAACCAAAATCATCACAATCCAAAAAAATCGAAGTTGGTTTCAAATTCCGTTAATACATTTTGACTAAAAATTTATATGAAAAAAAAAAAATAGAAGGAAATTTCATCTAAATTCACTCAAATTTAACCACTCCAACAAAAAAACTCATCAAAATCCAAAAAAATCGAAGTTGGTTTAAAATTACTTTATTACAATTTGACTAAAAATTTATATCAAATCCAAAAAAATAGGTGTTAATTTCATCTAAATTTACTGAAATTTAACTCCTCCAACAACCAAAATCATCAAAATCCAAAAAAATCGAAGTTGGTTTCAAATTCCGTTAATACAATTTGACTAAAAATTTATATAAAATAAAAAAAAATAGAAGTAAATTTCATCTAAATTCACTCAAATTTAACTCCTCCAACAAAAAAACTCTTCAAAATCAAAAAAAATCGAAGTTGGTTTAAAATTACTTTATTTCAATTTGACTAAAAATTTATATAAAATCCAAAAAAATAGGTGTTAATTTCATCTAAATTTACTGACATTTAACTCCTCCACCAACCAAAATCATCAAAATCCAAAAAAATCGAAGTTGGTTTCAAATTCCGTTAATACAATTAGACTAAAAATTTATATAAAATCCAAAAAAATAAAATTAAATTTCATCTAAATTCACTCAAATTTAAATCGTCCATCAAAAAAACTTATCAAAATCCAAAAAAATCGAAGTTGGTTTCAAATTACTTTATTACAATTTGACTAAAAATTTATATAAAATTAAAAAAAATAGAAGTAAATTTCACCTAAATTCACTCAAATTTAACTCCACCAACAAAAAAACTCATCAAAATCCAAAAAAATTGAAGTTGGTTTCAAATTACTTTATTACAATTTGACTAAAAATTTATATAAAATTAAAAAAAATAGAAGTAAATTTCATCTAAATTCAATCAAATTTAACTCCTCCAACCAAAAAGCTCATCAAAATCCAAAAAAATCGAAGTTGGTTTCAAATTACTTTATTACAATTTGACTAAAAATTTATCTAAAATCCAAAAAAATAAAATTAAATTCCATCCAAATTCACTCAAATTTAACTCCTCCAACAAAAAAACTCATCAAAATCCTAAAAAATCGAAGATTGTTTCACATTACTTTATTACAATTGGACTAAAAATTTGTATAAAATCCAAAAAAATAAAAGTAAATTTCATCTAAATTCACTCAAATTTAACTCGTCCAACAACCAAAATCATCAAAATCCAAAAAAATCGAAGTTGGTTTCAAATTCCGTTAATACAATTTGACTAAAAATTTATATGAAATAAAAAAAAATAGAAGTAAATTTCATCTAAATTCACTCAAATTTAACCACTCCAACAAAAAAACTCATTAAAATCCAAAAAAATCGAAGTTGGTTTAAAATTACTTTATTACAATTTGACTAAAAATTTATATAAAATCCAAAAAAATAGGTGTTAATTTCATCTAAATTTACTGAAATTTAACTCCTCCAACAACCAAAATCATCAAAATCCAAAAAAATCGAAGTTGGTTTCAAATTCCGTTAATACAATTAGACTAAAAATTTATATAAAATAAAAATAAATAGAAGTAAATTTCATCTACATTCACTCAAATTTAACTCCTCCAACAAAAAAAACTCATTAAAATCCAAAAAATCGAAGTTGGTTTCAAATTACTTTATTACAATTTGACTAAAAATTTATATAAAATAAAAAAAATAAAAGTAAATTTCATGTAAATTCAATCAAATTTAACTCCTCCAACCAAACAACTCATCAAAATCCAAAAAAATCGAAGTTGGTTTCAAATTACTTTATTACAATTTGACTAAAAATTTATATAAAATCCAAAAAAATAGAAGTAAATTTCATCTAAATTCACTCAAATTTAACTCCACCAACAAAAAAACTCATCAAAATCCAAAAAAATCGAAGTTGGTTTCGAATTACTTTATTACAATTTGACTAAAAATTTATATAAAATCAAAAAAAAAATACAAGTAAATTTCATCTAAATTCACTCGAATTTAACTCCTCCAACAAAAAAACTCATTAAAATACATAAAAATAGAAATTGGTTTCAAATTACTTTATTACAATTTGACTAAAAATTTATATAAAACAAAAAAAAATAGTAGTAAATTTCATCTAAATTCACTCAAATTTAACTCCTCCAACAAAAAAACTCATCAAAATCCAAAAAAATCGAAGTTGGTTTCAAATTACTTTATTACAATTTGACTAAAAATGTATATAAATAAAAAAAAAATAGAAGTAAATTTCATCTAAATTCACTCAAATTTAACTCCTCCAACAACCAAAATCATCAAAATCCAAAAAATCGAAGTTGGTTTCAAATTACTTTATTACAATTTGACTAAAAATTTATATAAAATAAAAAAAAATAGAAGTAAATTTCATCTAAATTCACTCAAACTTAACCACTCCAACAAAAAAACTCATCAAAATCCAAAAAAATCGAAGTTGGTTTAAAATTACTTTATTACAATTTGACTAAAAATTTATATAAAATCCAAAAAAATAGGTGTTAATTTCATCTAAATTTACTGAAATTTAACTCCTCCAACAACCAAAATCATCAAAATCCAAAAAAATCGAAGTTGGTTTCAAATTCCGTTAATACAATTTGACTAAAAATTTATATGAAATAAAAAAAAAATAGAAGGAAATTTCATCTAAATTCACTCAAATTTAACCACTCCAACAAAAAAACTCATCAAAATCCAAAAAAATCGAAGTTGGTTTAAAATTACTTTATTACAATTTGACTAAAAATTTATATAAAATCCAAAAAAATAGGTGTTAATTTCATCTAAATTTACTGAAATTTAACTCCTCCAACAACCAAAATCATCAAAATCCAAAAAAATCGAAGTTGGTTTCAAATTCCGTTAATACAATTTGACTAAAAATTTATATGAAATAAAAAAAAAATAGAAGGAAATTTCATCTAAATTCACTCAAATTTAACCACTCCAACAAAAAAACTCATCAAAATCCAAAAAAATCGAAGTTGGTTTAAAATTACTTTATTACAATTTGACTAAAAATTTATATCAAATCCAAAAAAATAGGTGTTAATTTCATCTAAATTTACTGAAATTTAACTCCTCCAACAACCAAAATCATCAAAATCCAAAAAAATCGAAGTTGGTTTCAAATTCCGTTAATACAATTTGACTAAAAATTTATATAAAATAAAAAAAAATAGAAGTAAATTTCATCTAAATTCACTCAAATTTAACTCCTCCAACAAAAAAACTCTTCAAAATCCAAAAAAATCGAAGTTGGTTTAAAATTACTTTATTTCAATTTGACTAAAAATTTATATAAAATCCAAAAAAATAGGTGTTAATTTCATCTAAATTTACTGAAATTTAACTCCTCCAACAACCAAAATCATCAAAATCCAAAAAAATCGAAGTTGGTTTCAAATTCCGTTAATACAATTTGACTAAAAATTTATATATAATCCAAAAAAATAAAATTAAATTTCATCTAAATTCACTCAAATTTAAATCGTCCATCAAAAAAACTTATCAAAATCCAAAAAAATCGAAGTTGGTTTCAAATTACTTTATTACAATTTGACTAAAAATTTATATAAAATCCAATAAAATAAAATTAAATTCCATCTAAATTCACTCAAATTTAACTCCTCCAACAAAAAAACTAATCAAAATTAAAAAAAATCGAAGATTGTTTCACATTACTTTATTACAATTGGACTAAAAATTTATATAAAATCCAAAAAAATAGAAGTAAATTTCATCTAAATTCACTCAAATTTAACTCCACCAACAAAAAAACTCATCAAAATCCAAAAAAATCGAAGTTGGTTTCGAATTACTTTATTACAATTTGACTAAAAATTTATATAAAATCAAAAAAAAAATACAAGTAAATTTCATCTAAATTCACTCGAATTTAACTCCTCCAACAAAAAAACTCATCAAAATACATAAAAATAGAAATTGGTTTCAAATTACTTTATTACAATTTGACTAAAAATTTATATAAAACAAAAAAAAATAGTAGTAAATTTCATCTAAATTCACTCAAATTTAACTCCTCCAACAAAAAAACTCATCAAAATCCAAAAAAATCGAAGTTGGTTTCAAATTACTTTATTACAATTTGACTAAAAATTTATATAAATAAAAAAAAAATAGAAGTAAATTTCATCTAAATTCACTCAAATTTAACTCCTCCAACAACCAAAATCATCAAAATCCAAAAAATCGAAGTTGGTTTCAAATTACTTTATTACAATTTGACTAAAAATTTATATAAAATCCAAAAAAATAGGTGTTAATTTCATCTAAATTTACTGAAATTTAACTCCTCCAACAACCAAAATCATCACAATCCAAAAAAATCGAAGTTGGTTTCAAATTCCGTTAATACATTTTGACTAAAAATTTATATGAAAAAAAAAAAAATAGAAGGAAATTTCATCTAAATTCACTCAAATTTAACCACTCCAACAAAAAAACTCATCAAAATCCAAAAAAATCGAAGTTGGTTTAAAATTACTTTATTACAATTTGACTAAAAATTTATATCAAATCCAAAAAAAATAGGTGTTAATTTCATCTAAATTTACTGAAATTTAACTCCTCCAACAACCAAAATCATCAAAATCCAAAAAAATCGAAGTTGGTTTCAAATTCCGTTAATACAATTTGACTAAAAATTTATATAAAATAAAAAAAAATAGAAGTAAATTTCATCTAAATTCACTCAAATTTAACTCCTCCAACAAAAAAACTCTTCAAAATCAAAAAAAATCGAAGTTGGTTTAAAATTACTTTATTTCAATTTGACTAAAAATTTATATAAAATCCAAAAAAATAGGTGTTAATTTCATCTAAATTTACTGACATTTAACTCCTCCACCAACCAAAATCATCAAAATCCAAAAAAATCGAAGTTGGTTTCAAATTCCGTTAATACAATTAGACTAAAAATTTATATAAAATCCAAAAAAATAAAATTAAATTTCATCTAAATTCACTCAAATTTAAATCGTCCATCAAAAAAACTTATCAAAATCCAAAAAAATCGAAGTTGGTTTCAAATTACTTTATTACAATTTGACTAAAAATTTATATAAAATTAAAAAAAATAGAAGTAAATTTCACCTAAATTCACTCAAATTTAACTCCACCAACAAAAAAACTCATCAAAATCCAAAAAAATTGAAGTTGGTTTCAAATTACTTTATTACAATTTGACTAAAAATTTATATAAAATTAAAAAAAATAGAAGTAAATTTCATCTAAATTCAATCAAATGTAACTCCTCCAACCAAAAAGCTCATCAAAATCCAAAAAAATCGAAGTTGGTTTCAAATTACTTTATTACAATTTGACTAAAAATTTATCTAAAATCCAAAAAAATAAAATTAAATTCCATCCAAATTCACTCAAATTTAACTCCTCCAACAAAAAAACTCATCAAAATCCTAAAAAATCGAAGATTGTTTCACATTACTTTATTACAATTGGACTAAAAATTTGTATAAAATCCAAAAAAATAAAAGTAAATTTCATCTAAATTCACTCAAATTTAACTCGTCCAACAACCAAAATCATCAAAATCCAAAAAAATCGAAGTTGGTTTCAAATTCCGTTAATACAATTTGACTAAAAATTTATATGAAATAAAAAAAAATAGAAGTAAATTTCATCTAAATTCACTCAAATTTAACCACTCCAACAAAAAAACTCATTAAAATCCAAAAAAATCGAAGTTGGTTTAAAATTACTTTATTACAATTTGACTAAAAATTTATATAAAATCCAAAAAAATAGGTGTTAATTTCATCTAAATTTACTGAAATTTAACTCCTCCAACAACCAAAATCATCAAAATCCAAAAAAATCGAAGTTGGTTTCAAATTCCGTTAATACAATTAGACTAAAAATTTATATAAAATAAAAATAAATAGAAGTAAATTTCATCTACATTCACTCAAATTTAACTCCTCCAACAAAAAAAACTCATTAAAATCCAAAAAATCGAAGTTGGTTTCAAATTACTTTATTACAATTTGACTAAAAATTTATATAAAATAAAAAAAATAAAAGTAAATTTCATGTAAATTCAATCAAATTTAACTCCTCCAACCAAACAACTCATCAAAATCCAAAAAAATCGAAGTTGGTTTCAAATTACTTTATTACAATTTGACTAAAAATTTATATAAAATCCAAAAAAATAGAAGTAAATTTCATCTAAATTCACTCAAATTTAACTCCACCAACAAAAAAACTCATCAAAATCCAAAAAAATCGAAGTTGGTTTCGAATTACTTTATTACAATTTGACTAAAAATTTATATAAAATCAAAAAAAAAATACAAGTAAATTTCATCTAAATTCACTCGAATTTAACTCCTCCAACAAAAAAACTCATTAAAATACATAAAAATAGAAATTGGTTTCAAATTACTTTATTACAATTTGACTAAAAATTTATATAAAACAAAAAAAAATAGTAGTAAATTTCATCTAAATTCACTCAAATTTAACTCCTCCAACAAAAAAACTCATCAAAATCCAAAAAAATCGAAGTTGGTTTCAAATTACTTTATTACAATTTGACTAAAAATGTATATAAATAAAAAAAAAATAGAAGTAAATTTCATCTAAATTCACTCAAATTTAACTCCTCCAACAACCAAAATCATCAAAATCCAAAAAATCGAAGTTGGTTTCAAATTACTTTATTACAATTTGACTAAAAATTTATATAAAATAAAAAAAAATAGAAGTAAATTTCATCTAAATTCACTCAAACTTAACCACTCCAACAAAAAAACTCATCAAAATCCAAAAAAATCGAAGTTGGTTTAAAATTACTTTATTACAATTTGACTAAAAATTTATATAAAATCCAAAAAAATAGGTGTTAATTTCATCTAAATTTACTGAAATTTAACTCCTCCAACAACCAAAATCATCAAAATCCAAAAAAATCGAAGTTGGTTTCAAATTCCGTTAATACAATTTGACTAAAAATTTATATGAAATAAAAAAAAAATAGAAGGAAATTTCATCTAAATTCACTCAAATTTAACCACTCCAACAAAAAAACTCATCAAAATCCAAAAAAATCGAAGTTGGTTTAAAATTACTTTATTACAATTTGACTAAAAATTTATATCAAATCCAAAAAAATAGGTGTTAATTTCATCTAAATTTACTGAAATTTAACTCCTCCAACAACCAAAATCATCAAAATCCAAAAAAATCGAAGTTGGTTTCAAATTCCGTTAATACAATTTGACTAAAAATTTATATAAAATAAAAAAAAATAGAAGTAAATTTCATCTAAATTCACTCAAATTTAACTCCTCCAACAAAAAAACTCTTCAAAATCCAAAAAAATCGAAGTTGGTTTCGAATTACTTTATTACAATTTGACTAAAAATTTATATAAAATCAAAAAAAAAATACAAGTAAATTTCATCTAAATTCACTCGAATTTAACTCCTCCAACAAAAAAACTCATCAAAATACATAAAAATAGAAATTGGTTTCAAATTACTTTATTACAATTTGACTAAAAATTTATATAAAACAAAAAAAAATAGTAGTAAATTTCATCTAAATTCACTCAAATTTAACTCCTCCAACAAAAAAACTCATCAAAATCCAAAAAAATCGAAGTTGGTTTCAAATTACTTTATTACAATTTGACTAAAAATTTATATAAATAAAAAAAAAATAGAAGTAAATTTCATCTAAATTCACTCAAATTTAACTCCTCCAACAACCAAAATCATCAAAATCCAAAAAATCGAAGTTGGTTTCAAATTACTTTATTACAATTTGACTAAAAATTTATATAAAATCCAAAAAAATAGGTGTTAATTTCATCTAAATTTACTGAAATTTAACTCCTCCAACAACCAAAATCATCACAATCCAAAAAAATCGAAGTTGGTTTCAAATTCCGTTAATACATTTTGACTAAAAATTTATATGAAAAAAAAAAAATAGAAGGAAATTTCATCTAAATTCACTCAAATTTAACCACTCCAACAAAAAAACTCATCAAAATCCAAAAAAATCGAAGTTGGTTTAAAATTACTTTATTACAATTTGACTAAAAATTTATATCAAATCCAAAAAAAATAGGTGTTAATTTCATCTAAATTTACTGAAATTTAACTCCTCCAACAACCAAAATCATCAAAATCCAAAAAAATCGAAGTTGGTTTCAAATTCCGTTAATACAATTTGACTAAAAATTTATATAAAATAAAAAAAAATAGAAGTAAATTTCATCTAAATTCACTCAAATTTAACTCCTCCAACAAAAAAACTCTTCAAAATCAAAAAAAATCGAAGTTGGTTTAAAATTACTTTATTTCAATTTGACTAAAAATTTATATAAAATCCAAAAAAATAGGTGTTAATTTCATCTAAATTTACTGACATTTAACTCCTCCACCAACCAAAATCATCAAAATCCAAAAAAATCGAAGTTGGTTTCAAATTCCGTTAATACAATTAGACTAAAAATTTATATAAAATCCAAAAAAATAAAATTAAATTTCATCTAAATTCACTCAAATTTAAATCGTCCATCAAAAAAACTTATCAAAATCCAAAAAAATCGAAGTTGGTTTCAAATTACTTTATTACAATTTGACTAAAAATTTATATAAAATTAAAAAAAATAGAAGTAAATTTCACCTAAATTCACTCAAATTTAACTCCACCAACAAAAAAACTCATCAAAATCCAAAAAAATTGAAGTTGGTTTCAAATTACTTTATTACAATTTGACTAAAAATTTATATAAAATTAAAAAAAATAGAAGTAAATTTCATCTAAATTCAATCAAATGTAACTCCTCCAACCAAAAAGCTCATCAAAATCCAAAAAAATCGAAGTTGGTTTCAAATTACTTTATTACAATTTGACTAAAAATTTATCTAAAATCCAAAAAAATAAAATTAAATTCCATCCAAATTCACTCAAATTTAACTCCTCCAACAAAAAAACTCATCAAAATCCTAAAAAATCGAAGATTGTTTCACATTACTTTATTACAATTGGACTAAAAATTTGTATAAAATCCAAAAAAATAAAAGTAAATTTCATCTAAATTCACTCAAATTTAACTCGTCCAACAACCAAAATCATCAAAATCCAAAAAAATCGAAGTTGGTTTCAAATTCCGTTAATACAATTTGACTAAAAATTTATATGAAATAAAAAAAAATAGAAGTAAATTTCATCTAAATTCACTCAAATTTAACCACTCCAACAAAAAAACTCATTAAAATCCAAAAAAATCGAAGTTGGTTTAAAATTACTTTATTACAATTTGACTAAAAATTTATATAAAATCCAAAAAAATAGGTGTTAATTTCATCTAAATTTACTGAAATTTAACTCCTCCAACAACCAAAATCATCAAAATCCAAAAAAATCGAAGTTGGTTTCAAATTCCGTTAATACAATTAGACTAAAAATTTATATAAAATAAAAATAAATAGAAGTAAATTTCATCTACATTCACTCAAATTTAACTCCTCCAACAAAAAAAACTCATTAAAATCCAAAAAATCGAAGTTGGTTTCAAATTACTTTATTACAATTTGACTAAAAATTTATATAAAATAAAAAAAATAAAAGTAAATTTCATGTAAATTCAATCAAATTTAACTCCTCCAACCAAACAACTCATCAAAATCCAAAAAAATCGAAGTTGGTTTCAAATTACTTTATTACAATTTGACTAAAAATTTATATAAAATCCAAAAAAATAGAAGTAAATTTCATCTAAATTCACTCAAATTTAACTCCACCAACAAAAAAACTCATCAAAATCCAAAAAAATCGAAGTTGGTTTCGAATTACTTTATTACAATTTGACTAAAAATTTATATAAAATCAAAAAAAAAATACAAGTAAATTTCATCTAAATTCACTCGAATTTAACTCCTCCAACAAAAAAACTCATTAAAATACATAAAAATAGAAATTGGTTTCAAATTACTTTATTACAATTTGACTAAAAATTTATATAAAACAAAAAAAAATAGTAGTAAATTTCATCTAAATTCACTCAAATTTAACTCCTCCAACAAAAAAACTCATCAAAATCCAAAAAAATCGAAGTTGGTTTCAAATTACTTTATTACAATTTGACTAAAAATGTATATAAATAAAAAAAAAATAGAAGTAAATTTCATCTAAATTCACTCAAATTTAACTCCTCCAACAACCAAAATCATCAAAATCCAAAAAATCGAAGTTGGTTTCAAATTACTTTATTACAATTTGACTAAAAATTTATATAAAATAAAAAAAAATAGAAGTAAATTTCATCTAAATTCACTCAAACTTAACCACTCCAACAAAAAAACTCATCAAAATCCAAAAAAATCGAAGTTGGTTTAAAATTACTTTATTACAATTTGACTAAAAATTTATATAAAATCCAAAAAAATAGGTGTTAATTTCATCTAAATTTACTGAAATTTAACTCCTCCAACAACCAAAATCATCAAAATCCAAAAAAATCGAAGTTGGTTTCAAATTCCGTTAATACAATTTGACTAAAAATTTATATGAAATAAAAAAAAAATAGAAGGAAATTTCATCTAAATTCACTCAAATTTAACCACTCCAACAAAAAAACTCATCAAAATCCAAAAAAATCGAAGTTGGTTTAAAATTACTTTATTACAATTTGACTAAAAATTTATATCAAATCCAAAAAAATAGGTGTTAATTTCATCTAAATTTACTGAAATTTAACTCCTCCAACAACCAAAATCATCAAAATCCAAAAAAATCGAAGTTGGTTTCAAATTCCGTTAATACAATTTGACTAAAAATTTATATAAAATAAAAAAAAATAGAAGTAAATTTCATCTAAATTCACTCAAATTTAACTCCTCCAACAAAAAAACTCTTCAAAATCCAAAAAAATCGAAGTTGGTTTAAAATTACTTTATTTCAATTTGACTAAAAATTTATATAAAATCCAAAAAAATAGGTGTTAATTTCATCTAAATTTACTGACATTTAACTCCTCCACCAACCAAAATCATCAAAATCCAAAAAAATCGAAGTTGGTTTCAAATTCCGTTAATACAATTAGACTAAAAATTTATATAAAATCCAAAAAAATAAAATTAAATTTCATCTAAATTCACTCAAATTTAAATCGTCCATCAAAAAAACTTATCAAAATCCAAAAAAATCGAAGTTGGTTTCAAATTACTTTATTACAATTTGACTAAAAATTTATATAAAATCCAATAAAATAAAATTAAATTCCATCTAAATTCACTCAAATTTAACTCCTCCAACAAAAAAACTAATCAAAATTAAAAAAAATCGAAGATTGTTTCACATTACTTTATTACAATTGGACTAAAAATTTATATAAAATCCAAAAAAATAGAAGTAAATTTCATCTAAATTCACTCAAATTTAACTCCACCAACAAAAAAACTCATCAAAATCCAAAAAAATCGAAGTTGGTTTCGAATTACTTTATTACAATTTGACTAAAAATTTATATAAAATCAAAAAAAAAATACAAGTAAATTTCATCTAAATTCACTCGAATTTAACTCCTCCAACAAAAAAACTCATCAAAATACATAAAAATAGAAATTGGTTTCAAATTACTTTATTACAATTTGACTAAAAATTTATATAAAACAAAAAAAAAATAGTAGTAAATTTCATCTAAATTCACTCAAATTTAACTCCTCCAACAAAAAAACTCATCAAAGTCCAAAAAAATCGAAGTTGGTTTCAAATTACTTTATTACAATTTGACTAAAAATTTATATAAATAAAAAAAAAATAGAAGTAAATTTCATCTAAATTCACTCAAATTTAACTCCTCCAACAACCAAAATCATCAAAATCCAAAAAATCGAAGTTGGTTTCAAATTACTTTATTACAATTTGACTAAAAATTTATATAAAATCCAAAAAAATAGGTGTTAATTTCATCTAAATTTACTGAAATTTAACTCCTCCAACAACCAAAATCATCACAATCCAAAAAAATCGAAGTTGGTTTCAAATTCCGTTAATACAATTTGACTAAAAATTTATATGAAAAAAAAAAAAATGGAAGGAAATTTCATCTAAATTCACTCAAATTTAACCACTCCAACAAAAAAACTCATCAAAATCCAAAAAAATCGAAGTTGGTTTAAAATTACTTTATTACAATTTGACTAAAAATTTATATCAAATCCAAAAAAATAGGTGTTAATTTCATCTAAATTTACTGAAATTTAACTCCTCCAACAACCAAAATCATCAAAATCCAAAAAAATCGAAGTTGGTTTCAAATTCCGTTAATACAATTTGACTAAAAATTTATATAAAATAAAAAAAAATAGAAGTAAATTTCATCTAAATTCACTCAAATTTAACTCCTCCAACAAAAAAACTCTTCAAAATCAAAAAAAAAAGAAGTTGGTTTAAAATTACTTTATTTCAATTTGACTAAAAATTTATATAAAATCCAAAAAAATAGGTGTTAATTTCATCTAAATTTACTGACATTTAACTCCTCCACCAACCAAAATCATCAAAATCCAAAAAAATCGAAGTTGGTTTCAAATTCCGTTAATACAATTAGACTAAAAATTTATATAAAATCCAAAAAAATAAAATTAAATTTCATCTAAATTCACTCAAATTTAAATCGTCCATCAAAAAAACTTATCAAAATCCAAAAAAATCGAAGTTGGTTTCAAATTACTTTATTACAATTTGACTAAAAATTTATATAAAATTAAAAAAAATAGAAGTAAATTTCACCTAAATTCACTCAAATTTAACTCCACCAACAAAAAAACTCATCAAAATCCAAAAAAATTGAAGTTGGTTTCAAATTACTTTATTACAATTTGACTAAAAATTTATATAAAATTAAAAAAAATAGAAGTAAATTTCATCTAAATTCAATCAAATTTAACTCCTCCAACCAAAAAGCTCATCAAAATCCAAAAAAATCGAAGTTGGTTTCAAATTACTTTATTACAATTTGACTAAAAATTTATCTAAAATCCAAAAAAATAAAATTAAATTCCATCCAAATTCACTCAAATTTAACTCCTCCAACAAAAAAACTCATCAAAATCCTAAAAAATCGAAGATTGTTTCACATTACTTTATTACAATTGGACTAAAAATTTGTATAAAATCCAAAAAAATAAAAGTAAATTTCATCTAAATTCACTCAAATTTAACTCGTCCAACAACCAAAATCATCAAAATCCAAAAAAATCGAAGTTGGTTTCAAATTCCGTTAATACAATTTGACTAAAAATTTATATGAAATAAAAAAAAATAGAAGTAAATTTCATCTAAATTCACTCAAATTTAACCACTCCAACAAAAAAACTCATTAAAATCCAAAAAAATCGAAGTTGGTTTAAAATTACTTTATTACAATTTGACTAAAAATTTATATAAAATCCAAAAAAATAGGTGTTAATTTCATCTAAATTTACTGAAATTTAACTCCTCCAACAACCAAAATCATCAAAATCCAAAAAAATCGAAGTTGGTTTCAAATTCCGTTAATACAATTAGACTAAAAATTTATATAAAATAAAAATAAATAGAAGTAAATTTCATCTACATTCACTCAAATTTAACTCCTCCAACAAAAAAAACTCATTAAAATCCAAAAAATCGAAGTTGGTTTCAAATTACTTTATTACAATTTGACTAAAAATTTATATAAAATAAAAAAAATAAAAGTAAATTTCATGTAAATTCAATCAAATTTAACTCCTCCAACCAAACAACTCATCAAAATCCAAAAAAATCGAAGTTGGTTTCAAATTACTTTATTACAATTTGACTAAAAATTTATATAAAATCCAAAAAAATAGAAGTAAATTTCATCTAAATTCACTCAAATTTAACTCCACCAACAAAAAAACTCATCAAAATCCAAAAAAATCGAAGTTGGTTTCGAATTACTTTATTACAATTTGACTAAAAATTTATATAAAATCAAAAAAAAAATACAAGTAAATTTCATCTAAATTCACTCGAATTTAACTCCTCCAACAAAAAAACTCATCAAAATACATAAAAATAGAAATTGGTTTCAAATTACTTTATTACAATTTGACTAAAAATTTATATAAAACAAAAAAAAATAGTAGTAAATTTCATCTAAATTCACTCAAATTTAACTCCTCCAACAAAAAAACTCATCAAAATCCAAAAAAATCGAAGTTGGTTTCAAATTACTTTATTACAATTTGACTAAAAATTTATATAAATAAAAAAAAAATAGAAGTAAATTTCATCTAAATTCACTCAAATTTAACTCCTCCAACAACCAAAATCATCAAAATCCAAAAAATAGAAGTTGGTTTCAAATTACTTTATTACAATTTGACTAAAAATTTATATAAAATAAAAAAAAATAGAAGTAAATTTCATCTAAATTCACTCAAACTTAACCACTCCAACAAAAAAACTCATCAAAATCCAAAAAAATCGAAGTTGGTTTAAAATTACTTTATTACAATTTGACTAAAAATTTATATAAAATCCAAAAAAATAGGTGTTAATTTCATCTAAATTTACTGAAATTTAACTCCTCCAACAACCAAAATCATCAAAATCCAAAAAAATCGAAGTTGGTTTCAAATTCCGTTAATACAATTTGACTAAAAATTTATATGAAATAAAAAAAAAATAGAAGGAAATTTCATCTAAATTCACTCAAATTTAACCACTCCAACAAAAAAACTCATCAAAATCCAAAAAAATCGAAGTTGGTTTAAAATTACTTTATTACAATTTGACTAAAAATTTATATCAAATCCAAAAAAATAGGTGTTAATTTCATCTAAATTTACTGAAATTTAACTCCTCCAACAACCAAAATCATCAAAATCCAAAAAAATCGAAGTTGGTTTCAAATTCCGTTAATACAATTTGACTAAAAATTTATATAAAATAAAAAAAAATAGAAGTAAATTTCATCTAAATTCACTCAAATTTAACTCCTCCAACAAAAAAACTCTTCAAAATCCAAAAAAATCGAAGTTGGTTTAAAATTACTTTATTTCAATTTGACTAAAAATTTATATAAAATCCAAAAAAATAGGTGTTAATTTCATCTAAATTTACTGACATTTAACTCCTCCACCAACCAAAATCATCAAAATCCAAAAAAATCGAAGTTGGTTTCAAATTCCGTTAATACAATTAGACTAAAAATTTATATATAATCCAAAAAAATAAAATTAAATTTCATCTAAATTCACTCAAATTTAAATCGTCCATCAAAAAAACTTATCAAAATCCAAAAAAATCGAAGTTGGTTTCAAATTACTTTATTACAATTTGACTAAAAATTTATATAAAATCCAATAAAATAAAATTAAATTCCATCTAAATTCACTCAAATTTAACTCCTCCAACAAAAAAACTAATCAAAATTAAAAAAAATCGAAGATTGTTTCACATTACTTTATTACAATTGGACTAAAAATTTATATAAAATCCAAAAAAATAGAAGTAAATTTCATCTAAATTCACTCAAATTTAACTCCACCAACAAAAAAACTCATCAAAATCCAAAAAAATCGAAGTTGGTTTCGAATTACTTTATTACAATTTGACTAAAAATTTATATAAAATCAAAAAAAAAATACAAGTAAATTTCATCTAAATTCACTCGAATTTAACTCCTCCAACAAAAAAACTCATCAAAATACATAAAAATAGAAATTGGTTTCAAATTACTTTATTACAATTTGACTAAAAATTTATATAAAACAAAAAAAAATAGTAGTAAATTTCATCTAAATTCACTCAAATTTAACTCCTCCAACAAAAAAACTCATCAAAATCCAAAAAAATCGAAGTTGGTTTCAAATTACTTTATTACAATTTGACTAAAAATTTATATAAATAAAAAAAAAATAGAAGTAAATTTCATCTAAATTCACTCAAATTTAACTCCTCCAACAACCAAAATCATCAAAATCCAAAAAATCGAAGTTGGTTTCAAATTACTTTATTACAATTTGACTAAAAATTTATATAAAATCCAAAAAAATAGGTGTTAATTTCATCTAAATTTACTGAAATTTAACTCCTCCAACAACCAAAATCATCACAATCCAAAAAAATCGAAGTTGGTTTCAAATTCCGTTAATACATTTTGACTAAAAATTTATATGAAAAAAAAAAAAATAGAAGGAAATTTCATCTAAATTCACTCAAATTTAACCACTCCAACAAAAAAACTCATCAAAATCCAAAAAAATCGAAGTTGGTTTAAAATTACTTTATTACAATTTGACTAAAAATTTATATCAAATCCAAAAAAATAGGTGTTAATTTCATCTAAATTTACTGAAATTTAACTCCTCCAACAACCAAAATCATCAAAATCCAAAAAAATCGAAGTTGGTTTCAAATTCCGTTAATACAATTTGACTAAAAATTTATATAAAATAAAAAAAAATAGAAGTAAATTTCATCTAAATTCACTCAAATTTAACTCCTCCAACAAAAAAACTCTTCAAAATCAAAAAAAATCGAAGTTGGTTTAAAATTACTTTATTTCAATTTGACTAAAAATTTATATAAAATCCAAAAAAATAGGTGTTAATTTCATCTAAATTTACTGACATTTAACTCCTCCACCAACCAAAATCATCAAAATCCAAAAAAATCGAAGTTGGTTTCAAATTCCGTTAATACAATTAGACTAAAAATTTATATAAAATCCAAAAAAATAAAATTAAATTTCATCTAAATTCACTCAAATTTAAATCGTCCATCAAAAAAACTTATCAAAATCCAAAAAAATCGAAGTTGGTTTCAAATTACTTTATTACAATTTGACTAAAAATTTATATAAAATTAAAAAAAATAGAAGTAAATTTCACCTAAATTCACTCAAATTTAACTCCACCAACAAAAAAACTCATCAAAATCCAAAAAAATTGAAGTTGGTTTCAAATTACTTTATTACAATTTGACTAAAAATTTATATAAAATTAAAAAAAATAGAAGTAAATTTCATCTAAATTCAATCAAATTTAACTCCTCCAACCAAAAAGCTCATCAAAATCCAAAAAAATCGAAGTTGGTTTCAAATTACTTTATTACAATTTGACTAAAAATTTATCTAAAATCCAAAAAAATAAAATTAAATTCCATCCAAATTCACTCAAATTTAACTCCTCCAACAAAAAAACTCATCAAAATCCTAAAAAATCGAAGATTGTTTCACATTACTTTATTACAATTGGACTAAAAATTTGTATAAAATCCAAAAAAATAAAAGTAAATTTCATCTAAATTCACTCAAATTTAACTCGTCCAACAACCAAAATCATCAAAATCCAAAAAAATCGAAGTTGGTTTCAAATTCCGTTAATACAATTTGACTAAAAATTTATATGAAATAAAAAAAAATAGAAGTAAATTTCATCTAAATTCACTCAAATTTAACCACTCCAACAAAAAAACTCATTAAAATCCAAAAAAATCGAAGTTGGTTTAAAATTACTTTATTACAATTTGACTAAAAATTTATATAAAATCCAAAAAAATAGGTGTTAATTTCATCTAAATTTACTGAAATTTAACTCCTCCAACAACCAAAATCATCAAAATCCAAAAAAATCGAAGTTGGTTTCAAATTCCGTTAATACAATTAGACTAAAAATTTATATAAAATAAAAATAAATAGAAGTAAATTTCATCTACATTCACTCAAATTTAACTCCTCCAACAAAAAAAACTCATTAAAATCCAAAAAATCGAAGTTGGTTTCAAATTACTTTATTACAATTTGACTAAAAATTTATATAAAATAAAAAAAATAAAAGTAAATTTCATGTAAATTCAATCAAATTTAACTCCTCCAACCAAACAACTCATCAAAATCCAAAAAAATCGAAGTTGGTTTCAAATTACTTTATTACAATTTGACTAAAAATTTATATAAAATCCAAAAAAATAGAAGTAAATTTCATCTAAATTCACTCAAATTTAACTCCACCAACAAAAAAACTCATCAAAATCCAAAAAAATCGAAGTTGGTTTCGAATTACTTTATTACAATTTGACTAAAAATTTATATAAAATCAAAAAAAAAATACAAGTAAATTTCATCTAAATTCACTCGAATTTAACTCCTCCAACAAAAAAACTCATTAAAATACATAAAAATAGAAATTGGTTTCAAATTACTTTATTACAATTTGACTAAAAATTTATATAAAACAAAAAAAAATAGTAGTAAATTTCATCTAAATTCACTCAAATTTAACTCCTCCAACAAAAAAACTCATCAAAATCCAAAAAAATCGAAGTTGGTTTCAAATTACTTTATTACAATTTGACTAAAAATGTATATAAATAAAAAAAAAATAGAAGTAAATTTCATCTAAATTCACTCAAATTTAACTCCTCCAACAACCAAAATCATCAAAATCCAAAAAATCGAAGTTGGTTTCAAATTACTTTATTACAATTTGACTAAAAATTTATATAAAATAAAAAAAAATAGAAGTAAATTTCATCTAAATTCACTCAAACTTAACCACTCCAACAAAAAAACTCATCAAAATCCAAAAAAATCGAAGTTGGTTTAAAATTACTTTATTACAATTTGACTAAAAATTTATATAAAATCCAAAAAAATAGGTGTTAATTTCATCTAAATTTACTGAAATTTAACTCCTCCAACAACCAAAATCATCAAAATCCAAAAAAATCGAAGTTGGTTTCAAATTCCGTTAATACAATTTGACTAAAAATTTATATGAAATAAAAAAAAAATAGAAGGAAATTTCATCTAAATTCACTCAAATTTAACCACTCCAACAAAAAAACTCATCAAAATCCAAAAAAATCGAAGTTGGTTTAAAATTACTTTATTACAATTTGACTAAAAATTTATATAAAATCCAAAAAAATAGGTGTTAATTTCATCTAAATTTACTGAAATTTAACTCCTCCAACAACCAAAATCATCAAAATCCAAAAAAATCGAAGTTGGTTTCAAATTCCGTTAATACAATTTGACTAAAAATTTATATGAAATAAAAAAAAAATAGAAGGAAATTTCATCTAAATTCACTCAAATTTAACCACTCCAACAAAAAAACTCATCAAAATCCAAAAAAATCGAAGTTGGTTTAAAATTACTTTATTTCAATTTGACTAAAAATTTATATAAAATCCAAAAAAATAGGTGTTAATTTCATCTAAATTTACTGAAATTTAACTCCTCCAACAACCAAAATCATCAAAATCCAAAAAAATCGAAGTTGGTTTCAAATTCCGTTAATACAATTTGACTAAAAATTTATATATAATCCAAAAAAATAAAATTAAATTTCATCTAAATTCACTCAAATTTAAATCGTCCATCAAAAAAACTTATCAAAATCCAAAAAAATCGAAGTTGGTTTCAAATTACTTTATTACAATTTGACTAAAAATTTATATAAAATCCAATAAAATAAAATTAAATTCCATCTAAATTCACTCAAATTTAACTCCTCCAACAAAAAAACTAATCAAAATTAAAAAAAATCGAAGATTGTTTCACATTACTTTATTACAATTGGACTAAAAATTTATATAAAATCCAAAAAAATAGAAGTAAATTTCATCTAAATTCACTCAAATTTAACTCCACCAACAAAAAAACTCATCAAAATCCAAAAAAATCGAAGTTGGTTTCGAATTACTTTATTACAATTTGACTAAAAATTTATATAAAATCAAAAAAAAAATACAAGTAAATTTCATCTAAATTCACTCGAATTTAACTCCTCCAACAAAAAAACTCATCAAAATACATAAAAATAGAAATTGGTTTCAAATTACTTTATTACAATTTGACTAAAAATTTATATAAAACAAAAAAAAATAGTAGTAAATTTCATCTAAATTCACTCAAATTTAACTCCTCCAACAAAAAAACTCATCAAAATCCAAAAAAATCGAAGTTGGTTTCAAATTACTTTATTACAATTTGACTAAAAATTTATATAAATAAAAAAAAAATAGAAGTAAATTTCATCTAAATTCACTCAAATTTAACTCCTCCAACAACCAAAATCATCAAAATCCAAAAAATCGAAGTTGGTTTCAAATTACTTTATTACAATTTGACTAAAAATTTATATAAAATCCAAAAAAATAGGTGTTAATTTCATCTAAATTTACTGAAATTTAACTCCTCCAACAACCAAAATCATCACAATCCAAAAAAATCGAAGTTGGTTTCAAATTCCGTTAATACATTTTGACTAAAAATTTATATGAAAAAAAAAAAAATAGAAGGAAATTTCATCTAAATTCACTCAAATTTAACCACTCCAACAAAAAAACTCATCAAAATCCAAAAAAATCGAAGTTGGTTTAAAATTACTTTATTACAATTTGACTAAAAATTTATATCAAATCCAAAAAAATAGGTGTTAATTTCATCTAAATTTACTGAAATTTAACTCCTCCAACAACCAAAATCATCAAAATCCAAAAAAATCGAAGTTGGTTTCAAATTCCGTTAATACAATTTGACTAAAAATTTATATAAAATAAAAAAAAATAGAAGTAAATTTCATCTAAATTCACTCAAATTTAACTCCTCCAACAAAAAAACTCTTCAAAATCAAAAAAAATCGAAGTTGGTTTAAAATTACTTTATTTCAATTTGACTAAAAATTTATATAAAATCCAAAAAAATAGGTGTTAATTTCATCTAAATTTACTGACATTTAACTCCTCCACCAACCAAAATCATCAAAATCCAAAAAAATCGAAGTTGGTTTCAAATTCCGTTAATACAATTAGACTAAAAATTTATATAAAATCCAAAAAAATAAAATTAAATTTCATCTAAATTCACTCAAATTTAAATCGTCCATCAAAAAAACTTATCAAAATCCAAAAAAATCGAAGTTGGTTTCAAATTACTTTATTACAATTTGACTAAAAATTTATATAAAATTAAAAAAAATAGAAGTAAATTTCACCTAAATTCACTCAAATTTAACTCCACCAACAAAAAAACTCATCAAAATCCAAAAAAATTGAAGTTGGTTTCAAATTACTTTATTACAATTTGACTAAAAATTTATATAAAATTAAAAAAAATAGAAGTAAATTTCATCTAAATTCAATCAAATTTAACTCCTCCAACCAAAAAGCTCATCAAAATCCAAAAAAATCGAAGTTGGTTTCAAATTACTTTATTACAATTTGACTAAAAATTTATCTAAAATCCAAAAAAATAAAATTAAATTCCATCCAAATTCACTCAAATTTAACTCCTCCAACAAAAAAACTCATCAAAATCCTAAAAAATCGAAGATTGTTTCACATTACTTTATTACAATTGGACTAAAAATTTGTATAAAATCCAAAAAAATAAAAGTAAATTTCATCTAAATTCACTCAAATTTAACTCGTCCAACAACCAAAATCATCAAAATCCAAAAAAATCGAAGTTGGTTTCAAATTCCGTTAATACAATTTGACTAAAAATTTATATGAAATAAAAAAAAATAGAAGTAAATTTCATCTAAATTCACTCAAATTTAACCACTCCAACAAAAAAACTCATTAAAATCCAAAAAAATCGAAGTTGGTTTAAAATTACTTTATTACAATTTGACTAAAAATTTATATAAAATCCAAAAAAATAGGTGTTAATTTCATCTAAATTTACTGAAATTTAACTCCTCCAACAACCAAAATCATCAAAATCCAAAAAAATCGAAGTTGGTTTCAAATTCCGTTAATACAATTAGACTAAAAATTTATATAAAATAAAAATAAATAGAAGTAAATTTCATCTACATTCACTCAAATTTAACTCCTCCAACAAAAAAAACTCATTAAAATCCAAAAAATCGAAGTTGGTTTCAAATTACTTTATTACAATTTGACTAAAAATTTATATAAAATAAAAAAAATAAAAGTAAATTTCATGTAAATTCAATCAAATTTAACTCCTCCAACCAAACAACTCATCAAAATCCAAAAAAATCGAAGTTGGTTTCAAATTACTTTATTACAATTTGACTAAAAATTTATATAAAATCCAAAAAAATAGAAGTAAATTTCATCTAAATTCACTCAAATTTAACTCCACCAACAAAAAAACTCATCAAAATCCAAAAAAATCGAAGTTGGTTTCGAATTACTTTATTACAATTTGACTAAAAATTTATATAAAATCAAAAAAAAAATACAAGTAAATTTCATCTAAATTCACTCGAATTTAACTCCTCCAACAAAAAAACTCATTAAAATACATAAAAATAGAAATTGGTTTCAAATTACTTTATTACAATTTGACTAAAAATTTATATAAAACAAAAAAAAATAGTAGTAAATTTCATCTAAATTCACTCAAATTTAACTCCTCCAACAAAAAAACTCATCAAAATCCAAAAAAATCGAAGTTGGTTTCAAATTACTTTATTACAATTTGACTAAAAATGTATATAAATAAAAAAAAAATAGAAGTAAATTTCATCTAAATTCACTCAAATTTAACTCCTCCAACAACCAAAATCATCAAAATCCAAAAAATCGAAGTTGGTTTCAAATTACTTTATTACAATTTGACTAAAAATTTATATAAAATAAAAAAAAATAGAAGTAAATTTCATCTAAATTCACTCAAACTTAACCACTCCAACAAAAAAACTCATCAAAATCCAAAAAAATCGAAGTTGGTTTAAAATTACTTTATTACAATTTGACTAAAAATTTATATAAAATCCAAAAAAATAGGTGTTAATTTCATCTAAATTTACTGAAATTTAACTCCTCCAACAACCAAAATCATCAAAATCCAAAAAAATCGAAGTTGGTTTCAAATTCCGTTAATACAATTTGACTAAAAATTTATATGAAATAAAAAAAAAATAGAAGGAAATTTCATCTAAATTCACTCAAATTTAACCACTCCAACAAAAAAACTCATCAAAATCCAAAAAAATCGAAGTTGGTTTAAAATTACTTTATTACAATTTGACTAAAAATTTATATCAAATCCAAAAAAATAGGTGTTAATTTCATCTAAATTTACTGAAATTTAACTCCTCCAACAACCAAAATCATCAAAATCCAAAAAAATCGAAGTTGGTTTCAAATTCCGTTAATACAATTTGACTAAAAATTTATATAAAATAAAAAAAAATAGAAGTAAATTTCATCTAAATTCACTCAAATTTAACTCCTCCAACAAAAAAACTCTTCAAAATCCAAAAAAATCGAAGTTGGTTTAAAATTACTTTATTTCAATTTGACTAAAAATTTATATAAAATCCAAAAAAATAGGTGTTAATTTCATCTAAATTTACTGACATTTAACTCCTCCACCAACCAAAATCATCAAAATCCAAAAAAATCGAAGTTGGTTTCAAATTCCGTTAATACAATTAGACTAAAAATTTATATAAAATCCAAAAAAATAAAATTAAATTTCATCTAAATTCACTCAAATTTAAATCGTCCATCAAAAAAACTTATCAAAATCCAAAAAAATCGAAGTTGGTTTCAAATTACTTTATTACAATTTGACTAAAAATTTATATAAAATTAAAAAAAATAGAAGTAAATTTCACCTAAATTCACTCAAATTTAACTCCACCAACAAAAAAACTCATCAAAATCCAAAAAAATTGAAGTTGGTTTCAAATTACTTTATTACAATTTGACTAAAAATTTATATAATACAAAAAAAATAGTAGTAAATTTCATCTAAATTCACTCAAATTTAACTCCTCCAACAAAAAAACTCATCAAAATCCAAAAAATTCGAAGTTGGTTTCAAATTACTTTATTACAATTTGACTAAAAATTTATATAAATAAAAAAAAAATAGAAGTAAATTTCATCTAAATTCACTCAAATTTAACTCCTCCAACAACCAAAATCATCAAAATCCAAAAAATCGAAGTTGGTTTCAAATTACTTTATTACAATTTGACTAAAAATTTATATAAAATAAAAAAAAATAGAAGTAAATTTCATCTAAATTCACTCAAACTTAACCACTCCAACAAAAAAACTCATCAAAATCCAAAAAAATCGAAGTTGGTTTAAAATTACTTTATTACAATTTGACTAAAAATTTATATAAAATCCAAAAAAATAGGTGTTAATTTCATCTAAATTTACTGAAATTTAACTCCTCCAACAACCAAAATCATCAAAATCCAAAAAAATCGAAGTTGGTTTCAAATTCCGTTAATACAATTAGACTAAAAATTTATATAAAATAAAAAAAAATAGAAGTAAATTTCATCTACATTCACTCAAATTTAACTCCTCCAACAAAAAAAACTCATTAAAATCCAAAAAATCGAAGTTGGTTTCAAATTACTTTATTACAATTTGACTAAAAATTTATATAAAATAAAAAAAATAAAAGTAAATTTCATGTAAATTCAATCAAATTTAACTCCTCCAACCAAACAACTCATCAAAATCCAAAAAAATCGAAGTTGGTTTCAAATTACTTTATTACAATTTGACTAAAAATTTATATAAAATCCAAAAAAATAGAAGTAAATTTCATCTAAATTCACTCAAATTTAACTCCACCAACAAAAAAACTCATCAAAATCCAAAAAAATCGAAGTTGGTTTCGAATTACTTTATTACAATTTGACTAAAAATTTATATAAAATCAAAAAAAAATACAAGTAAATTTCATCTAAATTCACTCGAATTTAACTCCTCCAACAAAAAAACTCATCAAAATACATAAAAATAGAAATTGGTTTCAAATTACTTTATTACAATTTGACTAAAAATTTATATAAAACAAAAAAAAATAGTAGTAAATTTCATCTAAATTCACTCAAATTTAACTCCTCCAACAAAAAAACTCATCAAAATCCAAAAAAATCGAAGTTGGTTTCAAATTACTTTATTACAATTTGACTAAAAATGTATATAAATAAAAAAAAAATAGAAGTAAATTTCATCTAAATTCACTCAAATTTAACTCCTCCAACAACCAAAATCATCAAAATCCAAAAAATCGAAGTTGGTTTAAAATTACTTTATTACAATTTGACTAAAAATTTATATAAAATCCAAAAAAATAGGTGTTAATTTCATCTAAATTTACTGAAATTTAACTCCTCCAACAACCAAAATCATCAAAATCCAAAAAAATCGAAGTTGGTTTCAAATTCCGTTAATACAATTTGACTAAAAATTTATATGAAATAAAAAAAAAATAGAAGGAAATTTCATCTAAATTCACTCAAATTTAACCACTCCAACAAAAAAACTCATCAAAATCCAAAAAAATCGAAGTTGGTTTAAAATTACTTTATTACAATTTGACTAAAAATTTATATCAAATCCAAAAAAATAGGTGTTAATTTCATCTAAATTTACTGAAATTTAACTCCTCCAACAACCAAAATCATCAAAATCCAAAAAAATCGAAGTTGGTTTCAAATTCCGTTAATACAATTTGACTAAAAATTTATATAAAATAAAAAAAAATAGAAGTAAATTTCATCTAAATTCACTCAAATTTAACTCCTCCAACAAAAAAACTCTTCAAAATCCAAAAAAATCGAAGTTGGTTTAAAATTACTTTATTTCAATTTGACTAAAAATTTATATAAAATCCAAAAAAATAGGTGTTAATTTCATCTAAATTTACTGACATTTAACTCCTCCACCAACCAAAATCATCAAAATCCAAAAAAATCGAAGTTGGTTTCAAATTCCGTTAATACAATTAGACTAAAAATTTATATAAAATCCAAAAAAATAAAATTAAATTTCATCTAAATTCACTCAAATTTAAATCGTCCATCAAAAAAACTTATCAAAATCCAAAAAAATCGAAGTTGGTTTCAAATTACTTTATTACAATTTGACTAAAAATTTATATAAAATTAAAAAAAATAGAAGTAAATTTCACCTAAATTCACTCAAATTTAACTCCACCAACAAAAAAACTCATCAAAATCCAAAAAAATTGAAGTTGGTTTCAAATTACTTTATTACAATTTGACTAAAAATTTATATAAAACAAAAAAAATAGTAGTAAATTTCATCTAAATTCACTCAAATTTAACTCCTCCAACAAAAAAACTCATCAAAATCCAAAAAAATCGAAGTTGGTTTCAAATTACTTTATTACAATTTGACTAAAAATTTATATAAATAAAAAAAAAATAGAAGTAAATTTCATCTAAATTCACTCAAATGTAACTCCTCCAACAACCAAAATCATCAAAATCCAAAAAATCGAAGTTGGTTTCAAATTACTTTATTACAATTTGACTAAAAATTTATATAAAATAAAAAAAAATAGAAGTAAATTTCATCTAAATTCACTCAAACTTAACCACTCCAACAAAAAAACTCATCAAAATCCAAAAAAATCGAAGTTGGTTTAAAATTACTTTATTGCAATTTGACTAAAAATTTATATCAAATCCAAAAAAATAGGTGTTAATTTCATCTAAATTTACTGAAATTTAACTCCTCCAACAACCAAAATCATCAAAATCCAAAAAAATCGAAGTTGGTTTCAAATTCCGTTAATACAATTTGACTAAAAATTTATATAAAAAAAAAAAAATAGAAGTAAATTTCATCTAAATTCACTCAAATTTAACTCCTCCAACAAAAAAACTCTTCAAAATCCAAAAAAATCGAAGTTGGTTTAAAATTACTTTATTTCAATTTGACTAAAAATTTATATAAAATCCAAAAAAATAAAATTAAATTCCATCTAAATTCACTCAAATTTAACTCCTCCAACAACCAAAATCATCAAAATCCAAAAAAATCGAAGTTGGTTTCAAATTCCGTTAATACAATTAGACTAAAAATTTATATAAAATCCAAAAAAATAGAAGTAAATTTCATCTAAATTCACTCAAATTTAACTCCACCAACAAAAAAACTCAAAATCCAAAAAAATCGAAGTTGGTTTCGAATTACTTTATTACAATTTGACTAAAAATTTATATAAACTCAAAAAAAAAATACAAGTAAATTTCATCTAAATTCACTCGAATTTAACTCCTCCAACAAAAAAACTCATCAAAATACATAAAAATAGAAATTGGTTTCAAATTACTTTATTACAATTTGACTAAAAATTTATATAAATCAAAAAAAAATAGAAGTAAATTTCATCTAAATTCACTCAAATTTAACTCCTCCAACAAAAAAACTCATCAAAATCCTAAAAAATCGAAGATTGTTTCACATTACTTTATTACAATTGGACTAAAAATTTGTATAAAATCCAAAAAAATAAAAGTAAATTTCATCTAAATTCACTCAAATTTAACTCGTCCAACAACCAAAATCATCAAAATCCAAAAAAATCGAAGTTGGTTTCAAATTCCGTTAATACAATTTGACTAAAAATTTATATGAAATAAAAAAAAATAGAAGTAAATTTCATCTAAATTCACTCAAATTTAACCACTCCAACAAAAAAACTCATTAAAATCCAAAAAAATCGAAGTTGGTTTAAAATTACTTTATTACAATTTGACTAAAAATTTATATAAAATAAAAAAAATAAAAGTAAATTTCATGTAAATTCAATCAAATTTAACTCCTCCAACCAAACAACTCATCAAAATCCAAAAAAATCGAAGTTGGTTTCAAATTACTTTATTACAATTTGACTAAAAATTTATATAAAATCCAAAAAAATAGAAGTAAATTTCATCTAAATTCACTCAAATTTAACTCCACCAACAAAAAAACTCATCAAAATCCAAAAAAATCAAAGTTGGTTTCGAATTACTTTATTACAATTTGACTAAAAATTTATATAAAATCAAAAAAAAAATACAAGTAAATTTCATCTAAATTCACTCGAATTTAACTCCTCCAACAAAAAAACTCATCAAAATACATAAAAATAGAAATTGGTTTCAAATTACTTTATTACAATTTGACTAAAAATTTATATAAAACAAAAAAAAATAGTAGTAAATTTCATCTAAATTCACTCAAATTTAACTCCTCCAACAAAAAAACTCATCAAAATCCAAAAAAATCGAAGTTGGTTTCAAATTACTTTATTACAATTTGACTAAAAATGTATATAAATAAAAAAAAAATAGAAGTAAATTTCATCTAAATTCACTCAAATTTAACTCCTCCAACAACCAAAATCGTCAAAATCCAAAAAATCGAAGTTGGTTTCAAATTACTTTATTACAATTTGACTAAAAATTTATATAAAATAAAAAAAAATAGAAGTAAATTTCACCTAAATTCACTCAAACTTAACCACTCCAACAAAAAAACTCATCAAAATCCAAAAAAATCGAAGTTGGTTTAAAATTACTTTATTACAATTTGACTAAAAATTTATATAAAATCCAAAAAAATAGGTGTTAATTTCATCTAAATTTACTGAAATTTAACTCCTCCAACAACCAAAATCATCAAAATCCAAAAAAATCGAAGTTGGTTTCAAATTCCGTTAATACAATTTGACTAAAAATTTATATGAAATAAAAAAAAAATAGAAGGAAATTTCATCTAAATTCACTCAAATTTAACCACTCCAACAAAAAAACTCATCAAAATCCAAAAAAATCGAAGTTGGTTTAAAATTACTTTATTACAATTTGACTAAAAATTTATATAAAATCCAAAAAAATAAAATTAAATTCCATCTAAATTCACTCAAATTTAACTCCTCCAACAACCAAAATCATCAAAATCCAAAAAAATCGAAGTTGGTTTCAAATTCCGTTAATACAATTAGACTAAAAATTTATATAAAATCCAAAAAAATAGAAGTAAATTTCATCTAAATTCACTCAAATTTAACTCCACCAACAAAAAAACTCAAAATCCAAAAAAATCGAAGTTGGTTTCGAATTACTTTATTACAATTTGACTAAAAATTTATATAAACTCAAAAAAAAAATACAAGTAAATTTCATCTAAATTCACTCGAATTTAACTCCTCCAACAAAAAAACTCATCAAAATACATAAAAATAGAAATTGGTTTCAAATTACTTTATTACAATTTGACTAAAAATTTATATAAATCAAAAAAAAATAGAAGTAAATTTCATCTAAATTCACTCAAATTTAACTCCTCCAACAAAAAAAACTCATCAAAATCCTAAAAAATCGAAGATTGTTTCACATTACTTTATTACAATTGGACTAAAAATTTGTATAAAATCCAAAAAAATAAAAGTAAATTTCATCTAAATTCACTCAAATTTAACTCGTCCAACAACCAAAATCATCAAAATCCAAAAAAATCGAAGTTGGTTTCAAATTCCGTTAATACAATTTGACTAAAAATTTATATGAAATAAAAAAAAATAGAAGTAAATTTCATCTAAATTCACTCAAATTTAACCACTCCAACAAAAAAACTCATTAAAATCCAAAAAAATCGAAGTTGGTTTAAAATTACTTTATTACAATTTGACTAAAAATTTATATAAAATCCAAAAAAATAGGTGTTAATTTCATCTAAATTTACTGAAATTTAACTCCTCCAACAACCAAAATCATCAAAATCCAAAAAAATCGAAGTTGGTTTCAAATTCCGTTAATACAATTAGACTAAAAATTTATATAAAATAAAAAAAAATAGAAGTAAATTTCATCTACATTCACTCAAATTTAACTCCTCCAACAAAAAAAACTCATTAAAATCCAAAAAATCGAAGTTGGTTTCAAATTACTTTATTACAATTTGACTAAAAATTTATATAAAATAAAAAAAATAAAAGTAAATTTCATGTAAATTCAATCAAATTTAACTCCTCCAACCAAACAACTCATCAAAATCCAAAAAAATCGAAGTTGGTTTCAAATTACTTTATTACAATTTGACTAAAAATTTATATAAAATCCAAAAAAATAGAAGTAAATTTCATCTAAATTCACTCAAATTTAACTCCACCAACAAAAAAACTCATCAAAATCCAAAAAAATCGAAGTTGGTTTCGAATTACTTTATTACAATTTGACTAAAAATTTATATAAAATCAAAAAAAAAATACAAGTAAATTTCATCTAAATTCACTCGAATTTAACTCCTCCAACAAAAAAACTCATCAAAATACATAAAAATAGAAATTGGTTTCAAATTACTTTATTACAATTTGACTAAAAATTTATATAAAACAAAAAAAAATAGTAGTAAATTTCATCTAAATTCACTCAAATTTAACTCCTCCAACAAAAAAACTCATCAAAATCCAAAAAAATCGAAGTTGGTTTCAAATTACTTTATTACAATTTGACTAAAAATGTATATAAATAAAAAAAAAATAGAAGTAAATTTCATCTAAATTCACTCAAATTTAACTCCTCCAACAACCAAAATCATCAAAATCCAAAAAATCGAAGTTGGTTTCAAATTACTTTATTACAATTTGACTAAAAATTTATATAAAATAAAAAAAAATAGAAGTAAATTTCATCTAAATTCACTCAAACTTAACCACTCCAACAAAAAAACTCATCAAAATCCAAAAAAATCGAAGTTGGTTTAAAATTACTTTATTACAATTTGACTAAAAATTTATATAAAATCCAAAAAAATAGGTGTTAATTTCATCTAAATTTACTGAAATTTAACTCCTCCAACAACCAAAATCATCAAAATCCAAAAAAATCGAAGTTGGTTTCAAATTCCGTTAATACAATTTGACTAAAAATTTATATGAAATAAAAAAAAATAGAAGGAAATTTCATCTAAATTCACTCAAATTTAACCACTCCAACAAAAAAACTCATCAAAATCCAAAAAAATCGAAGTTGGTTTAAAATTACTTTATTACAATTTGACTAAAAATTTATATCAAATCCAAAAAAATAGGTGTTAATTTCATCTAAATTTACTGAAATTTAACTCCTCCAACAACCAAAATCATCAAAATCCAAAAAAATCGAAGTTGGTTTCAAATTCCGTTAATACAATTTGACTAAAAATTTATATAAAATAAAAAAAAATAGAAGTAAATTTCATCTAAATTCACTCAAATTTAACTCCTCCAACAAAAAAACTCTTCAAAATCCAAAAAAATCGAAGTTGGTTTAAAATTACTTTATTTCAATTTGACTAAAAATTTATATAAAATCCAAAAAAATAGGTGTTAATTTCATCTAAATTTACTGACATTTAACTCCTCCACCAACCAAAATCATCAAAATCCAAAAAAATCGAAGTTGGTTTCAAATTCCGTTAATACAATTAGACTAAAAATTTATATAAAATCCAAAAAAATAAAATTAAATTTCATCTAAATTCACTCAAATTTAAATCGTCCATCAAAAAAACTTATCAAAATCCAAAAAAATCGAAGTTGGTTTCAAATTACTTTATTACAATTTGACTAAAAATTTATATAAAATTAAAAAAAATAGAAGTAAATTTCACCTAAATTCACTCAAATTTAACTCCACCAACAAAAAAACTCATCAAAATCCAAAAAAATTGAAGTTGGTTTCAAATTACTTTATTACAATTTGACTAAAAATTTATATAAAACAAAAAAAATAGTAGTAAATTTCATCTAAATTCACTCAAATTTAACTCCTCCAACAAAAAAACTCATCAAAATCCAAAAAAATCGAAGTTGGTTTCAAATTACTTTATTACAATTTGACTAAAAATTTATATAAATAAAAAAAAAATAGAAGTAAATTTCATCTAAATTCACTCAAATTTAACTCCTCCAACAACCAAAATCATCAAAATCCAAAAAATCGAAGTTGGTTTCAAATTACTTTATTACAATTTGACTAAAAATTTATATAAAATAAAAAAAAATAGAAGTAAATTTCATCTAAATTCACTCAAACTTAACCACTCCAACAAAAAAACTCATCAAAATCCAAAAAAATCGAAGTTGGTTTAAAATTACTTTATTACAATTTGACTAAAAATTTATATAAAATCCAAAAAAATAGGTGTTAATTTCATCTAAATTTACTGAAATTTAACTCCTCCAACAACCAAAATCATCAAAATCCAAAAAAATCGAAGTTGGTTTCAAATTCCGTTAATACAATTTGACTAAAAATTTATATGAAATAAAAAAAAAATAGAAGGAAATTTCATCTAAATTCACTCAAATTTAACCACTCCAACAAAAAAACTCATCAAAATCCAAAAAAATCGAAGTTGGTTTAAAATTACTTTATTACAATTTGACTAAAAATTTATATCAAATCCAAAAAAATAGGTGTTAATTTCATCTAAATTTACTGAAATTTAACTCCTCCAACAACCAAAATCATCAAAATCCAAAAAAATCGAAGTTGGTTTCAAATTCCGTTAATACAATTTGACTAAAAATTTATATAAAATAAAAAAAAATAGAAGTAAATTTCATCTAAATTCACTCAAATTTAACTCCTCCAACAAAAAAACTCTTCAAAATCCAAAAAAATCGAAGTTGGTTTAAAATTACTTTATTTCAATTTGACTAAAAATTTATATAAAATCCAAAAAATAGGTGTTAATTTCATCTAAATTTACTGACATTTAACTCCTCCACCAACCAAAATCATCAAAATCCAAAAAAATCGAAGTTGGTTTCAAATTCCGTTAATACAATTAGACTAAAAATTTATATAAAATCCAAAAAAATAAAATTAAATTTCATCTAAATTCACTCAAATTTAAATCGTCCATCAAAAAAACTTATCAAAATCCAAAAAAATCGAAGTTGGTTTCAAATTACTTTATTACAATTTGACTAAAAATTTATATAAAATTAAAAAAAATAGAAGTAAATTTCACCTAAATTCACTCAAATTTAACTCCACCAACAAAAAAACTCATCAAAATCCAAAAAAATTGAAGTTGGTTTCAAATTACTTTATTACAATTTGACTAAAAATTTATATAAAACAAAAAAAATAGTAGTAAATTTCATCTAAATTCACTCAAATTTAACTCCTCCAACAAAAAAACTCATCAAAATCCAAAAAAATCGAAGTTGGTTTCAAATTACTTTATTACAATTTGACTAAAAATTTATATAAATAAAAAAAAAATAGAAGTAAATTTCATCTAAATTCACTCAAATTTAACTCCTCCAACAACCAAAATCATCAAAATCCAAAAAATCGAAGTTGGTTTCAAATTACTTTATTACAATTTGACTAAAAATTTATATAAAATAAAAAAAAATAGAAGTAAATTTCATCTAAATTCACTCAAACTTAACCACTCCAACAAAAAAACTCATCAAAATCCAAAAAAATCGAAGTTGGTTTAAAATTACTTTATTGCAATTTGACTAAAAATTTATATCAAATCCAAAAAAATAGGTGTTAATTTCATCTAAATTTACTGAAATTTAACTCCTCCAACAACCAAAATCATCAAAATCCAAAAAAATCGAAGTTGGTTTCAAATTCCGTTAATACAATTTGACTAAAAATTTATATAAAAAAAAAAAAATAGAAGTAAATTTCATCTAAATTCACTCAAATTTAACTCCTCCAACAAAAAAACTCTTCAAAATCCAAAAAAATCGAAGTTGGTTTAAAATTACTTTATTTCAATTTGACTAAAAATTTATATAAAATCCAAAAAAATAAAATTAAATTCCATCTAAATTCACTCAAATTTAACTCCTCCAACAACCAAAATCATCAAAATCCAAAAAAATCGAAGTTGGTTTCAAATTCCGTTAATACAATTAGACTAAAAATTTATATAAAATCCAAAAAAATAGAAGTAAATTTCATCTAAATTCACTCAAATTTAACTCCACCAACAAAAAAACTCAAAATCCAAAAAAATCGAAGTTGGTTTCGAATTACTTTATTACAATTTGACTAAAAATTTATATAAACTCAAAAAAAAAATACAAGTAAATTTCATCTAAATTCACTCGAATTTAACTCCTCCAACAAAAAAACTCATCAAAATACATAAAAATAGAAATTGGTTTCAAATTACTTTATTACAATTTGACTAAAAATTTATATAAATCAAAAAAAAATAGAAGTAAATTTCATCTAAATTCATTCAAATTTAACTCCTCCAACAACCAAAATCATCAAAATCCAAAAAATCGAAGTTGGTTTCAAATTACTTTATTACAATTTGACTAAAAATTTATATAAAATAAAAAAAAATAGAAGTAAATTTCATCTGAATTCACTCAAACTTAACCACTCCAACAAAAAAACTCATCAAAATCCAAAAAAATCGAAGTTGGTTTAAAATTACTTTATTACAATTTGACTAAAAATTTATATAAAACAAAAAAAAATAGAAGTAAATTTCATCTAAATTCACTCAAATTTAACTCCACCAACAAAAAAACTCATCAAAATCCAAAAAAATCGAAGTTGGTTTCGAATTACTTTATTACAATTTGACTAAAAATTTATATAAAATCCAAAAAAATAAAATTAAATTTCATCTAAATTCACTCAAATTTAAATCGTCCAACAAAAAAACTTATCAAAATCCAAAAAAATCGAAGTTGGTTTCAAATTACTTTATTACAATTTGACTAAAAATTTATATAAAATCCAAAAAATAAAATTAAATTCCATCTAAATTCACTCAAATTTAACTCCTCCAACAAAAAAACTCATCAAAATCCTAAAAAATCGAAGATTGTTTCACATTACTTTATTACAATTGGACTAAAAATTTGTATAAAATCCAAAAAATAGAAGTAAATTTCATCTAAATTCACTCAAATTTAACTCGTCCAACAACCAAAATCATCAAAATCCAAAAAAATCGAAGTTGGTTTCAAATTCCGTTAATACAATTTGACTAAAAATTTATATGAAATAAAAAAAAATAGCAGTAAATTTCATCTAAATTCACTCAAATTTAACCACTCCAACAAAAAAACTCATCAAAATCCAAAAAAATCGAAGTTGGTTTAAAATTACTTTATTACAATTTGACTAAAAATTTATATAAAATCCAAAAAAATAAAATTAAATTCCATCTAAATTCACTCAAATTTAACTCCTCCAACAAAAAAACTAATCAAAATTAAAAAAAATCGAAGATTGTTTCACATTACTTTATTACAATTGGACTAAAAATTTATATAAAATCCAAAAAAATAGAAGTAAATTTCATCTAAATTCACTCAAATTTAACTCCACCAACAAAAAAACTCATCAAAATCCAAAAAAATCGAAGTTGGTTTCGAATTACTTTATTACAATTTGACTAAAAATTTATATAAAATCAAAAAAAAATACAAGTAAATTTCATCTAAATTCACTCGAATTTAACTCCTCCAACAAAAAAAATCATCAAAATACATAAAAATAGAAATTGGTTTCAAATTACTTTATTACAATTTGACTAAAAATTTATATAAAACAAAAAAAAATAGTAGTAAATTTCATCTAAATTCACTCAAATTTAACTCCTCCAACAAAAAAACTCATCAAAATCCAAAAAAATCGAAGTTGGTTTCAAATTACTTTATTACAATTTGACTAAAAATTTAGATCAAATCCAAAAAAATAGGTGTTAATTTCATCTAAATTTACTGAAATTTAACTCCTCCAACAACCAAAATCATCAAAATCCAAAAAAATCGAAGTTGGTTTCAAATTCCGTTAATACAATTTGACTAAAAATTTATATAAAATAAAAAAAAATAGAAGTAAATTTCATCTAAATTCACTCAAATTTAACTCCTCCAACAAAAAAACTCTTCAAAATCCAAAAAAATCGAAGTTGGTTTAAAATTACTTTATTTCAATTTGACTAAAAATTTATATAAAATCCAAAAAAATAAAATTAAATTTCATCTAAATTCACTCAAATTTTACTCCTCCAACAACGAAAATCATCAAAATCCAAAAAAATCGAAGTTGGTTTCAAATTCCGTTAATACAATTTGACTAAAAATTTATATGAAATAAAAAAAAAATAGAAGGAAATTTCATCTAAATTCACTCAAACTTAACCACTCCAACAAAAAAACTCATCAAAATCCAAAAAAATTGAAGTTGGTTTAAAATTACTTTATTACAATTTGACTAAAAATTTATATAAAATCCAAAAAAATAGATGTTAATTTCATCTAAATTTACTGAAATTTAACTCCTCCAACAACCAAAATCATCAAAATCCAAAAAAATCGAAGTTGGTTTCAAATTCCGTTAATACAATTTGACTAAAAATTTATATAAAATAAAAAAAAATAGAAGTAAATTTCATCTAAATTCACTCAAATTTAACTCCTCCAACAAAAAAACTCTTCAAAATCCAAAAAAATCGAAGTTGGTTTAAAATTACTTTATTTCAATTTGACTAAAAATTTATATAAAATCCAAAAAAATAGGTGTTAATTTCATCTAAATTTACTGACATTTAACTCCTCCACCAACCAAAATCATCAAAATCCAAAAAAATCGAAGTTGGTTTCAAATTCCGTTAATTCAATTAGACTAAAAATTTATATAAAATCCAAAAAAATAAAATTAAATTTCATCTAAATTCACTCAAATTTAAATCGTCCATCAAAAAAACTTATCAAAATCCAAAAAAATCGAAGTTGGTTTCAAATTACTTTATTACAATTTGACTAAAAATTTATATAAAATTAAAAAAAATAGAAGTAAATTTCACCTAAATTCACTCAAATTTAACTCCACCAACAAAAAAACTCATCAAAATCCAAAAAATTGAAGTTGGTTTCAAATTACTTTATTACAATTTGACTAAAAATTTAAATAAAATTAAAAAAAATAGAAGTAAATTTCATCTAAATTCAATCAAATTTAACTCCTCCAACCAAAAAACTCATCAAAATCCAAAAAAATCGAAGTTGGTTTCAAATTACTTTATTACAATTTGACTAAAAATTTATATAAAATCCAAAAAAATAAAATTAAATTCCATCCAAATTCACTCAAATTTAACTCCTCCAACAAAAAAACTCATCAAAATCCTAAAAAATCGAAGATTGTTTCACATTACTTTATTACAATTGGACTAAAAATTTGTATAAAATCCAAAAAAATAGAAGTAAATTTCATCTAAATTCACTCAAATTTAACTCGTCCAACAACCAAAATCATCAAAATCCAAAAAAAATCGAAGTTGGTTTCAAATTCCGTTAATACAATTTGACTAAAAATTTATATGAAATAAAAAAAAATAGAAGTAAATTTCATTTAAATTCACTCAAATTTAACCACTCCAACAAAAAAACTCATCAAAATCCAAAAAAATCGAAGTTGGTTTAAAATTACTTTATTACAATTTGACTAAAAATTTATATAAAATCCAAAAAAAATAGGTGTTAATTTCATCTAAATTTACTGAAATTTAACTCCTCCAACAACCAAAATCATCAAAATCCAAAAAAATCGAAGTTGGTTTCAAATTCCGTTAATACAATTAGACTAAAAATTTATATAAAATAAAAAAAAATAGAAGTAAATTTCATCTACATTCACTCAAATTTAACTCCTCCAACAAAAAAAACTCATCAAAATCCAAAAAATCGAAGTTGGTTTCAAATTACTTTATTACAATTTGACTAAAAATTTATATAAAATAAAAAAAATAGAAGTAAATTTCATCTAAATTCAATCAAATTTAACTCCTCCAACCAAACAAATCATCAAAATCCAAAAAAATCGAAGTTGGTTTCAAATTACTTTATTACAATTTGACTAAAAATTTATATAAAATCCAAAAAAATAGAAGTAAATTTCATCTAAATTCACTCAAATTTAACTCGTCCAACAAAAAAACTCATCAAAATCCAAAAAAAATGAAGTTGGTTTCAAATTACTTTATTACAATTTGACTAAAAATTTATATAAAATTAAAAAAAATAGAAGTAAATTTCATCTAAATTCAATCAAATTTAACTCCTACAACCAAAAAACTCATCAAAATCCAAAAAAATCGAAGTTGGTTTCAAATTACTTTATTACAATTTGACTAAAAATTTATATAAAATCCAAAAAAATAAAATTAAATTCCATCTAAATTCACACAAATTTAACTCCTCCAACAAAAAAACTCATCAAAATCCTAAAAAATCGAAGATTGTTTCACATTACTTTATTACAATTGGACTAAAAATTTATATAAAATCCAAAAAAATAGAAGTAAATTTCATCTAAATTCACTCAAATTTAACTCCACCAACAAAAAAACTCATCAAAATCTAAAAAAATCGAAGTTGGTTTCGAATTACTTTATTACAATTTGACTAAAAATTTATATAAAATCAAAAAAAAATACAAGTAAATTTCATCTAAATTCACTCGAATTTAACTCCTCCAACAAAAAAACTCATCAAAATACATAAAAATAGAAATTGGTTTCAAATTACTTTATTACAATTTGACTAAAAATTTATATAAAACAAAAAAAAATAGTAGTAAATTTCATCTAAATTCACTCGAATTTAACTCCTCCAACAAAAAAACTCATCAAAATACATAAAAATAGAAATTGGTTTCAAATTACTTTATTACAATTTGACTAAAAATTTATATAAAACAAAAAAAAATAGTAGTAAATTTCATCTAAATTCACTCAAATTTAACTCCTCCAACAAAAAAACTCATCAAAATCCAAAAAAATCGAAGATTGTTTCACATTACTTTATTACAATTGGACTAAAAATTTGTATAAAATCCAAAAAAATAGAAGTAAATTTCATCTAAATTCACTCAAATTTAACTCGTCCAACAACCAAAATCATCAAAATCCAAAAAAATCGAAGTTGGTTTCAAATTCCGTTAATACAATTTGACTAAAAATTTATATGAAATAAAAAAAAATAGAAGTAAATTTCATCTAAATTCACTCAAATTTAACCACTTCAACAAAAAAACTCATCAAAATCCAAAAAAATCGAAGTTGGTTTAAAATTACTTTATTACAATTTGACTAAAAATTTATATAAAATCCAAAAAAATAGGTGTTAATTTCATCTAAATTTACTGAAATTTAACTCCTCCAACAACCAAAATCATCAAAATCCAAAAAAATCGAAGTTGGTTTCAAATTCCGTTAATACAATTAGACTAAAAATTTATATAAAATAAAAAAAAATAGAAGTAAATTTCATCTACATTCACTCAAATTTAACTCCTCCAACAAAAAAAACTCATCAAAATCCAAAAAATCGAAGTTGGTTTCAAATTACTTTATTACAATTTGACTAAAAATTTATATAAAATAAAAAAAATAGAAGTAAATTTCATCTAAATTCAATCAAATTTAACTCCTCCAACCAAACAAATCATCAAAATCCAAAAAAATCGAAGTTGGTTTCAAATTACTTTATTACAATTTGACTAAAAATTTATATAAAATCCAAAAAAATAGAAGTAAATTTCATCTAAATTCACTCAAATTTAACTCGTCCAACAAAAAAACTCATCAAAATCCAAAAAAAATGAAGTTGGTTTCAAATTACTTTATTACAATTTGACTAAAAATTTATATAAAATTAAAAAAAATAGAAGTAAATTTCATCTAAATTCAATCAAATTTAACTCCTACAACCAAAAAACTCATCAAAATCCAAAAAAATCGAAGTTGGTTTCAAATTACTTTATTACAATTTGACTAAAAATTTATATAAAATCCAAAAAAATAAAATTAAATTCCATCTAAATTCACTCAAATTTAACTCCTCCAACAAAAAAACTCATCAAAATCCTAAAAAATCGAAGATTGTTTCACATTACTTTATTACAATTGGACTAAAAATTTATATAAAATCCAAAAAAATAGAAGTAAATTTCATCTAAATTCACTCAAATTTAACTCCACCAACAAAAAAACTCATCAAAATCTAAAAAAATCGGAGTTGGTTTCGAATTACTTTATTACAATTTGACTAAAAATTTATATAAAATCAAAAAAAAATACAAGTAAATTTCATCTAAATTCACTCGAATTTAACTCCTCCAACAAAAAAACTCATCAAAATACATAAAAATAGAAATTGGTTTCAAATTACTTTATTACAATTTGACTAAAAATTTATATAAAACAAAAAAAAATAGTAGTAAATTTCATCTAAATTCACTCAAATTTAACTCCTCCAACAAAAAAACTCATCAAAATCCAAAAAAATCGAAGTTGGTTTCAAATTACTTTATTACAATTTGACTAAAAATTTATATCAAATCCAAAAAAATAGGTGTTAATTTCATCTAAATTTACTGAAATTTAACTCCTCCAACAACCAAAATCATCAAAATCCAAAAAAATCGAAGTTGGTTTCAAATTCCGTTAATACAATTTGACTAAAAATTTATATAAAATAAAAAAAATAGAAGTAAATTTCATCTAAATTCACTCAAATTTAACTCCTCCAACAAAAAAACTCTTCAAAATCCAAAAAAATCGAAGTTGGTTTAAAATTACTTTATTTCAATTTGACTAAAAATTTATATAAAATCCAAGAAAATAAAATTAAATTTCATCTAAATTCACTCAAATTTAACTCCTCCAACAACGAAAATCATCAAAATCCAAAAAAATCGATGTTGGTTTCAAATTCCGTTAATACAATTTGACTAAAAATTTATATGAAATAAAAAAAAAATAGAAGGAAATTTCATCTAAATTCACTCAAACTTAACCACTCCAACAAAAAAACTCATCAAAATCCAAAAAAATCGAAGTTGGTTTAAAATTACTTTATTACAATTTGACTAAAAATTTATATAAAATCCAAAAAAATAGATGTTAATTTCATCTAAATTTACTGAAATTTAACTCCTCCAACAACCAAAATCATCAAAATCCAAAAAAATCGAAGTTGGTTTCAAATTCCGTTAATACAATTTGACTAAAAATTTATATAAAATAAAAAAAAATAGAAGTAAATTTCATCTAAATTCACTCAAATTTTACTCCTCCAACAAAAAAACTCTTCAAAATCCAAAAAAATCGATGTTGGTTTAAAATTACTTTATTTCAATTTGACTAAAAATTTATATAAAATCCAAAAAAATAGGTGTTAATTTCATCTAAATTTACTGACATTTAACTCCTCCACCAACCAAAATCATCAAAATCCAAAAAAATCGAAGTTGGTTTCAAATTCCGTTAATACAATTAGACTAAAAATTTATATAAAATCCAAAAAAATAAAATTAAATTTCATCTAAATTCACTCAAATTTAAATCGTCCATCAAAAAAACTTATCAAAATCCAAAAAAATCGAAGTTGGTTTCAAATTACTTTATTACAATTTGACTAAAAATTTATATAGAATTAAAAAAAATAGAAGTAAATTTCACCTAAATTCACTCAAATTTAACTCCACCAACAAAAAAACTCATCAAAATCCAAAAAAATTGAAGTTGGTTTCAAATTACTTTATTACAATTTGACTAAAAATTTATATAAAATTAAAAAAAATAGAAGTAAATTTCATCTAAATTCAATCAAATTTAACTCCTCCAACCAAAAAACTCATCAAAATCCAAAAAAATCGAAGTTGGTTTCAAATTACTTTATTACAATTTGACTAAAAATTTATATAAAATCCAAAAAAATAAAATTAAATTCCATCCAAATTCACTCAAATTTAACTCCTCCAACAAAAAAACTCATCAAAATCCTAAAAAATCGAAGATTGTTTCACATTACTTTATTACAATTGGACTAAAAATTTGTATAAAATCCAAAAAAATAGAAGTAAATTTCATCTAAATTCACTCAAATTTAACTCGTCCAACAACCAAAATCATCAAAATCCAAAAAAATCGAAGTTGGTTTCAAATTCCGTTAATAGAATTTGACTAAAAATTTATATGAAATAAAAAAAAATAGAAGTAAATTTCATCTAAATTCACTCAAATTTAACCACTCCAACAAAAAAACTGATCAAAATCCAAAAAAATCGAAGTTGGTTTAAAATTACTTTATTACAATTTGACTAAAAATTTATATAAAATCCAAAAAATAGGTGTTAATTTCATCTAAATTTACTGAAATTTAACTCCTCCAACAACCAAAATCATCAAAATCCAAAAAAATCGAAGTTGGTTTCAAATTCCGTTAATACAATTAGACTAAAAATTTATATAAAATAAAAAAAAATAGAAGTAAATTTCATCTACATTCACTCAAATTTAACTCCTCCAACAAAAAAACTCATCAAAATCCAAAAAATCGAAGTTGGTTTCAAATTACTTTATTACAATTTGACTAAAAATTTATATAAAATAAAAAAAATAGAAGTAAATTTCATCTAAATTCAATCAAATTTAACTCCTCCAACCAAACAACTCATCAAAATCCAAAAAAATCGAAGTTGGTTTCAAATTACTTTATTACAATTTGACTAAAAATTTATATAAAATCCAAAAAAATAGAAGTAAATTTCATCTAAATTCACTCAAATTTAACTCGTCCAACAAAAAAACTCATCAAAATCCAAAAAAAATGAAGTTGGTTTCAAATTACTTTATTACAATTTGACTAAAAATTTATATAAAATTAAAATAAATAGAAGTAAATTTCATCTAAATTCAATCAAATTTAACTCCTACAACCAAAAAACTCATCAAAATCCAAAAAAATCGAAGTTGGTTTCAAATTACTTTATTACAATTTGACTAAAAATTTATATAAAATCCAAAAAAATAAAATTAAATTCCATCTAAATTCACTCAAATTTAACTCCTCCAACAAAAAAACTCATCAAAATCCTAAAAAATCGAAGATTGTTTCACATTACTTTATTACAATTTGACTAAAAATTTATATAAAATCCAAAAAAATAGAAGTAAATTTCATCTAAATTCACTCAAATTTAACTCGTCCAACAAAAAAACTCATCAAAATCCAAAAAAATTGAAGTTGGTTTCAAATTACTTTATTACAATTTGACTAAAAATTTATATAAAATTAAAAAAAATAGAAGTAAATTTCATCTAAATTCAATCAAATTTAACTCCTCCAACCAAAAAACTCATCAAAATCCAAAAAAATCGAAGTTGGTTTCAAATTACTTTATTACAATTTGACTAAAAATTTATATAAAATCCAAAAATATAAAATTAAATTCCATCTAAATTCACTCAAATTTAACTCCTCCAACAAAAAAACTCATCAAAATCCTAAAAAATCGAAGATTGTTTCACACATTACTTTATTACAATTGGACTAAAAATTTGTATAAAATCCAAAAAAATAGAAGTAAATTTCATCTAAATTCACTCAAATTTAACTCGTCCAACAACCAAAATCATCAAAATCCAAAAAAATCGAAGTTGGTTTCAAATTCCGTTAATACAATTTGACTAAAAATTTATATGAAATAAAAAAAATAGCAGTAAATTTCATCTAAATTCACTCAAATTTAACCACTCCAACAAAAAAACTCATCAAAATCCAAAAAAATCGAAGTTGGTTTAAAATTACTTTATTACAATTTGACTAAAAATTTATATAAAATACAAAAAAATAAAATTAAATTCCATCTAAATTCACTCAAATTTAACTCCTCCAACAAAAAAACTAATCAAAATTAAAAAAAATCGAAGATTGTTTCACATTACTTTATTACAATTGGACTAAAAATTTATATAAAATCCAAAAAAATAGAAGTAAATTTCATCTAAATTCACTCAAATTTAACTCCACCAACAAAAAAACTCATCAAAATCCAAAAAAATCGAAGTTGGTTTCGAATTACTTTATTACAATTTGACTAAAAATTTATATAAAATCAAAAAAAAAATACAAGTAAATTTCATCTAAATTCACTCGAATTTAACTCCTCCAACAAAAAAACTCATCAAAATACATAAAAATAGAAATTGGTTTCAAATTACTTTATTACAATTTGACTAAAAATTTATATAAAACAAAAAAAAATAGTAGTAAATTTCATCTAAATTCACTCAAATTTAACTCCTCCAACAAAAAAACTCATCAAAATCCAAAAAAATCGAAGTTGGTTTCAAATTACTTTATTACAATTTGACTAAAAATTTATATAAATAAAAAAAAAATAGAAGTAAATTTCATCTAAATTCACTCAAATTTAACTCCTCCAACAACCAAAATCATCAAAATCCAAAAAATCGAAGTTGGTTTCAAATTACTTTATTACAATTTGACTAAAAATTTATATAAAATAAAAAAAAATAGAAGTAAATTTCATCTAAATTCACTCAAACTTAACCACTCCAACAATAAAACTCATCAAAATCCAAAAAAATCGAAGTTGGTTTAAAATTACTTTATTACAATTTGACTAAAAATTTATATAAAATCCAAAAAAATAGGTGTTAATTTCATCTAAATTTACTGAAATTTAACTCCTCCAACAACCAAAATCATCAAAATCCAAAAAATCGAAGTTGGTTTCAAATTCCGTTAATACAATTTGACTAAAAATTTATATGAAATAAAAAAAAATAGAAGGAAATTTCATCTAAATTCACTCAAATTTAACCACTCCAACAAAAAAACTCATCAAAATCCAAAAAAATCGAAGTTGGTTTAGAATTACTTTATTACAATTTGACTAAAAATTTATATCAAATCCAAAAAAATAGGTGTTAATTTCATCTAAATTTACTGAAATTTAACTCCTCCAACAACCAAAATCATCAAAATCCAAAAAAATCGAAGTTGGTTTCAAATTCCGTTAATACAATTTGACTAAAAATTTATATAAAATAAAAAAAAATAGAAGTAAATTTCATCTAAATTCACTCAAATTTAACTCCTCCAACAAAAAAACTCTTCAAAATCCAAAAAAATCGAAGTTGGTTTAAAATTACTTTATTTCAATTTGACTAAAAATTTATATAAAATCCAAAAAAATAAAATTAAATTCCATCTAAATTCACTCAAATTTAACTCCTCCAACAACCAAAATCATCAAAATCCAAAAAAATCGAAGTTGGTTTCAAATTCCGTTAATACAATTAGACTAAAAATTTATATAAAATCCAAAAAAATAGAAGTAAATTTCATCTAAATTCACTCAAATTTAACTCCACCAACAAAAAAACTCAAAATCCAAAAAAATCGAAGTTGGTTTCGAATTACTTTATTACAATTTGACTAAAAATTTATATAAAATCAAAAAAAAATACAAGTAAATTTCATCTAAATTCACTCGAATTTAACTCCTCCAACAAAAAACTCATCAAAATACATAAAAATAGAAATTGGTTTCAAATTACTTTATTACAATTTGACTAAAAATTTATATAAAACAAAAAAAATAGAAGTAAATTTCATCTAAATTCACTCAAATTTAACTCCACCAACAAAAAAACTCATCAAAATCCTAAACAATCGAAGTTGATTTCAAATTACTTTATTACAATTTGACTAAAAATTTATATAAAATCAAAAAAAAAATACAAGTAAATTTCATCTAAATTCACTCGAATTTAACTCCTCCAACAAAAAAACTCATCAAAATACATAAAAATAGAAATTGGTTTCAAATTACTTTATTACAATTTGACTAAAAATTTATATAAAACAAAAAAAAATAGTAGTAAATTTCATCTAAATTCACTCAAATTTAACTCCTCCAACAAAAAAACTCATCAAAATCCAAAAAAATCGAAGTTGGTTTCAAATTACTTTATTACAATTTGACTAAAAATTTATATAAATAAAAAAAAAATAGAAGTAAATTTCATTTAAATTCACTCAAATTTAACTCCTCCAACAACCAAAATCATCAAAATCCAAAAAATCGAAGTTGGTTTCAAATTACTTTATTACAATTTGACTAAAAATTTATATAAAATAAAAAAAATAGAAGTAAATTTCATCTAAATTCACTCAAACTTAACCACTCCAACAAAAAAACTCATCAAAATCCAAAAAAATCGAAGTTGGTTTAAAATTACTTTATTACAATTTGACTAAAAATTTATATAAAATCCAAAAAAATAGGTGTTAATTTCATCTAAATTTACTGAAATTTAACTCCTCCAACAACCAAAATCATCAAAATCCAAAAAATCGAAGTTGGTTTCAAATTCCGTTAATACAATTTGACTAAAAATTTATATGAAATAAAAAAAAAATAGAAGGAAATTTCATCTAAATTCACTCAAATTTAACCACTCCAACAAAAAAACTCATCAAAATCCAAAAAAATCGAAGTTGGTTTAAAATTACTTTATTACAATTTGACTAAAAATTTATATCAAATCCAAAAAAATAGGTGTTAATTTCATCTAAATTTACTGAAATTTAACTCCTCCAACAACCAAAATCATCAAAATCCAAAAAAATCGAAGTTGGTTTCAAATTCCGTTAATACAATTTGACTAAAAATTTATATAAAATAAAAAAAAATAGAAGTAAATTTCATCTAAATTCACTCAAATTTAACTCCTCCAACAAAAAAACTCTTCAAAATCCAAAAAAATCGAAGTTGGTTTAAAATTACTTTATTTCAATTTGACTAAAAATTTATATAAAATCCAAAAAAATAAAATTAAATTCCATCTAAATTCACTCAAATTTAACTCCTCCAACAACCAAAATCATCAAAATCCAAAAAAATCGAAGTTGGTTTCAAATTCCGTTAATACAATTAGACTAAAAATTTATATAAAATCCAAAAAAATAGAAGTAAATTTCATCTAAATTCACTCAAATTTAACTCCACCAACAAAAAAACTCAAAATCCAAAAAAATCGAAGTTGGTTTAAAATTACTTTATTTCAATTTGACTAAAAATTTATATAAAATCCAAAAAAATAGGTGTTAATTTCATCTAAATTTACTGACATTTAACTCCTCCACCAACCAAAATCATCAAAATCCAAAAAAATCGAAGTTGGTTTCAAATTCCGTTAATACAATTAGACTAAAAATTTATATAAAATCCAAAAAAATAAAATTAAATTTCATCTAAATTCACTCAAATTTAAATCGTCCATCAAAAAAACTTATCAAAATCCAAAAAAATCGAAGTTGGTTTCAAATTACTTTATTACAATTTGACTAAAAATTTATATAGAATTAAAAAAAATAGAAGTAAATTTCACCTAAATTCACTCAAATTTAACTCCACCAACAAAAAAACTCATCAAAATCCAAAAAAATTGAAGTTGGTTTCAAATTACTTTATTACAATTTGACTAAAAATTTATATAAAATTAAAAAAAATAGAAGTAAATTTCATCTAAATTCAATCAAATTTAACTCCTCCAACCAAAAAACTCATCAAAATCCAAAAAAATCGAAGTTGGTTTCAAATTACTTTATTACAATTTGACTAAAAATTTATATAAAATCCAAAAAAATAAAATTAAATTCCATCCAAATTCACTCAAATTCAACTCCTCCAACAAAAAAACTCATCAAAATCCTAAAAAATCGAAGATTGTTTCACATTACTTTATTACAATTGGACTAAAAATTTGTATAAAATCCAAAAAAATAGAAGTAAATTTCATCTAAATTCACTCAAATTTAACTCGTCCAACAACCAAAATCATCAAAATCCAAAAAAATCGATGTTGGTTTCAAATTCCGTTAATAGAATTTGACTAAAAATTTATATGAAATAAAAAAAAATAGAAGTAAATTTCATCTAAATTCACTCAAATTTAACCACTCCAACAAAAAAACTCATCAAAATCCAAAAAAATCGAAGTTGGTTTAAAATTACTTTATTACAATTTGACTAAAAATTTATATAAAATCCAAAAAATAGGTGTTAATTTCATCTAAATTTACTGAAATTTAACTCCTCCAACAACCAAAATCATCAAAATCCAAAAAAATCGAAGTTGGTTTCAAATTCCGTTAATACAATTAGACTAAAAATTTATATAAAATAAAAAAAAATAGAAGTAAATTTCATCTACATTCACTCAAATTTAACTCCTCCAACAAAAAAACTCATCAAAATCCAAAAAATCGAAGTTGGTTTCAAATTACTTTATTACAATTTGACTAAAAATTTATATAAAATAAAAAAAATAGAAGTAAATTTCATCTAAATTCAATCAAATTTAACTCCTCCAACCAAACAACTCATCAAAATCCAAAAAAATCGAAGTTGGTTTCAAATTACTTTATTACAATTTGACTAAAAATTTATATAAAATCCAAAAAAATAGAAGTAAATTTCATCTAAATTCACTCAAATTTAACTCGTCCAACAAAAAAACTCATCAAAATCCAAAAAAAATGAAGTTGGTTTCAAATTACTTTATTACAATTTGACTAAAAATTTATATAAAATTAAAATAAATAGAAGTAAATTTCATCTAAATTCAATCAAATTTAACTCCTACAACCAAAAAACTCATCAAAATCCAAAAAAATCGAAGTTGGTTTCAAATTACTTTATTACAATTTGACTAAAAATTTATATAAAATCCAAAAAAATAAAATTAAATTCCATCTAAATTCACTCAAATTTAACTCCTCCAACAAAAAAACTCATCAAAATCCTAAAAAATCGAAGATTGTTTCACATTACTTTATTACAATTTGACTAAAAATTTATATAAAATCCAAAAATATAGAAGTAAATTTCATCTAAATTCACTCAAATTTAACTCGTCCAACAAAAAAACTCATCAAAATCCAAAAAAATTGAAGTTGGTTTCAAATTACTTTATTACAATTTGACTAAAAATTTATATAAAATTAAAAAAAATAGAAGTAAATTTCATCTAAATTCAATCAAATTTAACTCCTCCAACCAAAAAACTCATCAAAATCCAAAAAAATCGAAGTTGGTTTAAAATTACTTTATTACAATTTGACTAAAAATTTATATAAAATTCAAAAAAATAAAATTAAATTCCATCTAAATTCACTCAAATTTAACTCCTCCAACAAAAAAACTCATCAAAATCCTAAAAAATCGAAGATTGTTTCACACATTACTTTATTACAATTGGACTAAAAATTTGTATAAAATCCAGAAAAATAGAAGTAAATTTCATCTAAATTCACTCAAATTTAACTCGTCCAACAACCAAAATCATCAAAATCCAAAAAAATCGAAGTTGGTTTCAAATTCCGTTAATACAATTTGACTAAAAATTTATATGAAATAAAAAAAATAGCAGTAAATTTCATCTAAATTCACTCAAATTTAACCACTCCAACAAAAAAACTCATCAAAATCCAAAAAAATCGAAGTTGGTTTAAAATTACTTTATTACAATTTGACTAAAAATTTATATAAAATACAAAAAAATAAAATTAAATTCCATCTAAATTCACTCAAATTTAACTCCTCCAACAAAAAAACTAATCAAAATTAAAAAAAATCGAAGATTGTTTCACATTACTTTATTACAATTGGACTAAAAATTTATATAAAATCCAAAAAAATAGAAGTAAATTTCATCTAAATTCACTCAAATTTAACTCCACCAACAAAAAAACTCATCAAAATCCAAAAAAATCGAAGTTGGTTTCGAATTACTTTATTACAATTTGACTAAAAATTTATATAAAATCAAAAAAAAAATACAAGTAAATTTCATCTAAATTCACTCGAATTTAACTCCTCCAACAAAAAAACTCATCAAAATACATAAAAATAGAAATTGGTTTCAAATTACTTTATTACAATTTGACTAAAAATTTATATAAAACAAAAAAAAATAGTAGTAAATTTCATCTAAATTCACTCAAATTTAACTCCTCCAACAAAAAAACTCATCAAAATCCAAAAAAATCGAAGTTGGTTTCAAATTACTTTATTACAATTTGACTAAAAATTTATATAAATAAAAAAAAAATAGAAGTAAATTTCATCTAAATTCACTCAAATTTAACTCCTCCAACAACCAAAATCATCAAAATCCAAAAAATCGAAGTTGGTTTCAAATTACTTTATTACAATTTGACTAAAAATTTATATAAAATAAAAAAAAATAGAAGTAAATTTCATCTAAATTCACTCAAACTTAACCACTCCAAC